>JAUJYZ010000831.1:0-54643 GCA_033675265.1 Actinostola sp. cb2023 | reverse complement strand
AGGCCTCTGCCTTGTATTTTTGTGTTTCGCCGCCAATCTGCAAAATTCAGTAGGCCTCTGCCTTGTATTTTTGTGTGCAAAAATAGTAGACCTCTGCTTGTATGTTTGTGTTTCACAAGCCAATATGCAAAATAGTAGCATCTGCCTGGATTGTGTTTTCGCATGCCAATCTGCAAAAAGTAGGCCTCTGCCTGTATTTTTGTGTTTCACACGCCAATCTACAAATAGTAGGCATCTGCCTTGTAATTTTTGTGTTTTCACACGCAATCTGCAAAAATAAAATAGGCCTGTGGGGTAGCAAACATACAGAAGATCTAGCAACATTTCTGTGAAATAGCAAATATCAAATAAAATCTAGCAGCAATCCAATTCTCTGCAACTCGACTTGTACAGACATAGCAAAACTGCTCTGCCAGGACCTGACCTGCCGAAATGGCGGGTCAGCCTTTTTATCTTCTAAGACCGCGTGCCGCTGCCAAAATACAAGGTAGATGCCCACTGTTTCTACTTTTGTAGGAGACGGCAAACGTGGGTATAGAGCTACTTTTGTAGTACGTGCAAAACAAATTCTGGCAGCATTCCTGTTTCTAGATCGCGCAAAACATGGTGTAAGGGCTACTATTTCTACTTTCAACAACATTTTCTGTGAATAGCAAATATCAAATCTAGATCTTACAGCGCCCCAATTCTCTCAAACTCGATTTGTACAGATATCAACCCCCTACTTGTTTTGTCATGCCTATCTGCAAAACAGTGGGACTCTGCCTTGGGGCTATAGCCTTTTCGAATATGTTTGCATTTTGTTGCAACAATCTTTCTACTTCTAGCTGCAAGAATAGACCGTGTACAAGTTTCCCCTCTACGCCTGGAGGAGAACCTTTTGGAACAAGACGTAGAAGCGTTCTATTTTTGTTGCGATAGGTCGTGTTCGAATAGGCAGAGAATTGGTATTCCCCCGCCTCCATATCTAGCGTCAAAGTAGGTTTTGTTTTGGAGTTCTTTGCCTCTACCCTTTTGCACGTGGAAGCGGCTGCGGCCAGAGAGTCTCTCTCTGTCTCGTCTGCGTTGTTTTGTATTTCCAATATTTCACTTTGTTGGAGTATTTCCAAAGGGTTTCACGAACTTGGATGGGCGTGTATTGTATTTCTACGTCTTGGGCTGTTTGGAAAACCTCTCTTTCTTGTATGGCAAGAAGCAGAAGATTCTGTTGTTGGTGTTGACAATTCTTCGCCACATACACAGGCCTTCTTTTTGTATTGGTTTGTTTTTCGTGTGTACAGGCCAGAGAACGATTCTAGAATTCTGCAAAGCGCTTTTGTTTGCCACAGACACACATAGTTGCCCTCGCCCCTGTCCGCCGCATCTCCAACACCTCCATCCACAACCACAGCAACAATTCTAGAGATGTTCCCCTCTGTCTTTCGAAATCCTAGAATTCCAATAGTTTGTTTTTCAAAATCCAAAGTTCTTTTTGTATTCTGGTTGTTTGTAGAATGCAGCAGGTTGCAAACTACAGTCTCTGTGTTTTTTTCAGCTTCTCGATAGTGGCACATTTTCTCTGCTCTGTCTCGAGCCCTCTCGAAATCTTTCCTATTCTTCCTATTCTGCTCTTCTACGTCTACTATGTAGTTCTTTCTTGCTTGTAGACGCGTCTTCTGCCAATTTTCTTCGAACAGCAAATCTTGTAGGTCTTGCTGCCTGTTGCATCTGTCTTTCTTCGACAGCAGAGATATCTTACTTTCTGTTTCTATTTCTAGAATTGGAAAAGGTATTTTTTCTATCCCAATGGCTTTGGTCTTCTTTGTCCTCCACACCCATTCTATATGTTTTCCCGTGGGCAGAACAGAAGTGGGATCTCTTGCAGAAAGGTGAGTTTGCATGGGATATTTCGCTCTTGCAAGTATAGTTTTCGCATCGGCTTCCTTCGTATAGCAGCGCAACGGAGCCAGTAGAATGTGCGGCTCTGTGGCCAATATTTCAATATAGTAGAGGGGACAAGAGCGAAACCCAAACGCGGAAATAGCATACTCTACAGACTTCTTCCATTTTGCGTCGCTGCAGACGTTCTTGGGGCGCAAATGCACTCCGCAGATTCTACCCGTTTCGCTATGCCCATACCAAGCCACAAAGATGTCTCCAAGCTCTCTGTTCGACACCACGAGATTTCTGTCTACCTTTTCTGCCAACAACTTCCACTGTTGTGCGGGCGATTGTACAACAAATAGTTTTCCAGACACAAGTTCTCGAGTTCGGTCTATCGCCTCTGTCGCTTGCTCTTTGCTTGTAGAGGGGTTGTAGACAGATATTTCTATCCTTGTGCAGCCCCTCTTTTCCACGTCGGGATGTTCGAACGTTTTCTGCAGACGCTTGTTGGGGCAAGACACATAGTCTGCAAGACGCCCTCCCACAGCAGCAAGGACTTCTCCCGCTTCGAAGTTGCAAACAATATTGTTGTAGATCTTTGTTCGAACGGCGGTGCCCAGAGGTGGTTCGACGAAACCCAAGTGCAGCAATTCCCTCCCACAGAATCTGTGTTTGCCAGAAGGGTAGGAGCTCCCTCCTCTTCCATGGCAGAAAAGAAATCTCCTTGTGTTCGAAACCCCTTCGTTTCTAGAAACTCGACCAAGGTTTTTCTATCCAAGGTTCCAGAGAAATCTTGTGTACACTCGATAGAATAGAGCCAAACATGGAAGGCCGAAGGTGCCGATCCAACTTCTCTAGATTGCAAAGAACAGACTCTATTGGAAGGTCCGAAACAGCCACCTTTGCCAGAAATAGTCCTGCGGGCTCTTCTTTGTTTTCTTCTACAAAACAGTCTCGCAAGTTGCTTGTTTCTTCTATCGCACGTATTGTTCTCCGAAGGGTAGAAGGAGAGTTCTTTTTCTCGATGTAGAGAGATTGCACAATAGAAACATTCAAGAAATCTGCAGAGAAGACGTTTTTGCACGCTAGAGATATTTGCTGTACTATTCTTTTGGCGTTGGCGCACAGGGGTTTTCCTTTCTCCCGCAAAAGATCTTCTCCTCGCAAATACCCGAATATGTAGAGGTCGTCTACAAAAGGCTCTAGCCCTTCTAGCGGCTGCAGGTCCGTTCTCCCAAGATGCTGGTCTGCATAGTCCACAGCAGAGATGTCCGAAAGAAGGTTGCTGTCGTATACATTTTCTTGCAACAGATACTTTCCAACCGCTTTTGCAGTGCGCAGACCAACTTCTTCTAGAAATACCTCTGTAGTTTTGTTCTTCTGCATATATAGAGAGAAATATATAGTTTCTTTTTTTATACTTTCATTTCGGATACAGCACGTTTTTTTGGATACAAGCGCTGTAGAAATTCAAAAATACAAGGCAGAGGGCTGCAATTTCAACTTTTGTAGAGGCGCAAAAATACAGGGCAGAGGCTGTTGCAAATAGGCAAGTTTCCCACCCCAACCACCTCTTTTTCTATGTATAGAAAGGTCGCTGTCCGTAGCATAGATACCCCAAACACCTCTTTTTTCTATGTATAGAAAGGTCGCTGTCCGTAGCACAGGTGCGTTGGAACTGTCCTTTGCCTTTGCAAAAATACAGGGCAAATAGGCAAGTTTCCCACCCCAAAAACAAAAAAGATCCCAAACGCCTTTTTTCCTATGTATAGAAAGGCCGCTGTCAGTAGCACAGATACCCAAACACCACTTTTTCTATGTATAGAAAGGTCGCTGTCCGTAGCATAGATACCCAAACACCTCTTTTTCTATGTATAGAAAGGTCGCTGTCCGTAGCATAGAATACCCGAAAACCTTTCCAGCACCCCTAAAAAAAGGTCGTTGTGCAAATATGTGGGAAACTTGCCTATTTGCCCTGTATTTTTGTGAAATGGAACGTTCCGTGGCGCAAAAAGACCCCAAACACCTTTTTTCTATGTATAGAAAGGACGCTGTCCGTAGCATAGAATACCCGAAACCCCCGTGCGTTGAAATCCGCCTGCGTTGGAACTGTCTTTTGCCCCCTACTTCCTTTAATATAACCATTGAATATATCATCATTATACACTGATGCAGCGCATACTAGTGTTCTTGCTAGTTTCCATGTATACACCGAATCGAAATATGGCGAACAATTTGAACAACTATTGTTCCTGACTGACCAACCTCTCATTCATGTGAAAACGCTTTTGTGTTTCCACGTGAACACGAGGTTGGTCAGTCCAGAACAATAGTTATTCAAATTGGTCGCCATATTTCGATTCGGTGTATACAGCTAATTCAGAAAACGTTGTCTGCGATCGACTTCAAACTTAGATATGATGGGTAGATATATGATAATTCACTTGCATGCTTTTCGTATTTGGTGACAATGGCAGGTGAATCTGTAAATGTATGCCTGTAGACGCGTTTTAGAACAAGGAAACAGAAGCAGACATGATTCATATTCCGTGAGAGACGTTCTTATTTGATAGTGTATTTATAGACTCATTGATTGTTACCCATACTCCCGTTCGGTCTAGTCGCTTGTAGGCTTGAAGTCGATCGCTGACAACGTTTTCTGAATTACAAAATGTAGCTGTATCAATGTGTTCCAAATTACAACTGTTTACATACATGTTTAACTTATGAGACTTTGTAGAGCCAGGTCCAATGCGATGTCGTTGCAGTCATAACGCTGTACATAGTAACTGACACATACAGTTTCTTGTCTTCTATTATAAGTAAAATTAATGGGAGATTTTTTGGTGATCAGGACTGCAGCTCTTCCCTTTACTCTGCTGACAAACTTCCCATCTTCCTTGACTCTCTGGAAATTGCGTTTCTTGAGACAATTTATACCACCAATTCTTACTGGAGATAATACTTTCTTGGCAGTTTTGGTGGTATAAATTGTCAGTTCAATGGTTCGCTGCGTCGTCTTCATATCTCCACCGTATCCCACAACCACCATACAAATATGGCGGAAGATTGACCATGGTATAAACACTGTAGTCGGGGGCAGGAGTCCGGTGTTCTTGGACCTTCCAAGTTTGGACTGCATCGATAAGCCAATGTGCTTCAGATACGAGTCCACCATTGGGCCTGCAAGCTCGAGTTTGTTGAGCATTCGCTCCTCCATTATAGGGTCAAGGTCTCGCATGCCGTAATCTGGTTTCGTCTTCGCCTTATTTACCATCCCCAGCCATTTCTCTTCTACCGTAGACTTCATGAAGACAACAGACCGGTTCCAAAAGGTTTCATCGCGCTCTGTTTCTCCAGTTTTTCCTCCGAGATTCAAAGGTTCCGCCATTTTGAATTGATGGTGAAGTGAGCCCAGTATAGATATCATATATGAAGTACCTACCGAGCTCAGGGGAAAATCTGCTGACAATATGTGAGCCCGCACAAATTGGAGGAAATCTGGGTTCCAGTGACCAGCGTGTTAAGATTCGACAGATAATTATGTTGAAGCTTTATCCACAGAAGTGTTATTCGACCACCTGTCAGTGGTGTCAGTACCATCCATCACTTGCTTGCACACTCTTCCAACGATGCCCCAACCGAGCTCAGTTCGAATGCCGTACGGATCATCATCCTTTCCTGGTATCACCTCTCTAGGTTTAACAGCACGTACACAGTTGGTACCTATAAGCATACCCACTTCTACATCCTTTCTGTAGGGCATCAACTCTTCAGCTATGCACGCTAAGTGGTCCCAGTGTTTTGCGACCTTTGGCTTTGGAATCTGTGACGGTTTACAGGGAATAGTTGGTCTCGTGAAGGTACTTGGTAAAGGGATTGTTACTTGTCGCTTGAAGTCCTTCACCTCAAGTCCCTTGATTTTCTTACAATTTATCATCTCGTTTTCCTTGTGCATTGTTGAGAGACGGAGATGACTATCGACGCCTTCAACCTCTAACGCTGCTTTCATGCCTTCGCTGATGAATGTGGCGTTTGACTGAGAGTCTATCAGGGCATACGTTAGTTTTTCCACAACAGGATTTTCAGTACTAGAGATCTACACTGGAACAATCAGACTATGGTCTCCGCCGAACTGTTGGTCTTCAACATTACAAACAATCGTACAGTTGGATTCTGCAGACTCTTTGCCTGGACCTTGTTCTTGTTTTCTTTAGACATATGACCGTGTTAAAGACAACGAAGACATAGACCCTTTCTTATAATGAACTTGACCTTTTCTTTGGTAGGTATCTTTGAGAACTCTCCGCATACGTTAAGATTGTGAGAAGACTTGCACCATAAGCACTTGTTAACTGTGTCGTTGTTAGATGCATTGCGTTCAGCAGCCTCTGTCGAGAAGGATGCGCCTTCTGTACTTCTGTGTGGCATGCTACTTCTTCCTCTGGCTGTATTTCTGTAGCTACTACTCTCCTTTGCCGGCTTGACCGAGTCCAACCCAGCCAACACTGGTAGGCACTGGACTTCAGCTGTATCTGTCACAAATTTGACATACTGTTTGAATGGTGGATATTTGGTATCTCCATGTACTAGTTGGTAGTCTCTAACCTTAACTCCCCATCTCGGGTGCATCCAGTTGGGAATAATCTTCAAAAGCTGCTTGTTTCCGTGTTGTGTATTCAGTGTCTCTAAATCCTCTACGGACTGCATAGCTAATATAATGAGCAGGTTTGAATAAAGTCAGCAAATTCTCTAAGCGCTCTGCTGTCTTTGGGAGCGACTCGTTGCCAATTCTCAAGTTTACTTCTGAATGCTTCAGCGACGACGGAGGGGTGGCCAAAACGTTTCTCTAGCGACCGTTTCGCTTCTTGGAAGGCTTCTGCTGTCTGCACGAACTGATAACCTTCAACAATCTTCTTGGGTTCTCCGGCGACGGAGATACTGTTGGAGGTACAATATCTTCTCTCTGGCGTTTGTTGCTCTCTTTTCGATCACAGTTTCAAAGGCAGCCTTCCAAGTTGGCCATTATAGTGGGTTACCAGTGAAAACATTACAGCTATGTTACGTCACGCGTAACCAGTAAATCGGAACATTCAAATGAAGTTTTGAAGTCTAGACTCGAGTCTTGAACATTCAGACAGGAAATTCAAATATCCGCTAAATATTTTCTCAAAAACGTTCATAAAATTAAATTGGATGAAAACTTGTGTCAGCTAAGCCTACATACTCTGCAATCATAACAGCCGGAGTAAACAGATATCTGATACTTTTTTCTTATAGATATATTCGTGGAGATTTGATTTTTCTATCTAAATGTTCGAGACTCGAGTCTAGACTTCAAAACTTCATTTGAATGTTCCGATTTATTGGTTACGCGTGACGTAACATAGCTGTAAGTGTAGGAGTTGGCAATCTTGCTGCTTCCATGCCTTCTGCGATTGCCACTGCGATATCCTGAGCTGATGACTGGTAAGTTGGCATGGAGTACTGATGAAAGTAGGGGGCACTTGACGTCTGGTAAGGCTTTGAGAATACCTTAGGTTGTCCAGGGCTTCCCGTCTGGGGTGTTTCGATATATGCGGCTTGTGCTATTGGGACTCGACTGTTTGGCGATGTCTGGAGAATCGACGCTTCGGCAACGGGTTGACTGAATTGGGCTGGCAATGGTGCGATAGAGGTGCGGTGTTCTTGTACAGGGCCATTTGATGTAGACGCTGCCTATTGGACTAAAGGACTGGCTGCATAAGACACCGAAGGCACGAAGGGCTGATAAACTTGTGATGCTGGGTTTCCTGTGTTCAGTGCGTTGTCCCTTGGGTTTCCTGTGGTTAATGCATTGTCCCTTGGGTTTCCTGTGGCGCACGTGTTTACGTTCTTTACTTGCACATGATTAGGATTATAAGGATTATCACTTGGGTTTCCTGTGTTTAATGCGTTGTCACTTGGGTTTCCTGTGGCGCACGTGTTTACGTTGTTTACTTGCACATGATTAGGATTATAAGGATTATCACTTGGGTTTCCTGTATGTGGTTCTTGATTGGCAGTCTGCGCGTTTCCGTTGTCACATTCATGGTCTTTGTCAAGATTGACGTTGTTATGTTGACTTCCGGTAATCGGCAAATCAGCATGTGGGAGCGATGATACATAATAGACCTCTTTAGCTTGTATGCAAATTGCCCATTTCAGATCATGTGATGTAAACATGATATTCTCTGGAAAATTGTTCCTTTATATTTCTGAAATTTATTCGTTCATATTGAAAGGACTAATTCTCCAGAGAACACCATGTTTACATCACATGATCTGAAATGGGCAATTTACATACGAAGCTAAAGAGGTCTATTACGCACACGATCCTCCTGACTTTGAGCTTCGAGTTATAGGTCTTCTTCTAAAGATAAGGAATATTTATCTTCTCTTTCTTCCAGCATTTCTGCCTCGGCTTTAGCTATTTCATAGTTCCTCATTCTCTTCAGATCTTCGAACTCGAACTTTTTCCGTTGAAACTCTAATTCGAATTCCGCTTGCAAACGAGCGTATTCAAGGTCAACTTCCTTTCTAGCAAGCAACGCCTTCATTCTTTGGATGCTTTTATCGGTTGTTCTCGAGGACGTCATACTTTTGTCAGTTCGATGAGAACGCATTTCATCTCTTTCTAACTCGAAAATCCGATCGCCGATCTTCTTTCTAAGGTCAAGAACCTGTTGGTTTTGTTCTGTGTAATCTTGTATTGGCGTTGTTGAGACTCTGTAATTGAAGCTACCTTCTTGAAATCATTTCTTGCAATCTCTAATATCTTGCGGCATTTTTCTAGTTCGTAACGCTCGCTTATCAACGTTTCTGAGTCGTGATCTAACCATACTAGCTCGAGGTCGTTCACTCGATGTTCCAATGTCTTAATGGCTTGTTTCAGATTACTCTCTTTTAACGACTCAACGAATTTTTGACCTTTCTGATCTGGAGTATCATTCATTCAGAAGAGTATTAATTTAAGCTTGCAAGGTATACGTATTACGATTGTTTTGTTTTCAATGTTGTTGTTTTGTGAAAAGCCAACAACATCAAAAGTGCGGGCTTCCTGTTTTTTTCATTGAATTCAGCTTTTCAAATGTCTTGA
The DNA here is from genome assembly GCA_033675265.1 of Actinostola sp. cb2023. Lineage (NCBI taxonomy): Eukaryota > Metazoa > Cnidaria > Anthozoa > Actiniaria > Actinostolidae > Actinostola > Actinostola sp. cb2023. The sequence goes on along the minus strand of JAUJYZ010000831.1, from coordinate 45,663 downwards.
TTTTAATCTCATTTGCAAAACAAAAATACATTATTTCTGTCTGTAAATGTTTTTGTTTGTTCCTTTTGTAAGCAATCTCAATGTTTATTTGTTCTCTTGGTGAGAAACAAAGACGAAAATCGAACTTGAATACAAAATTCACCGCGGGATCCCTATATATCGTTGAATTCAGCTTTTCAAAGTGTTGAATTCCACGCTGAATTCCCTCTCATCCGGTTCGCTTCTCATCCAATCAGCGCTCGAGTTTCATATGAGCTATGGGATTCTAGCTACGTGATATTTGTGGCTAAGCCTAGTTTCAACCACATGACATACGGTCATACTTTAGATCGTCTAACAAAAAAACGTCAATCACATCGTCCATTTCGTAAAATATGCTACGTTGTGCTAATTAAGCTCGTTAGTTGCCTTCAGTTCTAGCTTGAACAGATCGGCAGTATCGATATTCGCCGGTGATGTCTCACCTGTTTCGAGAAAATCAGTTCAACTATCCTGCAGCCATACGACGAGTAGTTTGACTATATTTTTGTGTTAGTTTTTGTGCTTTATTTGTTCGAATTTAGCTGCAAGGCCTCATCGATTAGAATAAGGAAATGCATCCGCTGATCAAGCATCAACAGCATGGAAATTATCTGCATTTTTATGTGCAACGTTCGTGAGAAGAGGTCGGTAGTTTAGAATTTCCTACTTCTAAGTACTACTTATGAAGTCAGTGTGAACGCTTATCTAACAAAGTAACCGTCCATGACTTCAAGTATAACTAGCTTATGAAAATAGTTCTCCAAGTAAAACTCACGGCCTACTTGGAGCTTAGTGTGAGCGACCGAATGCAAATCATTTTCAAGCTAAATTACATTACACATGTAAACAAGTCATTACAGGATGAAGTATCTCGTTTATTTGATAGAGTACCAATATAAACCAATAACATTTTACGTGAAGAGATGAGCTATATATATTAACTTCGAGTGATATCACCTCACTATCCACCTGATTATATACCCATTAATTCCCTATGGTACATCATAACACCATGTGCACTAGCACTGCCCTACCACACCATGTACATTCCATCTCGTTAGAAAATACATTTACAATTACCTAAATGTACTATAAACAAGATTAAGCTCGAGTAACAAGTAAGATATATATTTAAGTATGTCCTGCTCTTCCAAAACCTTTCATCTTTATATTTCGAATAATTCCTCTGTAGAAAAGACAAATAAATGGTGACATCAATTAATAATTAATATTACTGCCACCAACATGACTACATTCGTAATACAACCTGCAGCCATTACATGTACAGTCGTTTTCGTACGAGTGGGAACCCTGTGGTACCGTGATACTCAAATGGCTTCCTTTCTGAACCAATCAAAAAGCGTACAGATGCATCTCATCCAATTAATCAAACTCTTTCAATACGGCAAGGCGCGGTGCGGTAACTTTCCCACTCATACGAAAACGACTCTATTGAACACGATGGTTAAACGTCTGCGCATGCGCGAGCTCCTTAATAAATAAATAAATAAATAATAGGCAAAATATATTCGTAGATTCTGAAAAAAATTCAGAGAACCACTGAAACTCCAATCGTGTTGTCCCTTGTATATGATCTTAGCTCAGCTCTTTTATCGATAATATAATTTGGGAAGTATACCCGTGAACTTGTAAATATACCAGTAAGTATATACGTAATGATAAAAATATCCCCTCTTCAAATACTTCAATCTCTGATACTAATTTGATCATGAAATTAAATACAAAGAAATGTATGGAGCTGATTGTTTGCATCGAGTAAGTGACGTCACTGACACCTCTAAAGATTCATAAAAATATAGTACTACCCTAGGCCTCTCCAATATTGAGAAAATATTTTGATTAGTGATTATAAGACCCTTCAAGATTATTTCAGTGAAGTTTCAGCTAAATCAAATATTGAACGACTTACGCCCTAGTCCCCCTTTAAGGTTTACGGCTATACTTTCTTAAAGTATCGAGAGCATCAACGTTAACAAGATCATAATCAAATGCGAATGCAGCACTAATCAGTTCAGCGGTTTTCCACCGGTTAAGTTTTCAGTATCTTTGAAAGCAAATAACTAGAGAATCTACAAATGCACCAAATTGTTGACTTTTGTTGAGGGAGCTCAGGGAACGGCTTGTTCAATGGAAACAAACTCGGTCGTCATTCAAACACTAGAGACCTTTAAGGCTCGGTAATACGAGCAACAAAATCGTACAACCTGTCTTGCAACAATGTCGCGAAACGAGTTGAAAAGCGATGCTGCGCGTTTTTCCTCCCGACTACCAAACTTGTCTCGCAACAAATTCATGTGTTGCAAGTTGCGTAAATCCTGACTTCTGATTGGCTAATACGGTCTGGTTACGTCAACAAACATGGCGGCCGCCTTGCACAGAAAGCGTGCTTTGCCTGTGTTTGTTTTGAATTTTATCACGGACGACTATGATGAACCACCTAAACAGAGAAAGAGAAAGCAACCTACAATCCAATGGATTCAGCGACTTGAAGAGCGTGGTATTTATCACCAATTAGTGCAAGAACTTGCTCTTGAAGATTCCGATGCGTATCATAGTTTTTTTCGACTCACGAATGAACATTTTTTTTACATCGTAAATATCGTTAGACCTTCCTTAAAGAAGCCTCAGCCATTCCCCATCAACTTGATGCGATCCAATGTTTCCCTGGATGAACGAGTGGCGGTCACACTGAGGTTTTTGGCTACTGGAGAGAGCTTTCACTCTCTCGAGTACTCATTTCGTATTACGAGACAACACACATCTCAGCTTTTACCCCCCGGGGGGGGGGGGGGGGGGGGGGGGGGGGTTGGTACTCCCTTTGTCCAAGTAGTAGGGGTGATCGGCGCTCCTTTTAGGGTTGAAAATATTTCCTGTGTGTACCTTTTAGGGTCCCGACACAAAAAGTCAGTTACGTAACACGAGTCCGTACCTTTTAGGGTCAATTGAAAGAACAGAAGAAAGATATTGTCCAGTCACTGATTAAACGATATCAGCACAATCACTTTTTCGCCATATATGGTCGTACCTTTTAGGGGTTGAAATCAACATGGCTTCAACAGCTCTTGTAATTTATGCGTACCTTTTAGGGTCGTTTTCAAAACCGACCGCCGATCACCCCTACCACTTGGACAAAGGGAGTACCCCCCCCCCCCCCCCCCCCCCCCCCCCCCTCCCCCCCCCCCCCCCCCCCCCCCCGGCTTTTACCACTATTTTTGTCTGTTTTCATTATTTTCATATACCGGTATTTTATTATTGATTTCAGAGTGAGTAATGGTGCTACAGATGAGGAGGATTCTGTCTGACCCCAGCACCATGGAGAACAGAAGCTGACCTGGAAGCTTGGATTGACCTCAATCCCTGTGGCAGCAACAAATATTGATGAGGCTATAGACTTATACGAAAGGAGTACATGGATTATTTCAACTTTGAGGGTGCAGTTCCATGGCAGTGGAGGAAGTGTGGTCTTGATCAATAAACACTGTGTTTGTAATGATTGACAAAACAGGTGTATATAGATGGACAAAATATAATAATAGTTTATTGATCAACACCCAATCAGATCACAGAAATTTCTGAATATTAATGTATTTATAACGATATTTTATTGTAAGAGAGCTTTTCAGACCACTACATTTGACCAACGCACTAAGATTGAAATCATAAAAGCTAATGATATTGCACAACTCAGTAGTTTCCCAAATAATTCTAGGACATCAGTTTTGCTCTTAAAAAAAACACAGATGGCATCGCACTCACAAGCGTGTCTCTTTTTACTTGAAAATAAATTATATATATCTGGCTGGCTTAGTACCGTGGGCTTATACATGTCCGTAATGATTTTTGGGTGGGCTTATAAACAGGGGGGTTTAATCCAGTGGGGCTTATAACCGGAATAAAAAAACATTTCGAATTAAATAAGCTGATAAGATAAGTTGAGACGGTATATCAGTATCAAAATACGTTTGCAATCTAATGATGATAATCATTTCAATATTTGGAACAAAATTAATTCAAAACTGTATCTTAATTGCTCCGCAATCTGTCCTAATTTTGAAATATCTGAACCAGAAACTTCAATTAAGATCCCTCAAATTCCTATCTAGCCTGCGAATACAGCCGCTTTTTTACGCTCGCCACAGGGGTCTCCCGAAAGAAGCGTCTTCGGAGTGAGGCCAACATTCCTGTACTGTGACGTCATTTTTGCCCCGATTCTGGTCAAAGAAGCTGATTGGTCAGCTTGCTGGTAATCGCATTATTTGCATAAATTAAACTCAACGACCAGAACAAAATATTACAATGTCGAGCCGCGGGCGATTGCATCGGACTTATCATATGCACAGATGAATAAAATCATGTTCTACAATAAGTTTGATTGCCGAATCAACAAACTCAGACCGTTTGGAAGTAGTGTTCACAACATGAGCGGCTGTGTTGTATCAGATTTACAACACGAGCTGTCATGACCTCAGAGGTCACAGTACAGGAATGTGGGCCTCACTCCGCCGACGCTTCTTTCGGGAGACCCCTGTGGCGAGCGTAAAAAAGCGGCTGTATTCGCAGGCTAATTCCTATCTTGATCATGCTTGTTTTGGTTTACTTGACCTTGGATGAACTTGAGTGACGTGACACGTACTAGCCAATCACGGGCGCCGGGAAGCCAACTTGATGCTACTTGCTGCGACACAAGTTAGCTTTGTAGTGGTAAAACGCGCAACATCTGAACATTTTTTTGGAAAAAGTGGACCAGCTTTCTACGTTCTTCAACAAACTCTTTCAACTTGCAACACATGGATTTGTTGCGAGACAAGTTTGGTAGTCGGGAGGGAAAACGCGCAACAACGCTTTTCAACTCGTTGCAAGACAGGTTGTACGATTTTGTTGCTCGTATTACCGAAAAAACGAACGTTGACGTCCGCGACGGCAATCTACGACGTGAACTGAACAGGTGAAGTGCCGTCGTAGATTGCCGTCGCGGAAGTCAACGGTCATTTTTGAGCCGTTTTTCGTCGGTGCGCGCGCTGTCGTCCACACGTTCCCGTCCAGAATGTTCTCGTTCGTAAGGTCCCTAACTATAGTATGGGAGGATCCTGCTGATTCGTTGTCAAACACTACCTTACCGGCGGCCGCCATAACTAAGAAGCCATCATTATCGCCGATTAAAAAAACCCGTACAAACTTGACTTCAAACCAAAAATAACTACTTAGAAATACGAATTAACAATCAATCTAAATAACTGAACAAGTTTAATCTTCTAGAGTGCAAGGATTACAATGATATCATTCGATATATTACATATCAAACTTATGCTATACAAAAGTTCATTGTTTCACATATGCAGATGAGGCGAGTCTTGTTTAGGCGAAAAACAGCATTACAGTTCGGTACATTTTTGCTTTTTACTGCATTGTTAAAATAAAAACCAAAAACCTACCATCAGAATATAAAAGACGAATATGTAAGGAATGAATAAACTGGCAATTCAAGCACAAATAAAGAGGTTTGACCGTGGCATTTTCCGTTTTATCAAAATTGATCGAACTGGAATCTCTGAAGAGATATGGGAGAGCGTTAGATACGCTACACACAAAAACCCTTTGAATTATTTGGGAATTGTGTCAATCAAAAACCTACCGCCAGATTCAAATGCTCTGCAATGATACGCGCGTTTTGATATAAAATACATGTATATTGGATATAATTAAGCGGCGTCAAAATGAAATCTAAAACTCTTTGTTTGGTAATGGTGAACATCATATTGGTGCTCTTTATCCCGGTCTGTATGTAGAAGCTACATAGACAAATCAATTATGGCTCGGAAAGGACGTTTTTGAAGGCATTTTCTAATATTTACACACAAAACACGTTATTTTTTAAGTTCCGATATTCTGAAGTAGACTTTTTGGCAAAAAATCACCCAAAACATTAATTTTTTACCACGTTGATGGTAAGAATTCCCATTTTCTTTCATATAATAACCATCTTCTGTAATACTGGAAAGCACAGCAATTGATTGCAACACATCTTACCAACAACACGTAAACATTACTATGGTTTATTTCACAACAAGTTTTAATATTTTTTACCAAATTTCAAAATATGTCACAATTTAAGACTTTGAATTATAAATGCACCCAAGACAGCTGGTTAAATTCTAAGATGAACAATATAAATTTCACTATGATAAACAAAATGGTAAAATAAGTTCAATAATTGTTTTTTATACCCGACTGGTAAATTTCTCATGAATTCAAATATTTCTGAACTGTGCTGAGCTGAAAAGGTGATCAGAAATTTCTGATCACCTTTGGTCCATATCTGGTAAATTTCTAAAAGAGCTGAAAAGGTGATCAGAAATTTCTGATCACCTTTGGTCCATATCTAGTAAATTTCTAAAAGAGCTGAAAAGGTGATCAGAAATTTCTGATCACCTTTGGTCCATATCTGGTAAATTTCTAAAAGAGCTGAAAAGGTGATCAGAAATTTCTGATCACCTTTGGTCCATATCTAGTAAATTTCTAAAAGAGCTGAAAAGGTGATCAGAAATTTCTGATCACCTTTGGTCCATATCTGGTAAATTTCTAAAAGCCAACTGGGCTGAGCTGAAAAGGTGATCAGAAATTTCTGATCACCTTTGGTCCATATCTGGTAAATTTCTAAAAGCCAACTGGGCTGTACATGTACATGTACTGTACAGTCGAAGCTTTCCTTGGAATCACTCTCGTAAGCGACCAGTTCTAGTTACTACCACCTTTACGAAATCCCATTTGTATTGTCACTCAAAGTCTGTAATTAAAATCTCTGGTAAGAGCATTACCAACTGCATGGTTCCTTTCTTTTTAAGCTCTCATAAGTCCAACCATTCCAGAGGCTGAGTCGTATTAGTCAATACTCACTAACTTCTTCAATAAGTCTTATTATTATTCTTAGACACAAAATATGTGCATGGTTGTGTGAAACATTGTTTGCAAGTGTGCATCATACTTAATATTATAGTAATGTGCAGGTATCGTGCTTACGTATTACTATTCATCATAAGAGCTTAAAGGTGGCCACACACTAGGGGCCATGAAGCAGGGACATGTCCCAGAAACTTGCAGCAGCAACAAAATCACATTCTGTACATACGAGGGAATGTGTAGTGGGGACATGTAGTGGGGATATTATAATATATATGTAGCAACAACATAATGACAACATGTACACACCCATGTAAATGTTGTGGGGACGTGTACCAGGGTCATGGTAGCAGCAACATAATGACAACATGTACACACCCATGAAAATGTTGTGGGGACGTGTACCCGATATGTCCCTCCGTCTGAACTATTGTATTCCTAGCCATGATCCACAAATCACCATACGATCCACAAAGTTCAACTGGTTGAACTTCATGGGACATGTTGCAGGGATGTTGAGGGCTCAAGTGTAATAACTGGTCCTAAGCGTAATAAAGGTTCCTAGCGTAATAACATTTGGATCTTAGTGTAATAAAGGTTCCTAGAGTAATAACATTTGGTTCTTAGTGTAATAAAGGTTCCTAATAACCTTGTTTAGGTCTAAGCGTAATAATCATATCAATAAGGGTAAGTCTCAACAATGACCAACAACAACATCTAGAACCATGGCCAAGAGAGACAACACCTGTCAATCAAGTGTGACGTCACGTGACCATATTGAAGTTAACCACTTGCACAGACTGTCGGTAAAAATGCATGACGTCAGAGTCACGTGGTTAAAGCACCTTTTATTTATATCTCATGCAATGAGGATGCAAAATAATCAGTTATAAAGAGGCCAGCTCGCGACTTAAGTTGAAGAGAGGTAAAATAACTAGAGAAGTACCATTTCCTGTGTGTGACATAATTAGTCACATGACCGGGATTTGATATGAATGTTAAAAAACATGAATAAAATTAAAGTACTAAAAATCTGGTTGTAAAGCGTATGGCCATCGTCTGTATGTGAAATGGAAAAATAGTTTGGTTCAACAGTTCAAAATAGTTTCACAGTAAGCTCAAGAAACTCAAAAATACAAATAAAACGTAGGTGAGTAAAACAAATGAATGAATAGCAACTGAATAGCATGTGTTTCACAGTGAAATCATGAGCACTCGTAAACTTGCAAACAAAATCTAAAGAAATTGAAAATAATGTGTACTTCGAGAAACACGCGTAAACTTTATCTGGTAAGTAAACCGGACCGTAAACTTATTGGGTCTCCTGTTTCATGTGTCAACTGGCATTTCTTTGCCAATTTCGTTTTTTCTTTTCAACCACGTGCACTAGAACTAATAAAAGTGATCAAAATGTTTGAGCCGAATTCAATATTTTGAATCAAAATTTAAAAGCAATATTTGTCTTTTTTTAACTGGAATCAAAACAGACGATCATAGAGACTTTTTGTGCCCGACAGTCTGTGCAAGATGGTTAACTTCAATATGGTCACGTGACGTCACACTTGATTGACAGGTGTTGTCTCTCTTGGCCATGGTTCTAGATGTTGTTGTTGGTCATTGTTGAGACTTACCCTTATTGATATGATTATTACGCTTAGACCTATAGGTTATTAGGAACCTTTATTACACTAAGACCCAAATGTTATTACGCTAGGAACCTTTATTACACTAAGACCCAAATGTTATTACACTTGAGCCCTCAACAGGGACAGAATATCTGCCAAATTTAACTCGTGCTTCATGGCTTTGAACACAATAGTTCATGATCAGACGGAGGGACATGTCGCTGCTACATGTCCCTGGTACACGTCCCTGATACATTTTCATGGGTGTGTACATGTTGTAATTATGTTGAGCTGCTACATATCCCCATTACATGTCCCTGCTATTCATTCCCTTGTGTGTACAGAACGTGATTTTGTTGCTGCTGCATGTATCTGGGACATGTCCCTGCTTCATGGCCCCAAGTGTGCGGCCACCTTAAAGCTCTCGTAAGCGACCAACCTTTGCTGTTTCAGCCCATGGTCTCATAAGCGACCAGCTCTGATCTAGTTACTACCACTTTTTCAAATTTCCGAGGTGGTCGTTTACGAGAGCTTCGACTGTACTATGCACTTGTATCATTTTTTCCTCATATCCATTCACTTGAACCTCATCTGTCCTCAAAAATCCTGTGCGTATTGTATATCAAGTGAATTTAAAATACAATGCATGTGTGTGAGCAACATACAGCTACAGTATTGCAAACAACATTGAATGACGATTGCATGACAAAAATTAATAAGGTATAATATTAAGCTATAATTCTTAACTTAAATAAAAATAGTTCAATACTATTGTTCACTTAGTGCTACATTGTAGCTATAACATTTTTGACCTCTTTTACATCCATTTGTCCAGCACCATGATTGTGTTAGATTTGTTTATGCTTCACTCTATTGAAGAAAAACAGAAAAGTGTCAAATATGAAATCAAATTTGTAAATAGGCAAAGTGAACCATGGCATGTAAAATACAATGAAATAGCATGGCTATACACAATACAATAACATTTTGAAATACATTTGCAATTAGATGTACATACATGTACATGTAACACATAATGATCATCATAATCTAACAGTATATACAGTACCGATCGAAACTAACCTCAAACCGCGTTTGTTTTTCGTTAACTCCAAACGAACACAAATTTTGCCAGGGTTTGCTTTGCGTTTGTTTGGAGTTAACTCAGAACAAACGCGCGCTCGAGAAGAACAACGTAAACAAACCCGAGCCGAAGGTCGAACGAATGATGTGAATTACAAAGGAAACTAAAGGAAGATTTCTGGTTCTGAAATGTCATATTTGGACATATTTGGACGGAATAAATTGCAATTTCTCAATAAGGTAATTTTTTTCTTGATCTTCGACTGGTACATTTAACTTTTCGGACTTTGAAGAGCAAACTTTGCGAAGCCATTTGCTACGAGCCGCCATTGCTCTCTTGTCATCTGATTAGCGGCTTCTTTGTGTGACGTAACGTGACACATCTCGGCGCCAAGTGTCTAGTCGATGCACAGGCAGCCCAACCATTGCTTTTGAGGCTACTAAATAATTAAAAAAACAATTTTTTTTTGATGGGCTTCCTATGGTAGAGCGCGCGCGCATTTATATATTGGGTTCCCTGTGCTGAGTAATGTCCTATGTTGGGCTTCCTGTGTGCCTCCTGCGGGATGCGCCCGCAGCAAATGTGTATATTTAAACAAGGTATGAAACTCCAGTCACGTGATGGCCTGATGTGCGGCGCAACGGCGCAAGTAGATGGTGCACTTTTCCGTGAGCCGAATAGCCGAAGTCGTCGTACGCTACAGGCCCTTGGGGGGTACCCAGGGTGAAGTCGTTATTATGGCGGGGAGTGGAAGAGAAGTTCATATCAAGAAAGACTGATTTTTTCGGTGTAAACGTTGGGATTCTTTTCCCTATTCATGGTAAGTTTAGAAGTTCACAATTCATGTCAACTTTAAGTAAATCTAGAAGAAATTCGACGGTTTTAAAGTAGTCCTTTTTCATTTTGAATGGTTGAGAAACTTTGGATGTGTTGTGCTCGACACGTGAGAAAGTTTTGCAGTTGAAAATAAACTGAACTAAAAGTACTTTTTGTCATGGTTTTTACGTAGTAATTGCTCTAAATGTTCTCTAATGAAAGGACTTGCCTATACTAGGGCAGAAGGGCTGCTTAATACTCCTCAACAAATCAGTTTTTTTCTATAAATTATGACTGAGCAGTGAGCTATTTCAGTATTTGACAAGTGTGTAGACTGTAGCAGTGTCAGTGATCGAAATACACTTCAACAAGGAACCTCTCTCAACTGACTGATTTTACTTTATCTGTTTAAACATTACTAACTCTCTCATCTAGAAAGTGTTTGACATAATTTTGTACTTTACTTATAGTTCTTCTGACACAAGGGAACGCCAACAGCATAAACTACGGTGGCCCATAGGGGACACGCTGCAAATAAGACGGGTTGCTGCAAATAAGACGAGTTGCTGCAAATAAAAAACGAGTTGCTGCAAATAAGACAAGTTGCTGCAAATAAAAAACGAGTTGCTGCAAATAAAACGAGTTGCTGCAAATAAGACGAGTTGCTGCAAATAAGACGAGTTGCTGCAAATAAGACGAGTTGCTGCAAATAAAACGAGTCGCTGCAAATAAAACGAGTTGCTGCAAATAAGGTCATAAAACACTGCGCGCGCAGGGTGCGAGCGAAGACTGGGTTCGACGACTCATGCTTGGTAGCCTAGCCATCCACTTTGTGTTTATTAGAAAGATGTACTTTCACCGCGGATATCGCTACAAAGATATTGTTAGTTTACTGAACAAACATCATGGTGTAACTGGATCGCAACGCTCTCTCCCGTCAGTTAGAACATCATATGCATATTCCTCGTAGCGTGGTTCAAACGCTATTAAATGAAAGAAATCGATCCAAATGGAGTAGAAGAGAAGGCAAAGAGATGGCTTAGACGAAGGAACTGTGTTTCAAGTGGACTTAATTTTTGCTGGCATATTGATGGTGAGTTGTAGTAGCCAGTAGTTGCGCAGACAGTATCTTTCATGATTGATTACAGTAAAAATAATAAAAAAATATAAGCTTAATACATTAATGTAAAGTTATACACCTTGTGGATAATCAATAAATTGCCATGTAGTAATGCACCAGTCAAGTGAAACCCCCTGAGTTTGGGTTGAGTTGACGCCACTGTTACCTCTAAAGATTCATAAAAATATACATGTAGTACTATTAGTACTTCCCTCTGGAATATTGAGAAAATATTTTAACTTGTGAATAAGACCCTTCAAGATTATTTCAGTGAAGTTTCAGCTCAATCAAATTTTGAACAATTTACATCCTACATAGTCCCCCTTCAAGTTTGTCAGACCTGACAGAAGCAAAAGGGGGGGTACTTGACCCATGTTTGGGTATAGGGGTCTAGGACAACATATTTTAGGACCCTGTTTAGGACAAAGTACAAATACACACTATATTTTACATAATTTTAACACGTTGGCAAACGTCTTGGATCTCGGATGACTAAATACTGGATAAAACCATACTTAATGACGACAATCGTGCATCATACCCTGTTTAGGACAGACTCACATAAAATTATATACACTGTTCAGGACAGAGAGGCCATATGGAAACATACTGTTATGTATACACCTATTTCAACTAACGTTGTCGCATTCAAAGCAACAAGCGTCAAGCCAAGGCCGAAGTGAATGCTGGTTTTGTGCTGGCAAATTATTGAAATCAGACGTATTTTCTATGGAACGAAGTGTGATACGCAAACAAACATGTGAAAATGTTCACATTTTGTAATTAGTCCTCATAGAAACAATTGTGATTTAAATAATTGTCAGCGGCATAACCAGCATTCACTTTGGTCTTGGCTTGACGCTTGTTGCTTTGAACGCGACAACGTTATTTGAAATAGGTGTATACGTATTAAGATTGGAATTGTAACCATGATTTTTATGTATCAAATTTGACAATATTTTTATATTATAATTTTTAGTATTTTTTATAGTAAAACTTATTTAGTTTTTTTTAAGAACTCATTTATGATGATGATATAAACTGTGTTTTCTTCTTTAGGTTACAATAAGCTAAAACCTTATGGCTTCCCTATTCACGGATGCATTTGTGGATATAGCAGAAGAATACTTTGGTTGGAGCTTGTAAAATCCAACAACAATCCCAAGATAACAGCTACACTGTATTTGGATAATGTTCAAAATTGTGGCGGATGCCCAAGAATAGTCCGATCTGATTATAGGACAGAAAATGTTGTGCAACTTTCAGAAGAAGTTGATCTAACTGGTGGATTGACTTTTTTAAGGATATGGTTCAGTCAGGTGTGCTAGAGCTTGGAAATGAATTTCACATGAAATGTCTATGGTTTTGCTTTTCAAAGATTATTCAAAATGAACTGGACAAGGTCAGAAATCACTGGAACAGTCACTACATATAGCAGTCAAAAAGTTACATTTAAGTTTATTTGGGACAATAAACCCGCCAAAATAAAAAAGAGAACCATTATCGGCAACAAAAAGGAAGGGGGACTAAATATGACATCGTTCGTACATATAGAAAAGGCCCTTAAACTTGCGTGGGTTAAACGTCTTCTGGACGAAAAACAATCCGAATGGAAAATGATCCCCCGAAGTTATTTATCGAAATATGGAGGGTTGTTTCTGTTCTCGTGTGATTTTAACAAAAAAGAGCTCGTATTATCTAACACACCAAATTTCTATAAATGTATTTTGTCCTACACTCAGAATTTTAACGCGCTAAATCTCCAAAAACAAAATATTTTGAATTCATTCATTTGGAACAACAAACATATTAAAGTTGGCAACGCATCAGTTTTCTATAAATCATGGTTTGATAAGGGCGTTAAATCTTTTGAAGATCTAATAGGACCCGGAAATAAGTTTATCAGTTTTTTCTGAATTTACCAAAAAATACAACATAAATACTAATTTTTTAACGTATGGCGGTATTGTTAATGCAGTTAGGAACAGAATAAAACAAAACAATTCGACCATAATACCAGAAAAACCACCTAATAATTTAACAAAAATGACAGTAAAAATAATAAGACAGTTCTTTTCCAAAATTGAGTTTGAGCACCCCACAAATGAACCTTTAATTCTTAATGAAGGTTTTACACAAAAAGATCTAAACGCAATATATTCACTGCCGTTTAGCGTAACAAAAGAAATAAAATTATCAGTTTTCCAGTTTAAAATCATACACAATATACTTCCCTTGAATGATTACCTAAAAAAAGTAGGTATTAAAAATGATGATTCCTGTCCTTTTTGCATAGATAAAGAACGTCACACTTGCAAACACTTTTTCTATCTCTGTACGCACGCACGATATTTTTGGAACAAATTTCAAAGTTGGTGGTCATCACACATTGATGCTAAGTCACAACTGAAACTTGATCTCGGAACAATCCTATATGGTCATTTATCCAACTTCAAATACTCTCTGTTTTTAAACCATCTAATTCTGATTGCAAAACAACATATGTATAATAGTTTCATTAATGAACAGAAATACACATTTCCATCATTTCTAAATCACGCAACCAACAAATATCAAATTGAAAAAAGAATTGCATTATCATCTAATACAAAACAATTATCAAACGTTTTGGAAAAAAAATGGGCACCTTTTACCAATTTCCTGAGCAAAACTGCATAATACCAAACCTTCACTTACTTGCTGTTTTTCCTCTCATTTTACACTATATCATACCGTACCATACTATACTATACAATACTATATTACTACACTATACTATTATTATATACAAAATTGTATTTGTATTATTACAACCATTGTAGTAAAAAATAACAAGAACATTTATTGTAACGATGTACTGATTATTACTAATAAAAAAAAAAAAAAAAAAAAAAAAAAAAAAAAAAAAAAAAAAATAAAAAAAAAATTAAAAAAAATATAGCAGTCAAGGCATGATACAGTGAGTGCAGTGGAGTTCCAGATATTTTATATTTTTTACCAGAACAGTTAGGTTCTATGGATTGTACTATCCCAGTATCAAGATAAAATAAAGGAAGTTGAAGGAGATTGTCAGATTGATGTAGAGGATGATATGCATCATGAATGTTTTGAACACATATTAGAAAGTACATGTAGTAGGTGGAACATGGCAGTTGATGAAGGAGATGCATTTGACCTTTTTCAAAGATTTAACCTATTACAAATTTGAACATTTTAATATTGAATTTTGATACAAATTTACATCATAAATTATGTAAGACAAGCAAAATGAAATACTTGTCTTTGCCCAGAGCAATTTGTGTAATTATTTCCACTAATTAGTAGCAATTAAACAATAGAAAACAATAGAGTGCAGACAAAAAAAAACTGACAGATTTGACTAACTAAATAGCACTATAAAAGGTGTAAAGTTATTATTTGTCTTCTATTGTTTAGTGCCATTTAGCACTGATTGTTTACTACTTTTTCATGCCTTTGTTGTCTGCACTCTAGAAATGTCACTATTTAGTAATAGTGCTAATAATTTGGTATGCCTCAAAAATTCCAATTCATAAATAATATTGGATTTCTATTGTAAATTATGTAAATTGGTAATCAATAAAAACCTATTCATACTTCATGAATATTCATTATCCCGTGCGATGACGTAATAAGCAGTATATAAGGTAGAATTAATTATGCAAATGTGTCAGTTCACCAAGATTGAGATGGCGAGTGGAAGTCGACCCACCCAACCCACCCTCTTGTTGACAAAATTAGCACTTATGTGCTCTTTGTCGTATTGCTCGACAGGGAGTCTCATCCCATACCTTAATGCTAATGAGTCAGCGGGAGGGATAATGTACTATATTGTGTTGATTTTGCCATGCAAACAGGAACAAATAATGTGTTCTTTATAAAACATTTTTTACAATAACTGGAACTGGACAATAAAGCTGGTTCACAATAGCAATAATTATATAAACTTATGTAGATGTTTTATGTTGTTATGCTTTAAAATATATTATGTCACTAATCCTGTTATGCCATTACGCTGTGATGTCCACAATGATAACATAAAACCTAATGCAAAGGTGTATTTTGCATTTATGTCACCTAGTATGAACCAGGCTTAACTTATAATATTAAATAACTCTAGATCTTTAACAAAGTTATATGTACATGCACAATGTACAACAAAATGTAAGCTTACATCATTCACTATATTTACAAAGTACCAAATCCCTGAAAATTATGTTGTTATTAGTTCTTTGTCTCAGATTTCAAGAAATGTATTGTCTCATAGCTGACACATGGCGACACTTTAATAGGAAGACTGCTACCTCGTTGAATCTTTAAATCGCCATCTCTCGAGGCCATCATTCCAACTTGTATGGTAACGTCTTGCACGATGATATCAAGCCTTGATTTCTTGTTCTTGAACTTTGACGTTCTGTCAACTTCTTTTCGTTTCTTAAATTCAACGTAACTTGGGTGTTTCTGTGCTCCCAAAAGACTTTATTCGAATCTTTGTTGACTTGTGTCCCACAGGAAGGACAAAAGTTTGCATCTAAGAGAGTAATATTTCCTCCACATCCAGTACAAAACATAAGAGGAAAAGTGGATGGCTAGGCTACCAAGCATGAGTCGTCGAACCCAGTCTTCGCTCGCACCCTGCGCGCGCAGTGTTTTATGACCTTATTTGCAGCAACTCGTTTTATTTGCAGCGACTCGTTTTATTTGCAGCAACTCGTCTTATTTGCAGCGACTCGTCTTATTTGCAGCAACTCGTCTTATTTGCAGCAACTCGTTTTATTTGCAGCAACTCGTCTTATTTGCAGCAACTCGTTTTTTATTTGCAGCAACTCGTCTTATTTGCAGCAACTCGTTTTTTATTTGCAGCAACTCGTCTTATTTGCAGCAACTTGTCTTATTTGCAGCAACTTGTCTTATTTGCAGCGTGTCCCCTATGGGCCACCGTAATAAACCATCTCAGTGTGAGCAAAATATAGACAAACTCAACATCGAAGACGAAGGAGACATGAATGGCGATGGACTCGTGAAGCTGCCGTGAACTAAAATATTAACAGTTGTTCGTTATTGTCATTGAAATAGCACGACACATTTAGCAAATATTAAAGTCTTACTATCATCTGAGAGAAACAGTAATTTTAACGGCGTATTTTTCGTAACCGGGAACGTAAGTAAGCTTCAGTATCGCTTCAGTCCAACTTCGATGTTTGCTATTCAATCAGTCATGATCAGTGATTCACAACTTGTCGCCTTTGTGTATAATATTTATCCATTGTTATTAAGCTTATTTCCATGCTATTACTGATCAATATAGTAAATAAATTGCACAGAAAGTAACGGCAAAACAGTGTGTAAAAAGCTAGTAAACTTATTGTTGAAATAAATACGTTTGTTTGTCATTTTGTGTACAAGTACTGATAGCAAATGTGTTGTGCAGTACTAAATATTGAGACTATTCAGCATTTATAAAACACAATGCGTCAATTTTGAAGATTTTAATCGATAAAAATCAAAATACAAAACAAATACTTTACAGAAGTCAAAACAGAAAACAGATAAAGTATATTGTAGATGTTTTGACTCATGTTTAGTGAACATATCATGTTAAAACCTTGCCAAAAAGAGCATCGTTCAGATTTGCCGAGCGCTTGTCGATGCCTTCTCGAAGGTAAAATCCGACTACTTCACGGAAAAGTGCACCATCTACTTGCGCCGCACATCGGTCCATGACGCTCAAAATTTCAAAAATTAGTTTCTCAGCGTACGTTGAAGTTAGACGACTGACACTTACAAAGTGTTTCGAGAATACGGTAAAGTTTAGTTATTCGAAGAAAAATTGAATTTTCACATCACATTGATTGACAAAATTAGGGTCAAAAACGTATTTGTCACGTGACCGAGTTTCATACCTTGTTTAAATATACACATTTGCTGCGGGCGCATCCCGCAGGAGGCACACAGGAAGCCCAACATAGGACATTACTCAGCACAGGGAACCCAATATATAAATATGCGCGCGCTCTACCACAGGAAGCCCATAAAAAAAAAAAAATTTTTTGAATTATTTAGTAGCCTCAAAAGCAATGGTTGGGCTGCCTGTGGTCGATGTCTAGTTGGTTGTGTTGCTTTCATTCTTTGCGAAAACATCGTCATCTTTTATCGAAAATGTCTTCGAATTCACGTCCTCTATCAATGAGATTTCGACACAGAAATCGCTTTTAGTTTCGGCTAACTTTGATCGCATTTAGTTTGCTGAAGTGTGTTTGATTTTGTGTATTTTGTGTGTGCATTATTTTGTACATTTACGGTAAACTGTACTGAATTTCTATTACATTGTAAATATATAACGATGTTTGAATGCTTTCGAAAATGAAATCCAATCGAGTTTAGAATAGAATAGTTTACTTTGCGTTTGCTTTGCGTTCATTTAGTAAACGCTAAACAAACGTAAACATCAGCAAGGTTTGCTTTGCGTTTGTTTTGCGTTAACTCCAAATGCACGCTTTGCGTTAACATATGTTAACTTCGCGTTTGAGGTTAGTTTCGATCGGTACTGTACATGTACATGTAGTATATGTCTAGTGTCTTCTGTACATGTCGATTATGCCTATACTCAGCACGTGTTTATAGTACATGTACAATGTATGTAGTGTCTAGTATGCATGTCTATTACAGTTGTACATGTACACTGTATGTATCTCAAGTGTTGAGTATAGACTCGATCAGCACTAATGTAAGTATGGAATGTCTATATAGTGTATATTATGTACAACTATACTGTATACATGTACATCTACATTGTAGTGTCTATTTAATAATAATAATTTAATAATAATAATAACGATTTATTAAACAGATCCATGTTGATAAATGGCTCTTCCCTGTTTAAATGCTAACTAAAATTTATATCTAAACTACATAATATATATCTAAACTACATTAAACTATATAATATATTTACATAAATAAAATTTGGAAAATTTAACTAATAGAAGACTCTCCGTGCTATACAAAAATAATGAACGCTGAGGTCTTGAAAGCTGCTAGTGGATGCACGAGTGGAACACACGTCTTCTATTCGCTTTATAATATAAAACTAGTTTTAAACAGGCTTTCTGCTGCTCCGTGCATCTATAACATAATAATGCATGCTCAGCAACCAATCAAATTGTGCGTTCTTGGGAGGTACACATAGTTTATATTATTTATAAACAAATATATTGTATTAAATCCAAAATGCCTTTGTACGTGGGAGTATTCATTGAATCAGTATAGTTTCAACCATGTGAATTTATTTTTAATACCGAGCTTTTGGACAATGTGTCCATCAGCTCGGTATTAAAAATAAATTCACATGGTTGAAACTATACTGATTCAATAAATATATTGTAGTGTCTATATTCAGCACGAGTAAGCGGCATGTAGTGGATGTAGTGTATATTATTATGTACATGTATATACATTGTACATACATTTTATACCACTTAATAGAGGTAGCAAATTTATGCAGAGTTTATATGATTGGCTGAAACTCCATTCGGGACTTTTAAAACAGGCCACTCAATAGAGGAAGACTAAGGTCGGTGTACTGAGTATAAATATAATAGACACTAGATGCATTATGGTGTAGTGTATCGTGTACGTATGCTTATTCAAGGATAATTAGGAACTCTTGGAATTGACTAGTGCATTATAGGCTCTAATCCAGCAAGCCTGCCTCAATTATACTACATTGTACATGTACTGTAGATGTCTATAGAGTATAAAATGTATATATATATAGACATATTATATGTGACAGTGTCACTTTGTTCACATCTTTGACAATCGTTTTTAAGTATTTTAAGTATAATTCTTTATGTTAGAAGTAATGTAGATTTTACTTCCACGAATTTGGGTTTGGTTCAACGTCATCTAATTGGTATCTAGCAACGTTTTGCGTAACGACTTACTTAGGCGTGTTGCAGTACATTACGTTACACACTAATCTGATTTACTGATAACGGATTAGCGCGTGTTGTCACGTTTATTATCTAACATTATTTCACAACCTTGCCACTAGGCAGATGTATTCTGTTAAGTTAGATATAGTAATTTCTACAGTAGTTTTAGGATTACTTTGAACTAGTTTAGTTTGAGTTGGGATCAACTATTAATTGGTTTATCCACGTTTAGGACACACGGCTACAGTTATTTTAGGTGGGATGCATGACGCGTTTCCGGTGTCAACATACCGAATAGTTGCACGTGTTACGACACTAGCTATTATAAAATACAGCGTTCTAATGCATTAGTTTTCCGAGTTAACATTGGGGTTGCTCCCCAGAGGAGTTGATCTCTGGTCAGCGAGTGTTGTGCCATGTTCTCAGGTTAGTTTGCAACAATAACTTTAACTTGTAAGATAATTGTTTGACCTTTAGTTTAGAGTTAATCGACTGTGTTAAAAGACGTTTAAACTGGTCTCTGTTGGATCGTTTTTAGTTCAAATTGTTATATGTTCCATATCTTAAAGACAGTGAATCGGTTGATTGTAATTATCCTTAAGTATATCTTGATTCAGCTGTTACATTGTAATTTAGCTTACGATTACAATTGTATTAACTTTAGTTTATTACTGTTTTATCTACAGAATGCTAGCTCATTCCCGTTTTGTTTTGTATACACGTTTTGTTTTGTATACACGTTTTGTATACACGTTTTAGTATGTACCCGTTGTTTAGTATATGATTCGTTTACTATGCCGTCTAGTATTCGTTTCAGTATTTCGTCCAGTTTTGATATATTGTAGTTTTCAATATCTGCTTAGTGAACTCGAGAGTATAGCTTACGATGCGTTTGCTAAGGGATTATAAGCACTCGTACATGTAGTATCAGTTCGTATCCAGTTGTTGTATATTTTCAGTTAGTCTCACAATTAAATTGTAGTTTATCTTTCTCTTGTATTCAATAAACATGATATAAGTCCACACCTTGCATTCAGAAAGAATTCATTTTCTTCATTTAAAAGATTTCCTCGCGCTTACCGCTCAGCGCTTCCTTACAATATGGTGTCAGAATTCCCTGCGTTTGTTTCTATAGTGATTCTTCATCGTTTCATTATAGTGTATTGTAGTAACCATTTTCCCCGGTTACATTTTGGTGTCAGAAGTGGGATGCAAGTGTATTTTAGTGGCTTTTGTTACGGAATTACAGTTTGTTATACAAGAGTTAGTGAACTGTTTTATTACGGATTGTTTTCAAACAAGTTAGGCTTTATGTTTTTAAACGGGAATGAGTAAAGAAGAGCGTAAATTCAAGGCTGGCACGTGGAAGAAAGAAGATGCCTGGAGTAGCTATGTGGCACGTCATGGTGTTCGGGATACCCCAGCAAGGAGAAGCGAGCGCATAGAGTACAACTGAGGCAGAGCACTAGTTGCGAGTGGACGGGTATCAAGTGGTAGTGCGATTGGCTTGTGGTGGCGACCGACCAGTGACAGCACCCTTGTGTATTCATGGCATGTTGATGCGACAGGCTAAAGCCCCTAGCATGCCGTGAAAGGAGCGCAAGTGACGGCGGTGGAAGTCGGTGTGGAGCATATTGAGCGGATTCCTGATAGAGGACCTGTGAGACAGTACCCACACGGGATCTTACAGCCAGCCTCTGATGTATGTAGTACCTGGAATCTCTCATGGGGAAGCTCTACTGGATGACCATTGGGATGCCAAAGTGTTTGTCATCTGGGAAGGAAGCTAGTATTGAGGTTCGGTCAATGGGCCCTTGGCGCGGCCTCGTGTTATTGCAGTGCGTCACAACGTAAAGGCGTTCTGCGGGTTTTTATTTGCAAGCTGATGCTACACCAGTGATTGGGAGTCTACTCGCACAAACTGGATGATATGGCTTATCAT
This sequence comes from Actinostola sp. cb2023, assembly GCA_033675265.1. Classification (NCBI taxonomy): domain Eukaryota; kingdom Metazoa; phylum Cnidaria; class Anthozoa; order Actiniaria; family Actinostolidae; genus Actinostola; species Actinostola sp. cb2023. Next base: position 24,182 of record JAUJYZ010000831.1, on the reverse strand, counting down.
GGACTATGGTGGATTTAACCTGGACTTGACTTTATTACAAAATGTATTACCTTCACTGTATGACTGGTGGAACCAAAAGGCAAACTGTATAAAGTGATGGGAGATGGAGTGTTTGACTACATGTTCAGCTGGTGGTTATAGTGATTAGCTCTCACGAGGTTCACTTGGCCAACGCCGCCCCAGTTATGGAACTTATGCTTAGCCAACAGGGAGACTTCAATACAATTCACCGAAACACATGCGTCTGGAGCTAGTTGAGGATACCACATTCAGGAGTGAACCGATGGTGCAGCATTGTGGTTGCGTGAGTGATCGTCAGGTTGGACTTCGTACAGATTTATAGTTAACAAGGACTTGTAAGAAGAAATGAACTGAACTTTACTTATATTTCGTAGGACTTGTTAGTTAGTGTAGTTTGTTTTTGTTTAGTTCACATGAGGACATGTTGAACAAAAGGAGGGGCGAATGTGACAGTGTCACTTTGTTCACATCTTTGACAATCGTTTTTAAGTATTTTAAGTATAATTCTTTATGTTAGAAGTAATGTAGATTTTACTTCCACGGAATTTGGGTTTGGTTCAACGTCATCTAATTGGTATCTAGCAACGTTTTGCGTAACGACTTACTTAGGCGTGTTGCAGTACATTACGTTACACACTAATCTGATTTACTGATAACGGATTAGCGCGTGTTGTCACGTTTATTATCTAACATTATTTCACAACCTTGCCACTAGGCAGATGTATTCTGTTAAGTTAGATATAGTAATTTCTACAGTAGTTTTAGGATTACTTTGAACTAGTTTAGTTTGAGTTGGGATCAACTATTAATTGGTTTATCCACGTTTAGGACACACGGCTACAGTTATTTTAGGTGGGATGCATGACGCGTTTCCGGTGTCAACATACCGAATAGTTGCACGTGTTACGACACTAGCTATTATAAATACAGCGTTCTAATGCATTAGTTTTCCGAGTTAACATTGGGGTTGCTCCCCAGAGGAGTTGATCTCTGGTCAGCGAGTGTTGTGCCATGTTCTCAGGTTAGTTTGCAACAATAACTTTAACTTGTAAGATAATTGTTTGACCTTTAGTTTAGAGTTAATCGACTGTGTTAAAAGACGTTTAAAACTGGTCTCTGTTGGATCGTTTTTAGTTCAAATTGTTATATGTTCCATATCTTAAAGACAGTGAATCGGTTGATTGTAATTATCCTTAAGTATATCTTGATTCAGCTGTTACATTGTAATTTAGCTTACGATTACAATTGTATTAACTTTAGTTTATTACTGTTTTATCTACAGAATGCTAGCTCATTCCCGTTTTGTTTTGTATACACGTTTTGTTTTGTATACACGTTTTGTTTTGTATACACGTTTTGTTTTGTATACACGTTTTGTTTTGTATACACGTTTTGTTTTGTATACACGTTTTGTATACACGTTTTAGTATGTACCCGTTGTTTAGTATATGATTCGTTTACTATGCCGTCTAGTATTCGTCGTTTCAGTATTTCGTCCAGTTTTGATATATTGTAGTTTTCAATATCTGCTTAGTGAACTCGAGAGTATAGCTTACGATGCGTTTGCTAAGGGATTATAAGCACTCGTACATGTAGTATCAGTTCGTATCCAGTTGTTGTATATTTTCAGTTAGTCTCACAATTAAATTGTAGTTTATCTTTCTCTTGTATTCAATAAACATGATATAAGTCCACACCTTGCATTCAGAAAGAATTCATTTTCTTCATTTAAAAGATTTCCTCGCGCTTACCGCTCAGCGCTTCCTTACAATATGGTGTCAGAATTCCCTGCGTTTGTTTCTATAGTGATTCTTCATCGTTTCATTATAGTGTATTGTAGTAACCATTTTCCCCGGTTACATATAGACATGTATATGAGCTTGTTTTACACACTTTTGACAGAAAATATATGTCTGCTGTATACATGTATATGGTGTTTAATATTAATCTTAAGCTTACATGTTAAAGCTGTACATGTAATGCTTATATCGGTAAGTCTGAATGTGTATACACTGTAGTCTGTACTTTATACTGCGATGTCTATTTAATATACAAAATATACAATATTCTGCAATTCCGCGCATTAGTGGTAAACAAACAGTCGAATCATTATCTGATTTAAGTTTATACAATCTATAGGTAGTATAGAATATTACTTTGATCAGGAATATTCATGTATAAGCTTACGTATTTTAAAAGCAATAACTGATCGATAAGCATCGAATCTCACCTTGTAAAATGAGCATAAATTCTTGAATTTCACTGTATGTTTGTAAATAAACAGCACTCTATCACACATGCCATTGTTCCATGTCGTTCTCCAGGGATTTGGTTGAAGAAAAGAGTGATTACTCCACGATAAAATACTAAAAAGAATTCCTAGTTTCACTCCACGTTCTAGAGCCGTTGCAACACCAAGAAAATGGCGCTCAAAACTGTGTTCTAGCCAATCAGAGTGAAGCGCTGCTTGGGATATGTTCCAAATATGGAGTGGTCGTGTGAAGCCTGACTGTTTATTCCCGGCCGCCATATTTTTGACGGTTGGTTTGTTGTGTTTCGGACCGGTATTCGTCTTATTTACTGGTGATAAGAATTCAACGAACTACAGCAATGGTCTCGTAACGAGCCAGCCTACACAACAGTCGGAAAACGAGCGGACAATCGATCGTACAATGAACACAAGAACCCAAGTATAAATCTAATGCCCGATCTACCTACTGACATCCCAAACGAACCGATGGCGATGGCATCACCAAGACTACTACTCGAGCCCCAAAGCAATGATCTTTCACGAAAAACGAAGCAATTGCTTCTTTGAAGCATGAAGACGTTTTATTTACAGTGCTCGACTCTAATATCGTGCCCTTCTTTGGCTAAACAACGTAAGATGGTATTGTGGATGATGGAAAAGTTCACATGTATCCCTGCTTAGACAGGTAAGCTTATGTGCTTTTTGGAATTTTGAAGCAATCGTAGTTATCAGTTTAATATGAAAGTCATGTTTATACTTGACGGTCAAACCCCGGGGTCAAACCTTGCAAATAGTGAAATCCATAAGCTTATAGACAGTAGTCAGTAGTTGTACAGTTTATGCATCAATCAGTGGCTTCCCCCTGGCCCTGGGTTCCACCCCTGGGGACCCTGGGGGATTTGTTCCAATGTCCATTCAAACATAATATACATATAATTCCAAGTGAAACACCAACCTTTGTCGATAAATACAACTGTACAATGTACCTCAAAGGGTTTTGGAGGTACTAGTACAGTTTTTTTAATCGCTTGGTCAAAGTTCCTGCCTCTGAAGACTTTCAAAATAGAGAGAGTGAAATCCCTTTCGTGACCGAGTGAAATATATTTTTAACCGCCATCAGTCAAATCAAACAAGAAGTTGATTCACACTGCAGACTGATGCATTTTAAAATTAGTCGCTCAGTTTAAAAGGTTCCTTTGAAATACTGACTTCGTTAATGCTTTCAATTGAAGTACAGCAAATCTCAAAGATGATCAGAAAACGCAATGTGAGTGACCATTTAATTGTCACACAACGCGCCTGGTCAACTCGCTCGACGCTTTATATGCATTGTGAATACAACTTCTACCTAAATTCCACGTACAAAAATCATCTCTCAGTTTTTAATCTCTCGTTCTTATAATTATTATTTGTTTTCACTGTTGCGAAACAGAGAGAGAAGATGTCACGTCTCCAATGCTAACCCGGCCCGTTGTTTATAAGTCGGGTTATAAACGTGGGCATTTATATTTGTAAGCCCGCCATCGCTGATGTGTTTTGAACAAGAACAAAATTAATGTTTGTGCTAAAAATTTGAAGCGAACCGAATTCATGTTATTCTTTGGACTTCGAGACTCTGGAACCAGGGTATATAAACGCTCGAGTGTTGGCGATTTTAGGCGCCAGAATCAAGCCACGCTCTGATCGGTCGGTTGTATACCATACATGTATTCTGTAATCTCTTACTGTACCATATTTTTTTGGGGAGGGGAGGGGAGGGGAGGTGCTTATTCGAGGGGGACGTTTATTTCAATTTTTGTGGGCAAGGAGGGCACTTAATCGAGGGGGGTGCTTAATCGAGGATATATGGTAAATAAAAAATGTACATGTATGTAAGTTTTGTAGTGCAATGCGAAAGTCAATGGGGAAATCATCAAAACCCACCCAATTATTGGGCTCTCCCATTCATCATTCATTTATTATAGATTATTATTATTTTGAATCAGTAAAAGAGACACTGATGATGCATGCTTTTTGTTTGTTTCAGGTCGAGGTACAACTTCCCTCAACAAACGTTGCCTGGAGTCCTATATGCCCGTTAGCTGATTTGACCTCTTTTTATAAAAGCTTGCCAAAATCTTCTATTTTCTAGGCAAGGAATTTCATTTTTCAATGTTATTTGCTGAAATATTGGTTTGGGAATATTGGAAGTCATTTTGGAACGTGTTCATAGTATTTGTATATGCTAGTTGGGAGTATGCTTATAAGTACATTTGTAATACCATGGCACTGTCAGAGGGATATTAGTGATTAAATGTCCCTGAAGCCAAGGTGCCAAATATTTCTTGATGTTTCGCTGTGTTTGTTCAAAATGCCGGCTTTTTCGCTACTCACATGAGTATGTTAGCCAATCAGATTGCAGGATTAGTGTACTCAGAAATTTCTGAGTACATTTTCAGCCCAGTTGTTTTTTTAGGAATTTACCAGATATGGACCAAAGGTGATCAGAAATTTCTGAACACCTTTTCAGCTCAGCCCAGTTGGCTTTTAGAAATTTACCAGATATGGACCAAAGGTGATCAGAAATTTCTGATCACCTTTTCAGCTCTTTTAGAAATTTACCAGATATGGACCAAAGGTGATCAGAAATTTCTGATCACCTTTTCAGCTCAGCCCAGTTGACTTTTAGAAATTTACCAGATATGGACCCAAAGGTGATCAGAAATTTCTGATCACCTTTTCAGCCCAGTTGGCTTTTAGGAATTTACCAGATAGAGAGTGAAATAATGTCCGCACTTTAGAATTCAATGTATGGTCAAAAACACTTAGCAGGTTACTAAAAGTGTCTGTATTGCATGAAATGTAAATTTGCTATGTTTTGGTAATAAAAACATATGATAGACTGCTTTTGTACCAATTTTTTTTTTAATGGTAAAAAATCTATGATATATCTCTTAAATTTACCATGTTTTCTCTACTTCAGAATATCGGAACTTAAAAAATAACGTGTTACAAGATCAATAGGTATGAAGTTCGAATTTGTGATATATTTTCTCCTGTCGAGGAAACATATGCAGCTCTATAGCATCCTCTTTTATATTTCTAATTTACACATTGTCAAAGGCGGAAAAAGATCAATTGAGAAATGCTTTATTTAGCGGCCGAAGAACAAATTGCTCGATTAATCGGGCCTCAAACGTGCTTTTAATAGTAAACAAAGCACATTTGTAATTCAATAATTTCATCTTGCACAAGCGCATTCAAAAACGTTGTCCGCGTGATACTGTGTCCCAACAGGAGCAAACGTTTAACATATCAAACTTATGTTATACAAAAGGTCATTGTTTCACATATGCAGATGAGGCGAGTCTTGTTTAGGCGAAAAACAGCATAATTTTGATACATTTTTGCTTTTTACTGCACTGTTAAAATACAAATCAAAAACCTACCAACGGAATATAAAAGATGAATATGTAAGGAATGAATAAGCTGGCAATTCAAGCAAAAATAAATAGATTTGAAGGTGGCATTTTCCGTTTCTTCAAAGTCGATAGAACTGACATTTCTGAAGAGATATAGGAGAGCGTAACATACGCTACGCACTAAAACCCTCAGAAATCCTTGGAAATTGTGTCAATCAAAAACCTACCAACGGAATATAAAAGACGAATATGTAAGGAATGAATAAGCTGGCAATTCAAGCAAAAATAAATAGATTTGAAGGTGGCATTTTCCGTTTCTTCAAAGTCGATAGAACTGAAATTTCTGATGATAGGAGAGCGTGACATACGCTACGCACTGAAACCCTCAGAAACCCTTGGGAATTGTGTCAATCAAAAACCTACCGCCAGATTCTAATGCTCTGTAATTGTACGCGCATTTTGATATAAAATACATGTATATTAAACTTAATTAAGCGGTGGCAAAATGAAATCTAAAACTCTTTGTTTGGTAATTGTGAACATCATATTGGTGCTCTGTATCGCGGTCTGTATGTAGAAGCTACATAGGCCGGCGAATTCGCAAATAAATTATGGCTCGGAAAGGACGTTTTTTGAAGGCAATTTCCAATATTTACACGCACGAGATCAATAAGTTAGTTCGAATTTGTGATATATTTTCCCTTTGAGGAAACATATGCAGCTTTTCCATCCTCTCTTATATTTTAGCTACCTGATTTACACATTGTCAAAGGAAAAATATGAATTCAGAAATGATAAACCAGTCACGTACGAATCTGCTTTATTTAGCGGTCATAGTGAACAAATTGCTGGATCAATCGGGCCTCACGTGCATTAGTAAACAAAGCATTAACAAAAAACGTTGTCCGCGTGATACTGGATCCCAACAGGAGCAAATGTTCAATGATGCAGGACATAAGTTTGATATGGATGCAGGACATAAGTTTGATATGAACACACTGCATTTGAATTTTCCACGGGTCTCTTGAAATGACTGACTGACTGACTGATTCAATGACTTTGTTTTATTACTCGGGCCCTTCCGAAGGAAGCCCGAGTTATAAAATGGGCTTTCTTGTAGATTTTTATTTTTCTTCTTATTCTTGGTAGTACACAGAATGCGGAGTACATGTATGTGATCGTATCGGTCAGGAATGTCTTTTTCAGGGTTTCGATTGGCTGAAAACGGGGGCTATGATATCCAAACGCCTAATGAAGTAATTATAATGCTCATACGGGTCAAATCGTTTCCGACTAAAGTTTATTTTATTCCACGTTTGACAAATTCAGTGCGACAATAAAATGAAACACATTCAGATTCTGAGAGCCGTCACGCCGTGGTTTCAAAAACCCGTTTAAAAGGGATCCGACTAGTAAAATGACACACATTTCTGAGAAGTATAATGATTGAAGTTTATATTATTCCACGCGTTTGAAATATTCTGAAGGAAAAGGAATCGTAAAAATCATACTTCAAAACTTCATCAAAGCAAATAGGCCGTCATCAACGCCACGGACTAAGCAAGTACAATGTACGAAATTCGGGGTTAACTCCGAGTCGAACGTAACACTTTTATGTATCCAACTTGAAGGAAAGAAACGCTCCTCTCACATATGTCACACACGCTGTGATTAAAGATTAAAGCCCATACTAGTTACTCGCTAGTTTAAATTCTCTATTTTTCTTCGCGATAAATACGCTAAAGTTACACCATACCAGAAGTACATAATAGACACAGGAGATATATACAGTACAACAGAGGGACCTAGCTACACGAATATATCATCGGAGAAATAGGCCAGTGTTTTTCACGCGGACAAACATGATAAAATATTGGTTTCTCCGTGTTCTTTTCTGTACGATTACAGTTGCATGGACCTTGACGTCTGAGTCATACATCTATTACGCGACCTAATTTTAGCAGCGCTATTTAAAGCAGAATTTTTACGCTCAAAACAGGTCAGTGAACGGCAAAAATACAATCGAAATCAAAACGTCCTTAGATTTTAGGGATCTGATTACAGAAGAAGACGCTCAATGACGAGGGAGACTATTTGTGTCGGTGAGCATAGATAAAGATCTCCGACTCTACCTGTGGTACGTCTTTAAACGTATTTGAGGTCACTTGAGGTGACATCTTAAATCTAACAGAAGCAGCTTTAATTTGATTTTTAATCGATAATTCCTTTCTGATTTCGAGATAAATCGAACAAGATCTTCCAATGTATAGGCAGAGACAGCAGATTGGTCGAGCTTTGTCACATCATACCGTAGTCTCCCGGCCATATATACCAATCGATAATTCCGATAATCGATAATAATCAATAACAATCGATACTAATCAATACTAATCAATCGATTAATATTGGAAATCGATGAAAATCGATCACGTAAAAATGTGTGAGTATCGATTTCCATCGATTATCATCGATTTCTATCGATAATCATCGATTTTCATCGATGCTTAGAAATCCTTGATCATGATGTGGCATGAACTAGAGAGAGCATGCTATAACACAACACATTTTATTGAAGACTTGTAAGTGCCTCTCGTACATCAATCATAATATTATAGCTCAACGTTAACTATATATAAAACACTTCAAGCGGAACAGATTTCACAGTGGCCTGTAGATCACGTATTGATCATATTCGCCGTGGTGAATTTTAGAAATCGATGATAATCGATAATATTCGATAATAATCGATATAATCAAGGACACTTGGGTTGTGAGTATCGATTATCATCGATTACCGATATCAATCAATACTAATCAAATGATTATTATCGATTAATATCGATGTCTTCGATTACTTTCCGATGATCGATTTTTATCGATTGGTATGGCCGGGCGTAGTCTGAATCAACTGGATGTTTAAAAGATACGAGGTTCGACTTTCCTCTGCGATAACGAAGAAACCAAATACGTTATCAGAACCGTCTGATAATGAATATGAACCTCAACTGGACGTTCCAAGTAGGTGCTACGGAAGTACGATTCGGAGATTTTTCATCTCAGATTTTTATCTATGCTCACCGACACATATATACATAGTCTCCCTCGTCACGCAACTGTCAGTCATTGTCAGGTCTCTCCTCACGCAACTGACATTGTCCTTGTCATAAGCCCGAGTGTACGCTCATTGAGCGTCTTGCTGTTTGTGTTTCATTACCTGGGCCGCAGAATCCACAACTCTTTCTACAAGACTTCTCCATGAAGGTAGTATATTTAGGGTCTTTACAGTAACCATCTTCAACCCATTTAGGACACGAGGTGAGGTATTGCAATTGATCGACACAGCCAACTGAACAACAATAAAAAAGAAGTGGCACTAACCTATACCAACAAATTGCAACTCTAAATACAATAATTAGAGCAAAGTAATAATATAAATAGGCACAGATTAAGTGTAAATCTAAATACAATAATTAGAGCAAAGTAATAATATAAATAGGCACAGATTAAGTGTAAATCTAAATACAATAATTAGAGCAAAGTAATAATATAAATAGGCACAGATTAATTGTAAATCTAAATACAATAATTAGAGCAAAGTAATAATATAAATAGGCACAGATTAATTGCACAATGCGGGTCAATCTCGATCCCAGGACCCTCTCAGTCAATCGGCAGGATCCTGGGAATAAATTAAGACTGAATTTCTGTAAATATCAAACATTTTGAAAAATATTTGGCCACTTGATAAAATAGATTTATTTGAAACTTTGCATAGAAGTAAGTATTCCTGCCCTGATTACAAAAATATTATTGTAAGGCGTCGGCACCTTTGGTTTCCATGGCAACGGCCCAATGCTAATTTGGAGTGATTTTCAGCCTCTCAAAAGTCAAACTTTCTCCATCTTTGAACACGTGCTGCAATTTCTCTGTAGATCTTTCATATTGCGTTGATATAGAAACCGTGCACACGCATCGCGGGCGCAACATACTTTTATATTTTTAAAAATGCCTTATTTTGGCCTATTTTCTTACTTCGATAAATCTGATGGTAACGCTCAGATTCTAAAGCTGCCAATCACATTTATATACGTCATCCAACTGCTATTGAAAAAAGCTTTCAAATTTTTGGGGTCTAAAATAACGGTCTTCTGAAATCCACTGAAACACATCGTTGTGAAGCAAATCCTTCAAAATAGTAAAAATCACGGAAAGTAAACCATCTGAAAAATAAACTTCTGATCATGATGTCTTCTGAAACTGACTAAATATTCAATGATAACCTAACATAACACCTACAATTTAAGTTAGCTATTTAATATCTGAAATAAATATTATACGAAGCCGATTAATTTGCATAATTAATTATAACTTTTTGCACGATTTAAATTAAGATTGCTCACAATTATTCAACTTTTTGATAGTCAAACTTCGCTCACTGCAAATTTTGAAATGCGAATCCATAGAGTATTATACCGGGCATTTCAAACCATAGCTTTAATAAATAACTCAATGACTGACGTAATTGACTGACTGACTGACTCAATGACTGACTGACTGACTCAATGGCTGACTCACTTACTCATTGACTGACTGACTGAGTCAATGACTGACTGACTGATACCACAACTGACTGACTGGCTGCCCTCAATGATATACAGACTCACTCACTCACTTACTCAATGACTGACTGACTGACTGACTGACTGACTTTGTTTTATTGTTTGTTTCATTACCTGTGCCGCAGAAACGACAACTCTTTCTACAAGACTTCTTCATGAAGGTAGTATATTTAGGGTCTATACAGTTACCATTCCCAGCCAATTGAGGACACGAGGAGCTGTATATATCGAAACAGCCACCTGAAGAACAAACAAAAAGAAGTGGCACTAATTTATAACAACAAATTCCAAATCTCAATACAATAATTAGAGCAAAGTAATAATATAAATAGGCACAGATTAAGTGTAAATCTAAATACAATAATTAGAGCAAAGTAATAATATAAATAGGCACAGATTAATTGTAAATCTAAATACAATAATTAGAGCACAAGTGATTAGAGCAAAGTAATAATATCATCATTGGGTGACTAGTTTCGTCTTTATAGACCTTTTCAAACCCTCAAAGATGATTGTACGTTATTTACAATAATTGTGTACGAGACTTTCAAATCTTACTCACGCGCGCGCTCTATATTTAACAAATAGAACAGCTTATTCCGTGCTCCGTTTAGCCTGCGTAGCAAGCGTTTCTTTTGGGGGGAAATAAAGGGCGAAAAAGTTGTATTTGATACGAAAAAGTTGTTTTGGGATAGCTGTGTTTCAGTTTTGGCCGCACGAAACCTAAGACGAGTGCTAAAAGCTGGAATTAGGGGTAGGGGGAGAGGAGGGGTGGAAACCCTTGATAACAAACCTCAGGTTTTTGAAAACCGCCCCTTTTACTGTCAAATTCCGAACAATCATATTCCCCCACCGAATGTAAACAAACGTCAGTACATGGAGTGCAATTTGGAAGAAATGTGAATTCGTGGGTTTTCAAAGAGCTGAAATTTCACTCCTAATAATATATATGAAAACATATATTAAGCAAAACATTAGGAGTATTTCACTGAAAAACACCAAATTTCTGCAGAAAACAAACCCAGCGCGCGCTCGATGGTGACGTGTAGAGTAGCGCGCGCACTTCAACTACAATTCTATTCAAAGACTCAACAGAATCCTCAACTTTCTTGGCATTTTCTTCACCATTCATGTTCGTTTTCATCAAAAATCCATAGTTCCTCGGTGTATCGCAATGTTTTCAACACCAAAGTCAAGGAAACGTTTGATTTTAAGATTGTTTTAGGTTCAGTTCAGCATCGAACTCGAAATACTTCGCTTCACACACTTTCTTGTCAAACCGGTTTTCAAACAAGTTATGTAGTAAAACACTGGGAAGCCATTCTAGCCGTAACTCTTGTCACGTCATCGCACCAATCAGAGAGCCCCCGTTCGTCCACGAACGGGGTTTTCAAAAACCTGGGGTTTGTTAGTAAGCGTTTCCTTCCCTCCTCTCCCCCTTCCCCTAATTCCGGCTTTTTGCACTCGTCTTAGGTTTCGCGCGGCCAAAACGGAATTTTCGTATCAAAAACATCATTTTCGCCCTCTAATTTCCCCCAAAAGAAACGCTTGCTACGCTTGCTACGCAGGCTATGCTTCATTCAGTAATACAGCACTCAGGAAGTGCCGAGAGCACTCAAGAAGTGTGGAGAGCACTCGCCTATAGAATGATGAGAAAAAGGGCAATAAAGTTGAGGATTCTGTTGTGTTTTTAATAACGTAACATTTTAGCGAGTTAAGTGCGCGCGCTACTGACGCCAGTTACGCCATCGAGCGCGCGCTTGGTTTGTTTTCTTGAGAATTTTGGATCAAACCAAACAGCCGAAAAATAGCGTCATCAATCAAACCGTGCTCCGTTCTCTGATACAGCACAGTTTTCAGCCAATCAGAGCGCGCGGATTGACTTGACTATATAATAATATATAATAAATAAACATAGAGCTCGCGCTAGTAAAATCAATATGAAAAATAAGTCTAGATTATAATCAGTATAAAATCTAAGAACTTTCAACGTTCATGCGAGGTATTTTTACAGTGTTCCATTCGCTCTTGGTATTCATTATAGCCATTTGATCTTCTCTCTTTATCCTTATACTGACTCTGTCATCTGCGTCAACATGGGATCTTGGTGGAACGTTCCTGTGACATTCATCATATAACTTGATGTTTCTCTATGCAGTGTTGCTTTAAGACTGATACATCATCACAAACAGAGTCAACGTTCTTCAAATGTTCCTTTCCTCTCGTGTAAGCGCGTCTTGCTGTGTCACATACATACTTATGTCCACAGGGTATACCAGTGGTGTAGCGAGGTCCAGAAGTTTGGGGGTGTTCATAGGTATGATATGTATACATATTATATTTTAAGCCCACGTAAAACCCCTCACGAACTAATGTCAGGACTTCCCGGCTTATGCCCAGATTTTATGTTTTTTATGGTATATACAATTATAGCCAGAAGAAATTATCTCACATGATGGTTTTATTTAACAACTGGACAACTGCCTTGAGTTCACTAAGCTTATCTAATACGTCATGTTTATAAAGTGGTAAAACCTACATTTTATTGACTTTTATGGTATATAAAATTATAGCCAGAAGAAATTATCTCACGTGATGGTTATATTTAACAACTGGACAACAACTGCCTTGAGTTCACTAAGCTTATCGTCATGTTTATAATGTGGTAAAACCTACATTTTATGGTCTTTTATGGTATATAAAATTATAGCCAGAAGAAATTATCTCACATGATGGTTTTATTTAACAACTGGACAACTGCCTTGAGTTCACTAAGCTTATCTAATACGGCATGTTTATAATGTGGTAAAACCTACTCTACATGTTATTGTCTTTTACACTCGATTGCAAATTAAAACAATTATATTCCCAACCGGCCAACCAAAGCTGGATTTATACTGAACCATCAACATATAAAAAGATTAAAGAATAGGCACTTTGCTGAGTGCAAGGTGAAATGGAATATACAAAACTATTGTTGAGTTATTTCTAATTCTGTGTCAGAGCTAAAGTAATGCGTGCTGTATATGCATGGATAATTAGAACGTTACTGAATATATGTTCTTCAAGCCATCGCACAGAATTACCCATACAAATCGGTCATATCCTTAAAATAGGTTGCATTTGAAGAAACGATACACGATCCTTATTTAAATCTCAGAGTTTTCCCCTAAAATAGAAAATGTATCGAAAATTTGGTTGGAAAAGCTTTTATTGGAAGCTTATAGTGAATTTCGCGGGTTAATCTCTTAAACTAGAACCCAGTTCCCGCCCGGCCAAACGCTCGCTCCAATGTCACAAATTCCCCTTACTTCGCGGCTTATTTTATCCGTGGTAAAAAATAAACTGGTGCTTAAATTTCTGTAGCTATAGCAATGGAGGCTAGGCTGCAAGGTCAGAGAAAAATGGCAGCCGATGGAAGTGTTTTGAAGCTAAAAATCGTCTCGTAATTTGACATTTTCGACTGCTTCGCTTCGATGGTATAAAACAGAACTTCAAGAAAAGTCGCAAGTGTACATTGGTATGGAAGAAAGTTTGATATTGGAAGTAATCGAGCTATGTCGGGGCACCAAAATTCAAGTGTTACAATTATTGTATTTCGCAAGGCTGAACAACAGGAATCGATCGAACTGCTGGCATGATGAAATCCCATACATTTGAACACTACGGAGAACTGACATTCACCCTGAAAAAGTCGCAAGAAGACGAAAGGGATATTTACAATCGATAACTTGGCAAGTAAACTTCAGTCGCAAGTATTTTGTATTCCGTTGTTACAATTTATCGTAGATCACTGGTTCATTTGTAAATGACAGCCTAAACATTGACTTTCTTCGATTTTACTGTAAATTTTACGAAGATCGAGTGGCCGAGTGCCGTAATGGGAATGGGTCTAGCATATAATTAGGATAAAATCCCGGATGTGACACAAATTTCTGTGCGATGCGATAACCATGAACGTAAGTGTGTGCCCCTTGACTGAATCAGCTGACTATAGTTCTAACATCAATCTTCTGTTTGGTGCAAACTTACTAACAATTGCACTAGGGTCAAGCTTGTTTAATACATCTCTCTCCAATGATACGATGCCCAATGACGACAGCCTCTTCTGTCCCATGATGGAACGTAGATAGCTTTTTACAAGCTTTAACTTGGAGAATGATCTCTCAGGTGAAGATGACGTAACCGGTAGTGTTATTACGATCTGGTATAACAGGAAGAGTTCAGTCTGAGGGAATGCCTGGACATGGCCTTTGTCGTACATGAGTTTAGCTACTTCAATCATTGACTGGCATTCCTTAAACACTTTGTCATTGTCGTGGAGTTTTGTCTCGGTTGCAATAATCGACAGAAATACTTCATATTGAGTTGCTACGCTTTCTTCATCTACGTCAATTCGATATAACTTTGCCAACTTTCTTAATCCTGCTTGGGCACTTTCTTTGTTTGTGTCAGTGAGTTTTGCTTTACAAAGCTGTTTTGGTGACAACACCCACAGATGCTTCAGTACTCCTGTTGTGTTCTCGTGGGCCTATCTGCCAACTCTGAAAGGAGGCTATCAAGAATATCGTAGTCGAACTGAGCCCGATATGGTAGCCCGATAGAATCAAAATGATGCTGGTTGCCATTTCTAATGTCTATACGGGAAGAAACGGTACGTCTTCTCTTTGTCGGTTGGGGAAGCTCTATGTCATATTCTTCGCACTTTGCGAAGAATAGGTAATTAAGCATTCCATTTAACCATACTAGTAATGTGGCCATAGCTCTGACTGTGTTCACGAATTTTCTCGGTTCCTTTCTTCCAGTTATTTATGCCTGCACGAACCCACTGATCATCTCGAGATCCAAGAAACATTCGACATGTACATGCAAAACAAAACATTTTGTCTAGCGATATGCAATATTCCAGGCATTATTTCCAAACCAATCTTCCTTGAAAGATCTATTAAAACTTCCCATTTTTCGCTTTGGAAAACCGCCAGCCAATTCCTTTTCTTTGGGCTGACAGGACCCCTTTTCGATGATTTCAGCCCTTATAACAGCATTAAGTGTCATTGTCTGAGAAAACCGGGCAGAGTTGAAAGATGGGGGTCGGCCGATTCCTTTCAAATTGCTATCATTTATTACCTATAGGAATAGATTAAGAATGGTCGTATTTAAAGTTTGGTTCAGGCTTTTGCTCGAAAGTTGACCTCCCCCCCTTGTTTTGCATCAAAATCGCCCTGAAAGACGCTAAAATTTCGGGTCACTTTGGCGCTCTGTAAAACTCATATTACATGATTTTCTATGATACATTTAGTTTGGTTGTGATATTTAGCCTATGTAGAGCTGGGTTACATGCAATAATGGCAAATTTTCGAAAAACATCTTATTTTCACTTCGAGTTAAAAGTCAGTTGTCGACGGCCTTCGGCGGTCGACTAAATTTAACCCATTTTATGGAGGTCCGTTCTTAAAAGTGCGGCAGTTTATTTTCTTAATTTAGCCATTTTTAACAAGTTTATTCTTTCCTTTCTTGATTTCCAAAAACTCTTACTCGGATATTTTCAACGACTTCGCGTGAGCAGCCTTCGACTCTTCAAGGTATACGTAGTCGGCTCTTTTCCCGTCAAATTTTGTTTGTTTATCATCAATAAGTCGGACTTGGTTCTTCGTATACTGTCTTTTTAACCGCAAGCCACTCTTTAGTGCTTTAAAAGACCTTAAAATCTTACAAGAACATGATAAAAGGTAAATAGCTTCGTTTCACACATACTAATTAAGTCAATAAACACTCAGTCAGTCAATTTCAGCAGATTGTGTGACAGAAGTGTTTGATCGCGATTTTGCCGGGAAAACAAGGGTTTCAAGCTCTTTCTATGTACAACATATTACAATCCAATCAAAAGAAATATATGTAATGCCTAGATGGATTTATTCAGTAAATATACCATTATTAAACATTTGAGAGTTCGTCCGCAAATCATCATTTAGAATCTGTATGTCAACAGCGACACTAAATGAATACTAATTACTTCATTGAACATGGTCACGCATCACTAATTTAAATTTGGCTGTATTCACCGTTAAAGTAGCATTGGATTGATGATACAATAGTATTGTAATATCTTGTAATCCAGTGAGTTAAAAATGATTTGATACAACAAATCAACAAACTAGTGTGTTCAGTTACAGACATAACTGGACTATAATAGTGAACTCTCACCAGCCAATCTCTCTACTGTCCAGTCGATGTCCAGTCTCATATTGCGTCAGTCCATGCACTGAGCCGGCCCCCGTCCACACTAATCCGTTTTCGTTTGAAAACGCATACTTTTTTATCCGTTTTTAGCGATCGTCCACTAATAATAATAATATGTCGGGTCTTATATAGCGCATTCCACTGACAAACAATCAAATGAAAACATAGATGAAAACGGAGGTTTTCGAAAACGCTTTCAAAAGTGGAGACGTTTGAAAACGCCGCATGCAGGTCTCAGATCCAGAAAAAGATGTGACCGTTTCCCGAACCGGCAGTTTTTGTATATGTACCTTTTTATGAATAAATTAAACATTCAAGAGAGCCTATATATACATTACTCTTACTTTGAAAAAATTGACCGTTCTCCGGAAAACGGCGTAAACCGGTCTGGATCTGCGCCTGGATCTATATTTGGGGCAAAAACGGAGCTTTTCAGAAACGCTTACGTCACAACTGGTTATGCAAGCCGCAGTTACCCGCAGGAAAAGAAGGGTATCTCCACAGGGCCCCCCTAATTCATCAATAATTTCACAAAAATGCTAGTAAAAGAATAAAAGTAATTATAGAGAAAAAGCTTTGTTTGATTAAAACTCAGCATAATGAACGTTTCAAGCTAAAATTACAAATTATATTACATTATATTGTTTTTTGTTTTTTCTTTATCACGCGCGCGCGCGCGGTGTACCACGCGCGCGCGTGACAAAGAAAAACAAAAAGCGATATAATTACTTTTATTCTTTTATTAGCATTTTTGTGAAATTATTGATTAATTAGGGGGCCCTGTGGTATCTGGCGCTATTGGAGGGTGCGTTGGGGGAGGAAAGGGGTGGGGGAGAAAAGGGGAGGGGAGGGGAAGGAGGAACGGTGGGCGGGGAAGGGGGAGGAGGGTGTTTGGAATAAAATTACTTTTTTTAATTCAACGTGTCAATCGATCTAGCATTACTGCTAATTTGGGACACGACTCTCAACACTCATTTCTTACTACATTCTCTATTATGTGTACTATACACCCAACGCTCATCTCACTAGTTCGTTTTTAATGAGGGAGGAAAACCGGAGTACCAGAAGAAAAACCCTCGAACCAAGGGAGAGAACGAACTGACAAATTCAACTCACATGAAGTGCCCGATTCGTGAATTGAACCTAGAATTTCGCTGAACAAGTGAGAATCAGTTTCGGGGAACGTGTGCGTACTATTTTTAAATTTTTCCACTGTTATCGGAAGATGTTTAACAAAAATATATATAGTTTTATCGATTTTCCAAGTATTTTGCACATTTTGAGCTAGTGTTTTTCAAAGGCTGATATTGACAGGCCTAATATATCCAACTGGTACCTCAATCCAAATATAGAAAGTATACCTCAGCCAAAGAACTACTATCCTCGTCTTGTAATATGTGGCAATAAAAATTTTTGGGCCACCTCCAACTTTAAGATTCTGGAAGACGAAATGACAACCCCTCAATTAAGGCGAACAACATCACGACTTTCGATGTCAACGCCTCTGACAAAAGAAAGACAATTAGTTTAGGCCTTAAAACCATTCAATGTCTTGGACATAAATTCATCAGACCAAAGCGAATACTTGTAGTGACAGTTTTAAAAACGTTCAAAAGCATTGTGAGCAAAGTACGAAACTTTTAGAAATAAATAGCACACGTTCCTGGGTGGAAGGTCGAACCACAAGCAAACAAAAGCTTCCTTGACTTTGGAGTTCGAATCTCGACTGATAGACCAACAATTGGCTAACGCAAATGTTGTACCCACTTCAGATCTTTTGGGAATACGGTTTTTTGTCCTGTTGTATTTTCGATTGTTTCAGTAGAGCATTGACATGGAAAATGTTTGGAACAAAAAAGCTTATTATTCCCAAAGTTTTTGAATGGGGCCGGGTAAAAAATGTAAACATTGTGTTAGCCCGAATTGGCTATTTATCTTGGCTTTCAAGACCTTTTGTTCAAAGAATATATTGCATCAAATGGCCATACCTTGATGTAACTTTGCATCCTTGTATAATAAAAGCCATAAAAGACAGAGATGTGAATCGAATCTAGATCGTAAGAACACAAACAACTGTCAACACGACCAGGTTGCCGTTACAAACACACAGCATCCGAAGCCCGTCATATTCCATACATATTTCCTATACCAACGCCGCCAGCAATGTATTTTAATATAACACTATTTAGTTCGTATTTTTTAAGGTAGTTTTTTAATAGATCATGTGTATTTTTAGGGTGGGCAGCAGAGGCAGCCCAACCATTGCTTTTGAGGCTACTAAATAACTCAAATAAAAATGATATTTGGCCTCTTTTTTAGATGGTTTTCCTGGTGGTGGCGATTATGTTGGGTTTTCCTGTGCTAGTATAACGTATTATGTTGGCTTTCCCTGTGTGCATCCCGTAGACGCGCCCGTTCATGTGTACATCGCTGCGGCGCGTCTTGCGAAACGCGCACGGGAGCGCCAGTTTTGGATCGACTCCTTCTACAGGATGACCACCATCCCTCAATTCCTTTGTTAGAGGGGGAGGAGGCGTATTGTGGGTCGTTTCTTTTCTCCTAAAACATTCATGCTCTGCATTCTGCTCTGAAATAACATTGCATTTTCCAGCTATATACAACATTTTCTGACCCACGACTCAGACCTCACCAATTTCTTTGCCATCCACCGAAGTTTTGAACTGCATCCAGATACTAGCCCAGCTGTATTTTTGGGATAATTGTTGTTAGAGCGAACAAGGTCCAGCCATATTATTCTTCTGCTATAAGCCCAGATTACAGCCCATGGGATAGAGGAAACCCTATGGCTTGAGCTTGTCATATCCTATTAAGAAAAGAAAATAAATTCATTTTTAAAATGTGAACATTTCCTTTGATCTGGTTGTTTGTTACCTGTCCGAACAATCAGAAAACATGACACTACCAAACATGTAATCTTAATAGAATAGCTAAAGTTGTAATCATGCCAAAGATTACTTCTTGTTTACAATTTTAAAACATTCAAGACATATTTTTTGGCACAGAGTCCTAAAGCCTTGGGCTTAGGGAGAGTTTTATTGGGAGATGGGGGGGGTGAAAAACTTCACAGAGATTTGTCAGATACAGTTCATAGTGCGTGATAAATGTGCCTTAAAGATACTTCCAACCCATGTATTCAGAGATGTCAGTAACCCTCACCTCCAATATGGCAGCAAACAAATTATGCACGCCTTGAAATGTGTTTTCTTCGTGTAGTCGTCTTTTGGCTCTTTCTTTCACTCCAATAGGATCAATCCTCGCTTCATGATACTACTAACCAATGCACGTTAAGCATGCATGTGATGTCGCAAGCTAAGTGCTGGCCAGGATGTTACCTGTATCCGAGCCAATTCTCCTAGCTCCTTCCATCTCCCGCCTAACAGTTTCTCTAACGATATCAACTGTCGGGACTGATTTCCCCTTCTTTTGAGATTCCATTCTCGCTGAAGTGTTCCTATTTAAGCGTCCTCACCGCAATTCCATGGAACTGTCATGTAACCCACGATTGCCTTGGTAGCGATATCCTCGATGAAAGTATCCTTTAATTAGGATGTAAATAGCTTCTTCAATCTTTTGCTGCCGCAAGCAGGGCAGTACGTTCGCGCTTTGAAACATTTATTTTTTCTCGCCACATGAAGAGCAAAACATCTCGTTTTATAATATCAAAGTTTCAAGAAAGTAGGTAAAAGAAATCGAGCATCAGAAACAAGGCTAAAGCAGGACTACTACATCTAGTTGGAACCCAGTCCTTTCTCAAAATCAACGCTCGTTCCCAGGGCCCTCTTTCCATACTTAATGCAAAGGATTGTGGGTCTGGGTTTTTGCGTTTATGTTGTGGGTTTTGCGTTTATGTTTTGGCTTTTGGGGCGTTTATGTTGTGGCTTTTGCGTTTATGTTTTGTGTTTTGCGTTTATGTTTTGGGATTTGCGTTTATGTTTTTGGGAGTTGCGCTTACATGTGGTGGCTTTTGCGTTTATGTTTTGGGTTTTGCGTTTATGTTTTTGGATTTTGAGTTTATGTTTTGGTTTTACGTTTATGTTGTGGCTTTTTGCGTTTGTGTTGGGTTATGAGTTTATGTTGTGGCTTTGCGTTATGTTCTTGGCTTTTGCGTGTTATGTTTTGGGTTTTGCGTGTTATGTTTTTGGTTTATTATGCGTTTATGTTGTGGTTTTTTCGTTTATGTTGAGGGTTCTTAGCGTTTATGTTTTGGGTTCTGCGTTTATGTTTTTGCGTTGTGCGGTTGTCTGTTGGTTATGCGTTTTTATGTTTAGGGTTATGCGTTTTACGTTTTTTCGTTTTTGCGTTTTATTTTTCGTTTATGCGTTTAATGTTTTGGGTTTGCGTTTATGTTTGGGGTTATGCGTTTATGTTTTGCGTTTTGCGTTTATAGTTTTCGGTTATGCGTTTATGTTTTGGGTTATGCGTTTATGTTTTTGCGTTTTGCGTTTATGTTTGTGGGTTTTGCGGTTATGTTGTGGCTTTTGTTTTTGTGTTTGGTCCTTATGGTCCACCGTAAATCAGCGAGGACGTCGCGCGCTGATATTTTTTTGTTTTGAATTTATTTTGCCCTTTAATTATTTATAAGAGTAGGAAATATTGTGAAGCATACAAAAAATACAACTTCGTCCCCAGGGCCCTCTCTTCTCGCCATTTTCGGAGAGGGCATCGCCTGGGGACAGAGGTTTGATAACAATATGACTGACATCAATAAAAAACAAATACAATTTATTGGAAATCCTTTACAGGTTTTTCCGCTTCCAATTTACAATCAATCTAAACTAATTAAACAACAAAAATCGAGTGAAAAAACTCTCTCGGTCTATAACGGTACACGGACCTCATTATACCTGACATGACTTCCTTCCGAAGGTCCCATACAACAAAAAATGGAAACATTACGGAAAAAGTCTTATGGAAAACTTCCCGTGGAAAACGCGTCGGCAATTCTTGCATCCACTGACAAAAAAAAAAAAAAAAGTTCAAAAAAAAATTTGCAGATCCGCTGCCAACATTGGTGAAGATCGAGTTTGCTAAGAACAATGCAGATATTCAGTGGCCCATTTCCACAGCTTTATTCCTGGTAAGTCTGCATGTGTTGGTAGTTCGAGTTGATGGGCCATAGGTCTGAAAACAGATCAAGGTAGCATCGGGAAAAAGGCGAAGAGTGAGTATATTGTCCCCGTGATCTGGGAATTGGTCACGTGGTCTGTTTCTTGGGTCCGTGATTTTGCTTGATTGTTGTCAATAAGCCAGTTCACAGCTGTCGTCCGGTCGTCCATTTTGAATTGGGCCAGAACGCGGAAAATTTTTTTTAATAGAAAAAAAAAAAAAAAAAAATTTTTTTTCCTGGGATCACTTTGACTTGCCGTAAACATCCGCTCAATTTTTGTTGATTTTCAAAATTTATGTCGATTGTCTAACTGAAAATAAGACCAATGTAAGTGTTTTTATACTACCTTTACGATTACATCTTCTTTTCACGCATGGGATCTTAAAAATTTCGAGCTGATTTTGCATATTCATTCCGTGCCGAACGTTTATATATGAAAAAACAAAAAATTGTCTCGATTTGTAACCTTCCAATACCCAATCATATATTTTTAGTGTCATAGATAACAAAGAAATACATGTTTTCTAACATGGTAAGTTTTTACAAAATGCGCAACCGGAATTCGAGCGGAGTTACGGGGCAAATCAAAGTGATCCATATTTCTCTTGTATAAATTTATGTCGTTTGTCCCAATTCCAAAATGACGGGGACGACAGCGTGAACTGGCTTATTCATGAAGCCATGTGGTAAAGTATTGCTCCCTCGCATCCGTCTGTTATTTCCGTCACGTGACGGAACTAAAGACGGCTGGCGAGGGAGCTATATGTAGTAAGATGGTGACCATTATATTTTTCTTTTTTTGAGGGGGGGGGGGGGGTGGTTTGTTGGACCATTATCCCCAAAAAAAACTCCTGCATAAGGGAGAGAGAGAAATATTCATTGCACAACAAGGCAAAGGAAAACAAAGGGAGACAATCCTTCCTAATCTGGGCAATGCCCCTTTTCGTAGTTTCCCATAACAGAATCGCTTCATATTTAAATTCTGCGCAGCGCAAAAATACGGTCGCATCCCTATGCACCGTACCCCCACGTCTTGATAAGATAATCTTTATTTCAATGAGTGTAGGACACCTCGACCCTGAAGTAAACTGATAGACGTCTGGCCCTCCTCCTTTAAACCAATTTTCGTTTTTCTCTTTCAGTTTTTCATTCTGTTAAATGTAGTGGCGGTGATATTCGAGACTCTAATGTTGAATTTCTTGGGATCTTTGGTTTAGTTGAATGGCCAAAAACGCGTATCATCACAGTCATCTATCTTTTTTTTCCCCTCCCCTTTTACCAGAAGGTTACCGTTGCGTTTTTGAGCCAACCCTCGATACTCCATATACTCCTTTATTATCCATTTTATAGGAAAATGTGACATTGAGAACTCTTTTCATTGGCGGATCAACTGACGTGACGCCGAGCACGCTGGTTGAACTGATTTTGGCGCGCAAAATTCGATCACTCTCATTCTTGGAAAAGTGTAGAGAAAATCTACTGGCTAGAACAGATCGAGAGGGGAGTAATAGCTACCCAACACATTAAATGGCACTTAGTGATTTACACGAGTATGGTGCCCGCGTCGGTAGCCTGAATATCAGCCGTCTCATACTGGGTCACAAATTTCCCCAGTGGTATACGTCTGAACTCCGAAGTCGATAAATCGTGTCACTCAGTGCGTCATACTACGCCGGTTTCGGGTAGTGTGTTCATGATTGGCTCCTACGATTAATTTATACAAATTCGTTGAGGTTTTTCAAAGATTGGCGGGTCTGTTATTTCCAAACCGCCCGTTCGAAACGTAAGTCTCTTGGTTTGAATAACAGGGCTGTATTCACAGCAAGGAAAAGCTCTTTAATGAATTATTAACAGGAGAATGTTTTTATGCTTAACCTTCTGACTAGGCTAACGAAAGTCGCTTATCTTTGAAATGGCTTCCACGCCTGCTAGCGAACTATCCCTCATGCTTTTAATAGATAACCAATGCTGTTACTACCAAACTGAAGACGAAGGGCTGCTATAAAGTTGTCTTTCTTCCTCCCCGCTTCTTCTACGGAGTCAACTCAGTCCTTCGCCTTATATTGTCTTTCAGTTATAGTCGCGTTGATATTTGAACATGGATTTTGGCGATACGTACGGAATGATACTGCCGATTTTGTCTTGACTATTTCAGTCGTAATTTTCATATATTCTAAAGTTGTTTCACTACTAGCTATCGGCAAGATTTACAAACATAAGCTGATCCTAATACCGGTCTGCCTTTCTTTTAATAATGTCTTGTCCACCAAATAGTCAAATTCAAAGTCAAGCCTCAAGTGTTGACATTCTAACATTTACATAAATTAGATGACGTCACTGGGCACACCGATTTCTTGACTTCGAGTTTCAGACTGTCTCCCTCGGAAAAAATTTTTGACCCAGAGGAGGCGCTGCTATTCAGGCTAAACTTTTGGTGAGGCTCTTTTGGCAAATGCTATATTTTTGTTTTTGTTGGATTAATATTTTTAAATATTAAAAAAACCTGCAAACTCCCCATTACC
>JAUJYZ010000876.1:0-430120 GCA_033675265.1 Actinostola sp. cb2023 | reverse complement strand
TTATATTATGGAAGGAAAACTAATAGATTCATGTAAGCTTATTTATATTTATATACACAACAACGTCCGTTGGACGTTAAGCGGGGCAATTCGAATATGTCGATCCCTTTATTATTGGTAGTGGGGTAAGAAACACCAGCACACTTGGGACTTATTTGTAAGGATGGCTACATGAATGGTATTTCATTACCGTTATGGGCTTTTGTATCTGGCATGTACGTATCATCTCGTCCATAGACATCAGGAAGGAGTATTAAAGTTTACAACTTGGAAAAATTCAGCTTGTCATCAGTCTGCTTTATCATCAGTTCTTTTAAATACACTTTCCTGGGTTCATTGTACGATTTGTCTGCTCGTTTTCCAACTGTTGTGCAGGCTGGTTAGCTTTGAGACCTCTGCTGTAGTTCGTTGTATTCTTATCGCCAGTAAATACGACGAATTACCCGAAAGGAAAAAGCACAGAACAAACCGTCAACAACATGGCGGACACGAGAATAACTAAAAACAGTCAGGCGTTGCACGACTAGCTCCATATTTGGAATATATCCCCTGCAGCGCTGCACTCTGATTGGCTTAGAACACGGTTTTGAATTCTTGTGAGCGCCATTTTGTCATTCTTCGGTTGAGCAACGAACATAAAACGTGCAGTGGAAACTGTCAACCGAATAACCACTCTTTTCTTCTACTAAATCCCTGGAGAACGACATGGACCAATTGACATGTGTGGCAGAGTGTTGTTTCTTGACAAACATGCGGGATTCAAGAAAGTGTGCTGCTTTCACAAGGTAAGATTCGATCGATCCTTATAATACTTTAAGCCTTTAATATATCTTAAATATAGGAATGAATGAAGCCATTCATTGATTCAAAAAGCATTCTTCAAACACATGCCAAAAGGCCTGATGTACAGTAATCCAGATCAAAGAATGCTTAGATTATAAACAAACCAATGCTTTGTTTAATACTTTGCTAAAAACAGTAAATAAGCCTCAGGTTTATTAATTGAAACAGAACAAGTTTACCCTGCTAGATGAGTAAGCTTATCTAGATTAGACAGAGGCTCCTTTTTATCCCATCCCTTTCTTACATGTATATATATTTATGTTACATGTGTGATCTCTTCTTGATACATAATTGTTGAAGAGTAATAAAGGAGATGTATACACATGTAGATGTTCTTCAGAGATTTGAACTGATTTATTACCTGCATGTAGGGTTAAAAAAGGAAAGAAACCATACATGTATCTACTGATTATTTCAGTTGTTATGTATGATGTTTTAAAACAACTTATACAAATAATTATTATTATACTTATATAATAATAATTATTATTATGAGTGTATTTCATAGAGGTTATTCAGTATATTGTGTATACATGTACACATGTACATGTATATCGTAGAATCCCGGTTATAAGCCCTGGGCTTAAATAAGGGTTTTGTGGTGGGCTTATGCATCTATCAGCGGCTTCTCGGTGGGGTCGACCCCTGGGGCACCCACGGGAACCCAGGGGGATTTGTCGAGATTTTCAGAAAAAAGCTGTTATTGCTAATTCATTGTAAGAATTTATCAACAAAGGTACCATGGTACATGTGTGGAGATCAGTAAAAATAACTCAGCAAAATTGTTCCCTTTGTTGTCAGTTATATCAATGGTCTGGAGTCCTTATGTTTAGCCCCTGGGGTGGGGATATGTCAAAAATTTATGTCCCACACCCAGAGGTATTTGATGAAGTTTGATAGGGCATTTGGACAAATCCCCCAGTCCCCGGGGGTCGACCCCTGGGGGAAGCCGCTGATAGATGCATTATAATCGGGCTTACAACCGGGGGGGGCTTATAAAAGCGGAGGAAAATAACCTCTGAAATCCATTCTATTTAAAGAAACAATGTTTATAATCGTGACCATTTTAGTTAAACAGTGTTCATACAACAATAACAGCTCAGAAAAAACTATAATCTGAGTGGATTTTCAAGCAATGAGCTACCGTATACTACTGTCTCATTTGCTACAATGTACATACACCTATAATTGCTTGATTATTGTTTCCTGTATATGGTACCCTGTATGGGGAGGAGTAAATGAAGGGGGCCTATAACCGGGGGGGCTTATAACCGGGAGGGCTTATAACCGTGAAGGCTTATAACCGGGAGGAAATTTCTGTTAGCAGACAGGTGGGCTTATAATCGGGGGGGGGGGGGGGGGGGGGGGGGGAGGGGTGGGGCTTATAACCGGGATTCTATGGTATAAGTATATACAGTACCGATCGAAACTAACCTCAAACCTCGTTTGTTTTGCGTTAACTCCAAACGAACACAAAGTTTTCCAGGGTTTGCTTTGCGTTTGTTTGGAGTTAACTCAGAACAAACGCGCGCTCGAGAAGAACAACGTAAACAAACCCGAGCCGAAGGTCGAACGAATGATGTGAATTACAAAGGAAACTAAAGGAAGATTTCTGGTTCTGAAATGTCATATTTGGACATATTTGGACGGAATAAATTGCAATTTCTCAATAAGGTAATTTTTTTCTTGATCTTCGACTGGTACATTTAACTTTTCGGACTTTGAAGAGCAAACTTTGCGAAGCCATTTGCTACGAGCCGCCATTGCTCTCTTGTCATCTGATTAGCGGCTTCTTTGTGTGACGTAACGTGACACATCTCGGCGCCAAGTGTCTAGTCGATGTCTAGTTGGTTGTGTTCCTTTCATTCTTTGCGAAAACATCGTCATCTTTTATCGAAAATGTCTTCGAATTCACGTCCTCTATCAATGAGATTTCGACACAGAGTTTCGGCTAACTTTGCTCGCATTTAGTTTGCTGAAGTGTGTTTGATTTTGTGTATTTTGTGTGTGCATTATTTTGTACATTTACGGTAAACTGTACTGAATTTCTATTACATTGTAAATATATAACGATGTTTGAATGCTTTCGAAAATGAAATCCAATCGAGTTTAGAATAGAATAGTTTACTTTGCGTTTGCTTTGCGTTCATTTAGTAAGCGCTAAACAAACGTAAACATCGGCAAGGTTTGCTTTGAGTTTGTTTTGCGTTAACTCCAAATGCACGCTTTGCGTTAACATATGTTAACTTCGCGTTTGAGGTTAGTTTCGATCGGTACTGTACCATGTATTTCACATATCACGGTTAACTTTGCCTAAGTTTTTACAATTTTGATTTCATATTTAAACACTTTTGTATGTTTTTCTTCAATAGAGTAAAGCATGAACAAATCTAACAAATCATGGTGCTGGACAAATGGATGAAGCTATAGCTAGCTACAATGTACATGTAGCTAAGAGAACAGTCTGTACAAAATATATGTGCAGTATATGGATACATTTTTATTTATACCTTATTAGTATTTTTATGTATCTAGTCTTGCTTCGGCCATTGAGTTTTAGAATTTTACCATATACATGGTGATTTAGAAAATGTGTTCGGCTTCGGCCACTCTGTGTTACTATTTTACCATGTATTTTTGAAAATGTGTTCGGAAATTTCCGAACACATTTCGGGCTTCGTCCACTCAGTGTTACTATTTTACCATGTACTTTTGAAAATGTGTTCGGAAGTTTCCGAACACATTTCGGGCTTCGTCCACTCAGTGTTACTATTTTACCATGTATTTTTGAAAATGTGTTCGGAAATTTCCGAACACATTTCGGGCTTCGTCCACTCAGTGTTACTATTTACCATGTATTTTTGAAAATGTGTTCGGAAATTTCCGAAACATTTTGGGCTTCGTCCACTCAGTGTTACTATTTTACCATGTATTTTTGAAAATGTGTTCGGAAATTTCCGAACACATTTTGGGCTTCGTCCACTCAGTG
Organism: Actinostola sp. cb2023; assembly: GCA_033675265.1. Classification (NCBI taxonomy): domain Eukaryota; kingdom Metazoa; phylum Cnidaria; class Anthozoa; order Actiniaria; family Actinostolidae; genus Actinostola; species Actinostola sp. cb2023. The sequence goes on along the minus strand of JAUJYZ010000876.1, from coordinate 426,288 downwards.
TTACTATTTTACCATGTAATTTTGGGCTTCGGCCACTCAGTGTTACTATTTTACCATATATTTTTGGAAATGTGTTCGGAAATTTCCGAACACATTTTGGGCTTTGTATGGTGTATAAAGTATTCTTCACATCAACTATGTACCACAGGGTTTAAAACAACATATTTAAAATCAATTTAACCAGTTTTTATATTGTAGTAAAAGTTATAGAAAATCAATGAGAAATTTGCCATTGACCATTGGTACATTTATATCATAAACTCTCTGATTGTTGACATTCTTTGTAATTTGGTAAGAAAAGAACCCAATAGTATTGAAATAAAACATTGACCTATTTGTATGTGTTTGGTGAGATTTATTCTAATCACTTGCTGTTCTTGCTGACTTTGGAAACTTTGGTTGAAATATGAAGGAATTTGAGAAATTCCTGCCATCACATCGGTAAAAAATAGTGTGTTTATGACAAATTTTGCCAAAATGTCTACTTCAGAATATCGGAACTTAAAAAATTACGTGTCCATACTGTTTTAGGAGTACTTCATTAAAGATGCCTACAAGAACATCACCTAATACGTTGAGCACCATTCAAAAACTGGCGAAGATTGTGCTAAAACTAATCGTCCAGCACTCGATGTTGAAAGTTAAAAGTTGTTTCGTTTAACATCACCTTAAGTGATAACCTAAACGACTGCCAGATATTAAAGTGATGCGTGTACGTCATGCATGCATTGAAACTAACTGACATGTAATCAAAGCCAGAACATATATCATTTTTCTTAACTTACCTTTGGAATCTCAAAAGAGACGAGTCTTCTTTTTGGCAGTATTTTCTTTCATCTGGTTTTGTTCGTCCTCTCTAGTAGCTTATCTTCGCAATATAACTGTTAACATTAATAATTCACTTCAGGTTAGCAACCTCGCTCGTTTGCGGTACCTTTAACGAACATCATCAATAAATGCATATATAAAGGGATTCATATTTTCCTAAAACTCGGAAGATCGCACGAGTATATCACTAATCCCTAACGTAGTTAGCAGTGATCAATTACGAACGATATCTATTTTGCCAATACTTTCAAAAGTGTACGAAAAAGTTGTAGCATGCAAACCAAATGATATATTTTATCGAAGATAAAAGATTACCTTAAAGGTCATTCCACCACTACAACACTATTGTCGACTAATGATAATCTGGCAGGTGTCAAAAAAGGGCGAGATAGCCATGTAAGCTGTATCTAGAAAGTTAGAATGAAATGCCTCGAACGCCCGAAATAGTCTTTCATATATATATCTCTGGGGCCGGTGTATAACTATGTTCTTTCAAAGTGGCAATTACTATGAAGCTATCATTGAGCGAGGTCTCTGTAATAAAGTCAAAAAAGTCCGCACAGACAGGGACGCCAGACGCCTGATGCTAATAAACAAGACAAAATAAATAACTTGAAACAAATCACGAAATGTTTTAATTTTCCAAAGCGTTTTTCTTGTTTATTACAATATATACAATAGTTGTTTTTGGGTTGGTATTGACATTTTGTAGTTATATTAGTTTCCTCAACCCAAATTTATTGATCAACCACCCTAAACAAAGTCCTGGAAGATGGCTCTATAGAAATAACCATTTTTAGGAAGAAGACTCACACGGATAGATATTTGCATTTCACAAGCCACCATCCTTCCCAACACAAAGTAGCAGTGATCCGTACTCTGTTTGATAGGGCAGACCGCCTTTTATCGGATAACATTCACCAAGATCAAGAACGCACACATATTGGTAAAGCTCTTTCAAGCAACGGTTATCCAAAACAGTTCATACGGAAACATGCAAGATCTAACGAAAAGCGTAACCAGTCTCAACAGAAAGAAGATCCCGTGTACATGGAGTAACGGAAAGGATTCAACGAGTCTTAGGACAATATAACATCAAGTCCTGCGTTAAACCACATCAAACGCTAAGACAGATACTCTCCAAGCCCAAGGATGTTGTCCCTGCGGACAAGAAGGCCGGTGTAGTTTACATGGTACCATGTGCTGAATGTGACGCGCTTTACATCGGAGAGACTGGAAGGTCCCTTTCAACGAGAAAGAAAGAACACGAAGCAAGTGTGCGGCTTTGCAAGCCAGAAAAATCGGCTTTAGCAGAGCATGCAATCAAGAAAGGACATTCTATCGCCTGGAACAGCACCAAAATATTAGTAGAGGAGTCAAGATGGCACCAAAGGAAGTGGCATGAGTCATTATTAATAGCTAAGAACACTAATTCGATCACCAATAGAGATAGCGGTAGAATTCTTCCAAACAATTATATTCCATTGATTAACAAATGTTAATGTTAGCTTGTAATTTGTGTTTTATCATGTAACTCATTGTAGTATTTTTTATCTTTTCTATTATGTTATTTATTTTATTTACTTATCTGTAATTGTTTACATTCTATCTGTCTGTGCATATGATTAGCACGCGCTACGTTATGCGCGCGCATGTGTTTGTACACGCGATTTTTGTTTGTAACAGCTGATTGTAACTGAAGATTGACTATTCTAACCCTGATGATGGGCTATTAGCCCGAAAGCTTGGTTGATCAATAAATTTGGGTTGAGGAAACTCATATAACTACAAAATATTACAATATAGTTGTGTGTTCAATGTAACACTAAAAGAGCGACCGTAAACTAAAAGTATTATTGAAGATAAGCCGGCTAAATCGTGTTTTGTTCTGTGGGTTTTTGGGCGTTGATCTTTTTCCTCCACATATCACATGCCTTAATTTACCACAATGAATTAGATCTGTTAACTTTCCCTGTACGTGTGGAAGATCGGGCTGACACGAATTGTCCCCTTCACAGTTCCCTGCGCCATCTTAAAAGGTAGCCATCCATGCCTTTGAATAATTGTCGAAGGTGTTAAAATAGGTCTCTATCATTGCAATGTCACCGTTTGTCTCGCTTCGTTGCAAAGGCGTGGCTACCTTTCAAGATGGCGCAGGGAACTGTGAAGGGGCCGGGACTATTCGAGCATCTGCTATAATTATACAGAGAACCACAAAGGTAACCTACATCTGTCCAGGCTTAAACAGATTCGACAAATCGGACCTAGATGGGATTTCCTTTGAACCATTAAGGCTCGGTTACAAACGAATTGACGCATGCTCAACAGGAAAAGTCGAGGCCGTTGGCAGAGGTTTCCTTCCTTTTCTCTCTAGGGGAAAGGCAAAACGGAAACCTCTTCTCGCTGGGTATCAGAGAAGCCGCGTTCAGCATATTTGATGTTTATATGATTGAGAGAAAAACTACTTTCTCAACTTTCTCGCGTAGAGTGATAAAATTAACAATCAACGTCAAGACACTACGAATCTCACTTGCATGCAGACACCTAATTATGACAGCGGGAGTCGTCGCTTCGCGGCAAAAAATAACAACAGAGAGTTTGACAGAGCATCTGGAACAAGGGTTGGCTGAGACTTTATAAATTAAAAACCTCACGGCGATTCTTACTTTAAAACTAGACAATTAAAACTTATTTCAAACTTATGTTCAAGGACAATAATAATCCTATTCAATGTATAACGACAACACGGTCTCCCCCTTAGATTTAACAGCAATCGTCAATTGTCAATTGCCGTTGAATCAACAACTATTGTAAATCCAACCACATTGAGGGGAGACTGATACCGAACAATACGCCATATCATCCGCCGGTGATCGCCATCTTGATTTTGCCCTTTTTTTTTAGGTTTTGAAGTCGATCCAACCTGATTCATTCAGTACTTTATTCGAGTCTTATTGATGTACCTTCAGTTTCCACAGCGTTTCAGCGAAATATACATATTTCAGGATTTTTTTCGTTAAACTCAAGTACGTCAAGGTACCAGGGGACCTTCGTGACCACTGTTCACTGAAAGCCGCGTAGCGCACTAACCACTCGTCCAACATGTATAAAAGTTTATAAAATAATTTAGATATAACGCGCGCTCTCATTGGTCAAAACACCGTTTTAGATGAGAGTATATAAACACGCTACGTCATGACCTTGAACGACCTTGAAGCGATGTAGTGGATTTGATCGACACCAAAGTATTTGTTTTTCTGCTGTTAAACATGTTTTATTTAATAAACATATTTTCAACGAAAGCAATATAATTAGTTTTTCTTGTTTTCTCAAGTTCAAGTTCTATCTAGATGTGATTTTGCTGTTTTGAAACTGAAAACTTGCAAGAATTGAGTTTTAAATACACCAAAAACTGGCGACGAATCGTCCACTTTTGTCGACAAATCACAATATAAACGAAGAGAACTAAATAATCTAACTGCTCAGTTTTCTCAATCACATACTAACCGTTCTATGAGTTCTATAGTTTGTCAAGTCAGTTAACGACTGAAAATACCAAGCAACGAGAGCCGTATTTAATATAAACTTACTCACAAAACAGAGCGATTCTTGTAGCTACAATTACAAATTGACAAGTGTTCGCCGGACAATATCTCTAGTAAAATATGTCAAAGAGTAAACTATTGTCATATGTCTCAAAAACGTCCATCGTGTATACATTCTTGTCGAGAAAAACGCTGAAAAGATTTTAAAATACGACAAAAACTGTGGATATTTGGCTACCTGATGTACTTCGTGCTCATTCATCTAGTTGTCAAATAATTCGGGCAAAAAGTTGGCGATTCGTCTTCATTAGCTCAGCTTTTCTTCGTTTTTCGTATTTACAAGATACACAAACTGATAAAGGAAGCCGTAAGAAGCATTCTTCTTTAATTTTCTGACAGAAAATAGCATTCTTCAAAACGTTTTTCCTGTCAAAACACTTATTAAACGGCGAAAAGTTGTCGAGTCGCTTGCCATTTTGATTTCTTTCGCGAGATTTAATTGGCTGATGGGCGATTTCTGATGCTTTTCAGGAGAATTGCAAATTTGATCAGTAGAATCTCGCGTAAATAAACGTTTTTTTCAAAAAGAAATCATTGTAGTTATTTTATAAAAGAAATATAAAACAGTTTTCCGTTTTATATACTCTGATCTAAACACTTGGGATGTTGGGAGAACACTTGAGAAGCTGGAAACCACTACGCTTCGCGTCGTGGTTTCCTACGCTACTCTCGTGTTCTGTTAAGGGAGGCTCTCGGTAGAGGTGGTTGGAATCGTTGTTTAATCAAGCTCTGGCTGGCTAGGACTAATTACAAGTTGTGGTGCGGTCACCTTTATAGTGACGCACTAATTGTCTATCATTATATCAATGTCAGTATAATCTAGGGTTGTGATTGGCTATATCCTATGTGCTTCTAGATTACAATTATCAAATACGCAGCTAAGTTGTACAAGTAATCTAAAGATTCTAGATAGTTAACTTCTGCAACACTGCAACAAAGTTACACTGTTGGATAGTAATAATTATAAGTTATCTGATTGTGTCTAAATATTGTAAGTGGAAAATAGGAATAAGAAGTTCTGACTAAGTATAGTGTCTTGGGGTGTGGTAGATAATTATGTGTGGTCTATGCCAAAATAGGAGGAGACTAAATGATAAGATTATAAGAAATTGCATGATCTGGAATACAATCTGGTTCTAGAGATAATAGAACTAAAGTCTTAATGGTATTGACTTAGCTTATCTAGAAGTGTTTGAGAATATACAGCAATTAATAGTATCGGATTAAATCAGTGATTCTGTTGTGTAACATGGCTCTCTTCTTAATTTAGAGCTCCGTCGATAAAAAAAAATTGATTATATACTGATTTAAACGAACCGTTTTTTTTTTTTTTTTTTTTTTTTTGTGCTACCACTTAAATGTGGAAAATGAATATAAGATTGTAAGCTTATCTTAATTGCGATAATTATATATATAATCATCCTTGTCGTTTTCTAATAACTATAAAATGATAATTTTAACATATATATTTTTTTTGTTGTTGTTATTTCTTGTTCCTTTTCCATTTCTTTTATGAATATAGACTACTTAATACAATTGTGGTTTGTCATATCAGAACCACACTCAATGATGTTGATTATCATACTAAAAAATATATGATTATAAAGTTCAATCAATTAATATATCTGAAAATAACTGCAGTATAGTTATATCAGTGTTCAATGTTCTTAAATCTAAATTGTTCCGTAAATAGTTCATAGTTCATAGTTCTTTGTTTGATTCAGTGTTACCGTAGTTTTTCGATAGTTCAAACAGGTTGTCCTGGAACATCAGTTGGAATATCATCCTGACAATGCAGATGAGTACATTCAAGGTCTTGTTCAGTAGACTCCATAGGATTTTGGCATTCAATACATTGTTGTTCGTCGGTAGTCAGTTTCTTTTGATACTTTACAACGTAGTTATTGATCTGTTCATTTTGATGTTTGTTCATCTTGTAGTAACAGCATAGGAATATTATGAGAGTGGTACTGTTACAAAATGCTAGGCCAAGTGCAACACTTGCGACAATCAGAGCGTCGGAAGTTTCATACGTTTCTGTGATCGTATCAATGTCTTGTTCTATCTTTTTGAATTTTCGTTGTAAGTTTCCATCTATTCTGAAGAATGTTTTATCAAGTGCTTCTATAACAGTTTTGTTGATATGCAATTGAGGTCCAATGTTCAATGATTTGTAATGAAGTTGGAAAGCTGAATCGTTTTTTGAAGGTAACCAGTTTACATACCGTACTTGGTCTGGTTGAAATAGTGGAATGGACATCCTTAGAGTTTTTGGACATGTACCAATTCCAGTCTTGAGGATTTCATTGGTTTCATTGCATGGTATGTTGTATATAGACAGAGGTGTAGTCTGAAGCTTTCCAGATTTTAGAGAGAGGTTGATGGTTGTTGTGGCTAGGTAGTACCTTCCACCAAGATGGTATATATATGCTCCAATGAATCACATGGTATTGGAACATGGTTTCGTTTGAAATTAACTTGAGTACCATCAGTCCATGGAAGACCAAGCCAAGTAGCATTGTCTGAGGTCTTCAGAAGAGTATCAGGACAAATAAATGCATTTTGTTGATTAAAGCACGCAACCAGCGCATCAGCCTTTAAAATAAAATTATAATCGAGACAAGAAACTAATACTAGATCTTCTCTTGCTAAAGGTCCTGAATAACACTTATCCTTAATTTGATATTTTACTGGAACTAGTGATTCAATTGTACAGAAAGCTTTCGTATTAGTAATACGAGGAACGGTTACCAACGTGTGAAGAGAAATATACATCTTACTACGTTCATACTCAGTAACTGGATTAATTAGTAATGGAAAACCATCGTCAAGTGCTTTGGCTGTTAGTGACATTTCTGGTAAAGATTTAAAACGTGAGGAAACCGCAGCAATAACTGCTTGAGGAAGTTCACTATAGCCTACCAATTGGCGATTTCTTAAATGAGCAAACTAAGTGACAATGTCTTGTATTTCTACTAAACGAAGGAGAAAAGTTTAAAAAAAAAAATGTTCACTTCTGATGAGAATTGAATTCACGAAGGAATACAGATGCGCGTAGCATGTTTTTATGTGTGTCTGTTAGAATATGTCATTTCATTATATGTTGTGTTACAAAGGTCATCATATTAAGTGTTGGGTCACATATGTATTATTGTATTACATATTACGTGCGTCAGTTCAGTGTTGTCTTTCAGGAATATCCCAGGATCGAATGGGAATGTGTGGCCGTATGCCGTAGTTATTACCGACTTGTAGCATGGAAATAATGTAGGTACATTGTAATTGCAGCAAATATAATGATATAAGTTAGAAATGCTATGTACTAATGACTTACCAGCTTCATGTATCATGTCTTGGATAGAAAGATTCGATGTGATCAAATTCGAAAAGGTTATTGCGTTTAATTCATCTGGATTGCTTATGGGCCCTTGTATGTCTATCGCCTTTGTATGTAAACTGCACTTATTTGCAATAAAATGTTCATCTGGAATATCAATTGTCTTATGTTTGTTGCTTATATCTTGAATATCTTCATGTTGAGTTTCTATTGCCTTATATAAAATACTTTGATCAGAGAGAAAAACTGCTTCTTTTGCAACTGTTTTGCATTAATATATCATTATCTTCGGCCTTGACTGTTTCGTCTTGTGGCCGTATTTGTATTTCGGGAATATCGAAAATGGTCTGATCAGCGACCGTATCTTCGGCTATTAACTGTGCAATTGATTGACTGTCATTGTGCTGACATTTTTTAACTTGGATACGAGATGTGTCTGTGAATGCTGCGTGTAGCAAATCGTCTTTGGCGACGAAACTTGTAAATTTATCAAATAATTTGATTGGCGATGCATGTAACATTTGCTTTAGGATGTGGAACGAACTACTAAAAACGGAAAACATGTTCCACTCGGTTTTCTTTAAATGTTGTGCAGTTTGTGTACGCCTTTCGACCTTTTTAAGTAATTGACGATTGAGCGCATATACGTAAACAATAATGGGACGGCAGTATAGAAAAAGTAGGTTATTTTATCGTTGCAAATAAACCGTACTTTCTTTTGCATTTTGTAGTAAACGATTTGAAAATCCACTGGTTAGTGGAGCTATGATATGTGGAGTATCAACTTGTAGTTTCACATGAGGAATGCAATCCGGAATATTTAAAACGTTTGTTTGAGTACTAGTTGTTGTGATAGAATAACGAAAATTAATTCTAGAATCAGTATCTAAAGTCGTAAGAACTGAAAAGTCATTACTGTCTAAGCCAATTAAAACGTCTGCCGTTGGAAGCGGATTATCCAATTTAAGCTGTTTACCTAAATTGTCGGCCTCTTCTGTGCTAATGGAGCTGTCAGAATCGTTGCCAGATATGTCAACTATCATATCCGGAGTTTTTGGAGATTCGCCATTATCACTGGAGATTACTGGCATTTGTTCAGTATTATTACCTGGTCGCGACATTTGGGTATTTATACTACGAATTGGAGAACTATTTTCTGAGTTAGGAAAAATTATGTGGTCTGATTCTAGCCAAAAAGGTGTTTCTTTAGTAACGCTATGCGACGCGTGACTAGGATTACTTAATGTTAAGCTATGGCTAGATTCATTTGTGCTAATACTTGCTTTATTATCTAATTCTATTTGTGCAATATTATCATTATGAGGTTGGCGAGGCAAAATATTTCTGGGGGTAGGGGTCACATCGATTTGCCTAGTTTCGCGATGTGACCTTGTTAGTTTGATTGATTAGGACGAGGTTGCTGAGTGTATTGTGCTGGGCGATTAGGAAATGATCGGTTTGCTGACTGCGGTATGCGCGGGTCTGCTCTATAAAATGGTGCACGACAATTACGATAATGGTGTCCTACACGACTGCAATTGGAACACACGATTTGCCCCAATGTTGTGCGATCGTTTGATCTCCCAAAGTCGCCGCGGGCGTTAAATCTAGGACGAAAATTATCACTGTATTGGCGAGATTCGTTACGAAATGGGCGTGCGTTGTCATATTGGCGATTATACGGTCGAGGACTATTATAGGAGCTATTATAAGAGCTATTATAAGGGCTATTGCTACGAGCTGGGGGTTCCATTGACCTTAACTCTTGTCTAATTATCCGCCTTAGATCATCGTTTGAAAAGTCTGATCCTGATTGTTGTTCGCGTTGAGGGGTTAGATCACGAGGTTTATCAATTGCAGCAACAATATTAGGCTTAGCTAATAGATTTTGTTCCTGGAGTTGCGCGATGAGATTACTTTGAAGTGCGACTACGTCTTTTACTGTCAAAGACTGTTGGGGTGTGTCACCAACTGAATCTTTTATTTTCGCGTAATTTTCGGCTTGTTCTAAGGTATGAGGTTGTTGCAGAATTACATATGTACGTAAATCTTGGCGCAAGCCATGCAGAAAATAGTAAAGCTGTTCAGCGGGGGGTACAAGTAAACGTTGACACCGCTTTCGTATGTCTAAGATATAGTCTGCGAGGGATTCGCCAAGGCCTTGATAATTCATTACGCAATAGCCAAGTATCCGTTGTGGAGAGAAATCGTTCTCTAAAAGCCTTAATTAAACCGTCTAGATTAGTAAATTTAGTTTTATCTAGAGTTGAATACCAGATTAGGGCGTTACCGGTGAGAGACAACGGAAACGCGTCATATATTTGCTGGTCGCTCCATCGAAAAAACTTGCCATAAAGCGTAAACTGGTCTAGAAAAACTAATGCGTCATCGCCTTTTCCCGTAAAAATGGGAGCCTTTGTAACCCCAGGGGGTCCCTTAGCCTGAGAGTGCCCATCGAATACGTCCTGTAGCGCAATTAGGTCGTGGGTGTTTTTTTCCTGGCTAGTTGTTAGCGAAGTATGTAACCCGTCCATGGAGACTGTTAGTAAATGTGTGAGTCTGTCTGTGAGTTCTTTGAAATCCGCTTGACTAACCGAATCTGTGGGTGGGTTCATTATAGTCTGTTTTTTAGATTTACATGGATTACAAATTAATTGTTGTGTTTCTCCAGAGGCCGTGTTGCGTGTACGTGGGCGATTCAGGGTGAAAATGTTTTAGAAAAACAGGTACTATCACTCAGATTACTTGACGAACATAGAATTGGAAAAAAAAATTAGCTACTGAGTATACGAAGATTTACTTACTCTACACACGCTAGTTAATTCTACGTCTAATCAACTAATTTACAACATTAATTTACAGATTAAATACTATACAGGCTGAGCACTAGCGCAACTTAAATCACATAAGCATCATTTGAACTAATACCCGGATTCTCTTACCAATGTTAAGGGAGGCTCTCGGTAGAGGTGGTAGGAATCGTTGTTTAATCAAGCTCTGGCTGGCTAGGACTAATTACAAGTTGTGGTGCGGTCACCTTTATAGGGACGCACTAATTGTCTATCATTATATCAATGTCAGTATAATCTAGGGTTGTGATTGGCTATATCCTATGTGCTTCTAGATTACAATTATCAAATACGCAGCTAAGTCGTACAAGTAATCTAAAGATTCTAGATAGTTAACTTCTGCAACACTGCAACAAAGTTACACTGTTGGATAGTAATAATTATAAGTTATCTGATTGTGTCTAAATATTGTAAATGGAAAATAGGAATAAGAAGTTCTGACGAAGTATAGTGTCTTGGGGTGTGGTAGATAATTATGTGTGGTCTATGCCAAAATAGGAGGAGACTAAATTATAAGATTATAAGAAATTGCACATTCTGGAATACCATCTGGTTCTAGAGATAATGGGATTAAAGTCTTAATGATATTAACTTAGCTTAACTAGAAGTGTTTGAGAATATACAGCAATTAATAGTATCGGATTAAATCAGTGATTCTGTTGTGTAAGCGATTTACACATAAATCATCAAATAACTTTTAAACGATGCAACGTATCAAAAATCGGAGACACAGTTTTTTAGAACAAAGTGTGCTCATTACAATGGCACTTTCCGTTTAAAAATCGATTGAATTTCCGCGTGCAAAATTATCTTTGAACAAGGCCGGTCGAATTTTCTAAAATGTGCAATAACAAAAAATATTTACAAAATAGGAAATAATCTCCAGCATATTTAGAATCTGCATTTATTCAGCTTTAAGAAAATGTATAGTTTTATACATGTTGGACGAGTGGTTAGCGCGCTACGCGGNCTAAAAAATAAAAACATACGATTGTTGGGGATTGGCAAATCTGCTATTTTGGTAAGTTTAACTTCGATTAGATGAATCCTGAATAAGTTTTTACAAGATGTCACTATTTCGGTGCCAGCTGACCCGGCGCGTGAAAGGCAAATTGACAGTTTGTTTTAAGAGGCTAACACCAATCCTGACTTGTGAATGGGCATGATATGTTTCAGATGTTGCATTGGCAGGTAGACAGGAAACATTTCAAGTATGTGCAGCCAACAATCGCTACTACTACACTTCTCTTCTCGCCTCACAACCCTCGCATCTTGTCGTCCTGTCTGTTTTTCTTGCGGCCCAGTAAACGCCTCGATCAAACTTCAACTCTTGTCGAAAAAGTAGGGAATGTTTTGCGGTTAAAATACAAAATTACAACTACCAACGTACAACACCAATCTCACACTAAGACATTCTCTTCTGTCAAGGTGGTTTTCAATATGGCCACTTGGATTTCTGTAATCGTCTAAGCTACGGTGGGGGTGGAGGTGGTGGTGGTGGTAGTGCCTATGGATACGGAGGAGGAAGAGGAGGTCACGGTGGTGGCCTGGTACTACTGTTTCTTGACAATATGATATTGCATGGCAAAATAGAGGCGAAAGGTGAGTAAAGAAGACTTAGAATCAGTAGTATGGCTAATAGAGAAGAACATTGACTAATACTTAGAATCAGTAGTATGACTAATAGAGAAGAAAGTTCATTAAAGCGAGAGTGTGTTAGATCAGTGTGTTAGCTGGAGTAGGTAGTGGGGATACAAGACATGATTTAGTTCCTTAACATTTTAAAAATACACCTTTCTTTTTTGCTAATGTAATATGCATGTAAACCTAAATTATGGAATGTAACATAAAAGTTGTTGTTGTTGTTGTAATTGGCAGGTTTTCAATGAAGTTATGAATTAATAAAGTCATAGACCGAATGCAATAATGGCTCCCAAATTTAATAGACATTGCTTTGGACAAACCAACCTCGTGTCCATGTGAAATCTCTTTTGTGCAACATCATGGACACGAGGCTAGTCAGTCCAAAACAATTGTAATTTAAATTGGCAGCCATCATGGACACGAGGCTAGTCAGTCTAAAACAATTGTAATTTAAATTGGCAGCCATCATGGACACGAGGCTAGTCAGTCCAAAACAATTGTAATTTAAATTGGCAGCCATCATGGACACGAGGCTAGTCAGTCTAAAACAATTGTAATTTAAATTGGCAGCCATCATAGACACGAGGCTAGTCAGTCCAAAACACTTGTAATTTAAATTGGCAGCCATCATGGACACGAGGCTAATCAGTCCAAACAAAACAATTGTAATTTAAATTGGCATCCATCATGGACACGAGGCTAGTCAGTCTAAAACAATTGTAATTTAAATTGGCAGCCATCATGGACACGAGGCTAGTCAGTCCAAACAAAACAATTGTAATTTAAATTGGCAGCCATCATAGACACGAGGCTAGTCAGTCCAAAACACTTGTAATTTAAATTGGCAGCCATCATGGACACGAGGCTAATCAGTCCAAACAAAACAATTGTAATTTAAATTGGCAGTCATCATGGACACGAGGCTAGTCAGTCCAAAACAATTGTAATTTAAATTGGCAGCCATCATGGACACGAGGCTAGTCAGTCTAAAACAATTGTAATTTAAATTGGCAGCCATCATGGACACGAGGCTAGTCAGTTCAAAACAATTGTAATTTAAATTGGCAGCCATCATGGACACGAGGTTAGTCAGTCAATAACAATTGTAATTTAAATTGGCAGCCATTATTACTTTCGGTCTATAGTGCATAGGCCGTAGGTCATGGACATACACTATTATCCAATAGAGAAATGATGAGATCATGATCGACATCCATTGTTCTCGTGGCACCTTGAGTATTCGACATTTGCAAATCCTTTGTTCATCTATCTAGAATTTAGTTTGTCATCATCACAAAAAAATAAAGACTCTGATGATCTATAATTATAACGCCGAGTGATGTGACAACGCTTTTAACATTTTCTCGATATCGATGACGATTTGCATGCTATTGAGAGAACACAAAGAGGCGCTTTTTATTATTAAGCAAAATGATTGACAGCCATAAACACTAGGTTGTACATAACATCTGTAAATCTGATCAATTTGCAGGTGAAGCCGGCCAATGCCCACCTGTCAAAGTCAACCATCGTGGTGCCTCTGGTGGTAGTGGTGCTGGCGGGAATGTTGTTATTTTTACCAAGGAATTAGTCGGCAGTGTGAGCGGCAAGATTTATGTCCAGGGAGGGACTCCACCATCTGCTAGTGTTTGCGGAGCAGGAAGCGGGTCAGGTATGAAACACATCAAACTCAGCTCTAATTGTATTGCGTCAGGAACTAGGCACCCACTTTATATGATATCACTGGATTTCAATTCCCAGAGGATAACTTTCCTTAGTCTTGCCATACAAACACTGCTGATGCTGTAAGAGAAACACAAACCGCCTTGTTTAATTCTGCATCGTCCAAACACAGCAATTTTCGATTCTATCCACTCTGCGTAGAAGTGAATTTCAAGCTTTGGAATACTACGCTTACCACTTGAGTGAGAAACGATATGTTTTTCGTACCTATGTTTTGCCATTAAAACTGTGATGTTGTTAGGGGCAACAGAGTATGTTTGGGTCTTTCTAATGAACTGGAGCCAACATGTCTAATCTGACACAAAACACGAGTATAAAGAAAACAACAACCGTTGGAACAATTTTCAATTTCTTTGCACAGCATCTAGCTATTACAATCATTAGTAGTCTTAGTTTGGGAAAATTACAAAAACCAGATATGAAAGTATGAATTGAAGTAACATAATTTACATGTTGGTTTTGAGTACTAGTATTAATGTTGTCGTGTAGTTTCTGCGACCTTGTGCCTTAAACACTGGTGACGGAACAAACATACTGCGTTGTCCCTAACAACATTGTAGTCTTAATGGCAAAACATTAGCCTGCGTGGCCGGCTCTGGGAAAAGGGAGAGGATAGGGGGAGGAGAGAGGAGGGGAGGGGGATCGGGGAGAAAAAGGAGTGAGAGGGGAAGGGAGAGGTCCAAAAAGTACATCGTTCCTCACTCAAGTGATAAGCGTAGTAACGTACAGCATTATGCTCACAGATGGTTTGCATTTGCAGGTGGTGGTGGTGGCATTGGTCGCTGGGTTGTCAAAACAGAGTCATCTGTATTTAAAATCAGGATGAGTGCGGGATGTTCATGACCTTTTTAGTGAACCATTATTATTACTGAACCAAAGAGACCACTTTTTCTGATGAACGGCACTGTGGTTCTTCATATATCTATAAATCCAGTTTAATGACTTATATATATGCAAGGCAATTTAGATACATTTCTCACTTTACTCACCGTTATATGAATAAATCTGCAAAGAGCAATAGATTGGACACAATTCATATTTTGTTCTTTCCCAAACTGCGGGATCCACAGCATCCACAGCATCTGTGTAGCTCAATGCAGCTTTAAATATCCCGTAAAACGGAGCACTGATGGAGGGAGGGGGTAAATGGTGCACCTTCGAGCGCTTTATACATGAGACCCTGGCTCGGGAGATTGGGCAACCACTCCCCGCGTTATCGAAGTAAAATAAATATATTTTCCTTTTTATTCTACTGAGAAAGAGTTGTAAATATTTGAATTTTAAATTAAGCAATTTTTGAAAATCATTGAAGATCAAGAATTCAATCAGTATTCGGTTCAAGCATATTTGTTTAGCTATCTACCTTGTTTATTTAAAGTGCCTATCACCCCTATGAGATTGTCTTAAAAATATATTCAATATAAGCTGAATAGTTGGTGGGTTCAGTATTTTGTGATTTGAACCTTGCGTTTATGAGTTATAGAGGTTTGAAATCTCAATATGCAAATTTGATGACGTCTACTAAGACTTCATTTATTATACAAAAACGCCCTTGTGCTGATTATTGACATTTGAAAACTTACAGAATAATTTCAGTCTTCATAAATGATTTTATAACTCTTTTCCCATTACAAAAAATAAGTTTTTCTTGAAAAAGTCTAAATAAGTTATGGCAAATTCCTTAGTAGACGTCATCAAATTTGCATATTGAGATTTCAAACCTCTATAACTCATAAACGCAAGGTTCAAATCACAAAATACTAAACCCACCAACTATTCAGCATATTAATAAGAATATAGGTGTTGTCTCTGACTTGAGTTTATATTGAAACAATATTTTTCAAACAGACGTTTCGGTCTCTGATCAGAGACCTTCTTCAGTGTGATGGAAAACGTTAAAATACGAGCGCACATAATTCAAAACTAACAGCGCGCGCACGTGCTAGAGCGAGCGAGAAGTGTCTTATAGATGTCTGGTATTCTAATACAATGGTTCCCTGAATGTGAATCTTGAGATGAATGCCAGGCCTCCAGGAAAAGTCTGTGATGCCAGTTCTTTTCTTTGTCAACCACCACCATGTTGTCAAAATCAAATTCATGGCCAGTGTCATTGGCGTGTTGAGCAACTTTAGAGGCCGGAAGGTTGTTGCATATGGCTCTCCTGTGTTCGGCTTTTCTTGTTTTTAAAGACCTTTCGGTTTGGCAGTAGTATACAAAATCACAATGCAAACATTTGATTTTGTATACTACTCCTGTTTTTTTTGGCTCAGATCTTTAACATCCTTCGGCCGTGGGAACAGATCACCCATTTTTGATATGGGGCGATGTGCAACCTGCAGGTTGTTTGATCGTAAAGCCCTGCTGATCTTCTCTGAGATGCCTCTGACGTAAGGAAGGACGATTGTTCCTCTACTCACTTCATCTGTGCTGTTTTTACTCTTAGAGCTGTTCAACGGCGCAACATCTTTCTTGCTGGATAAGATGGAATTCTCACAGCTCTTGATGAAGCTTACAGGATAGTTGTTATCTTTGAGGACACTTCTAATGTGATCTAATTCGGTTTTTTTTTTGGCTTCGTCATTGGATGGTACATTAACAGCGCGATGGAAAAGTGTCGTAGCAACTGATCTTTTGTGTCCTGTTGGATGGTATGAGTGATAATCCAGGTACCTATCTGTATGGGTTGGTTTTCGATATATATCGACGGTTATTTTGCCTTCTACGGTGCGTCTGGTGTTGGTGTCCAAGAACGCCAGTCCACTTTCTGTCTCAACTTCAAATGTAAATTGAATGTGTTTGTTGATGGAATTCAAATGTCGGTGGAATGCTTGGATAGAGTTCTTTTTAAGGCAGCAGTGACTGTCATCCACATATCTAAACCACCATTTCGGCGGATTGGTAGCCGTACTTATTGCTAACGTTTCGATTCGCTCCATGACCAAATTAGCCAGTAAAGCGCTCACTGGTGAACCCATAGCACAGCCAAAAATTTGCTGATAGCAGATCTCAACGCATTCTAAACTAAAATGCGTTTTTCCAAAACTCATAAAATCGAGCAAAACACAGACAGGGCTCGTAATTATAGAGTTTTCTCAGTGTAAACAATTGGATTTGTACGAAATTTGTTTTTTCTCGGTAAGATTCACATCTTTTATGAGGGATTTTGTAGAAAAATGAATAAAAATAAATATCGATTCTTAACCGAATAGTATAATTTAAAGAAAACCGTACTTGTAATGTTTGGAAATCGTTCGTACTAAAAAAAAGTTTCAAAAAACGATGTTGAAAAAGTGTAGTTAGTGCCGAGACCCCAAAACCCTCCCAACTAAAACATGTTTTGAAAAAAAGCTCACTATTTTGTCGAGTAGATAGCCATTTTCACAAGCTCATGAAAAGGTTCCAAAGTTTGGAACCTTTTTCTAAACTCATGAATATGTCGAGTAGATAGCCATTTTCACAAGCTCATGAAAAGGTTCCAAAGTTTGGAACCTTTTTCTAAACTCATGAATATGTCGAGTAGATAGCCATTTTCACAAGCTCATAAAAAGGTTCCAAAGTTTGGAACCTTTTTCTAAACTCATGAATATGTCGAGTAGATATCCATTTTCACAAGCTCATTAAAAGGTTCCAAAGTTTGGAACCTTTTTCTAAACTCATGAATATGTCGAGCAGATAGCCATTTTCACAAGCTCATGAAAAGGTTCCGTATAATACAGCAAAATATACATCCAAGAATATTTGAAGTTATTTTATTGCGTAAACATAATTATACAGAGCAGTCTGCTTTGCCATATAATATACCGTCATTAAACGGGTAACTTGTTTGAGAAACATCCTGAAATCAAAAGCACAGCAATACTGCAAAGATAAAACAGCTTCAATTAAATAAACTGAGTAATTCATAAGAGTCAATTATTAGCAAATTAGTTCATTATTTAGTAAACTATGCTAGCTGTCGAGTGTAATTAATGTTCAGTCGTTTTTAAAACAGAATTTGTACGTCCTTACTGCATCTCGTTCTCTTTGTTTGCCTCTCTTTAAAAACACTAGTGTCGTATGCTTCTCCTCGATATTGCTAAACTGATCTGTATGAAGATATAGATAAAACTGTTTTAGCTCATAGAAATCCGAGACTGAATATACACATGCATGTATAAAGTTATTTGAACATATGTGGCGTTATATTGGAATCATCAATGAATCCGACACCTGGATATATATGTTAGTAAACGGTACTCACTGGAAGTTCTGTAGTCCTCAATGCTGCTGAAAGTCTAAACAGAAACGGCGAAGAGCAAAATTAACGGCAAACGACTCTGGCTTGAGACTAGCAGTGACCTGGACACATGACGTGAACTCGGGGCACTAGCTAATTATGCTAAAACCGTATCCGGTTCAAATTCAATCCAGCCAATCACGACAAGTAACTTTTAATCCTTAGGCATACAAAGACACATGCAGTGAGTCATGTTTGTGCTATGAAGATCTGGTACAATTTGATATATTTTGCCGTTTTGGTAACAGCATTGAGGACTACTTCCAGTGAGAACCGTTACTAACATATCCAGGTATAATTCAAAACATGATGATTCCAATATAACGATATGTAACGAACGCTACCCATGTTTATACATTCTTTAATGCCCGTCGGTCGTTGATCTGTCAAATCACTTTATATTTATATGAGCTATAAAAACAGTTTAATTTGATCTGTCTTTATACAGATGTAGCCACATCGAGGAGAAACCTACGATACTAATAGAGATCTAGAGGCAAACAAAGAGAACGAAATGCCGTAAGAGCGTACAAATGCTGTTTTAAAGACGACTGTTACACTCGACAGCTGGCGTTGTGTTACTCATTCGTGTTGACTAATAATGAACTAATTTAATAATAATTTACTCTTGAGAATTTGTCTAGATATTTCGCAACTCAGATTATATTTATAGTGATACTTATATCAATGTTAATGAAGAGATATTTCTCAAACAAGTTACCCGTTTAATGCCGGCCGGTATATTATATGGCAAAACAGACTGCTCTACATAATCATGTTTACGCAATAATAATAAATAACTTCAAATATTTTTGGATGTATTTTTTTTTTGCTGTATTATATTTAATGTGACTGCTCTATACGAGTTTATACGGAACTTTTTCCTGAGCTTGTGAAAATGGCTATCCACTCGACATATTCATGAGTTTAGAAAAAGGTTCCAAACTTTGGAACCTTTTTATGAGCTTGTGAAAATGGATATCCACTCGAAATATTCATGAGTTTAGAAAAAGGTTCCAAACTTTGGAACCTTTTTATGAGCTTGTGAAAATGGCTATCCACTCGACATATTCATGAGTTTAGAAAAAGGTTCCAAACTTTGGAACCTTTTTATGAGCTGGTGAAAATGGCTATCCACTCGGACGCTCTTTTTTGAGGGGACAAGTTTCCTCATTTTGTGCGGAAGGCAAATTATTGATGTTGAATTTCATGGGCCATTACGGAAGCACTTCAACTGTCATTGCGGTTATAGCATTCTTGCAGGAACGGCTTTATTTTCAGTGAGAAATGTAGAACTCACACTGAATTTTACAACTTTGGAAAAACGCAATTTAGTTTAGAACGCGTTTCTCATTGCATTGAAAGAAACAGTGTTCCAATACAAACTCTAACAGTCGCATGATATTGTTAACTGATAAGTTTGTACGTGAGCATAGATTGGTATCCGTATTGAGATGTTCTTTGGTGACACTTAAAGCTAGGTCGACAGGGATGGACGTAAACAGGGAAACAACATCAAAGGAGACCATTACCTCGTCTTCACATATCTCAACTCCCATCATTTTTTGTGTGAACTCCACGCTGTTCTTAACTGTGTACATGTTGGTTAGTAGAGGTGATAGTATCGAGACCAGATGTTTTGAGAGATTATAGGGAGGTGATCCTATACTACTAGTGATAGGTCGAAGTGGGATATTCTCAAGTATATTAAGGCCTGACATTTCAGCCTAATTAGCATAAACACATTATTTTCTATAAACTGAAAACTATTCATGCTTTGAAGCTGAAACTCCTCCAAGATGCTAACACCCATGAATTTGTGAAAATTTAGTCGCGATAATAGCAAATGAAGTGTCACGTGACAAATCACGTGGCCAAGACTGGTTGAAAAATTCAATCGAAAATGGGGTACGTAGAGACTTTTCTTAGAACACTAACTAATGTTTCGGTAAATACCTTTGGTAGATGTCTTTCTAATCCCGCCTTTTAATGCTGTCTACATATTCTCATTAACGAGAAAAATAAAAATATGCAAATAACTGGGTTGGTCACGTGACCTGTTTTATCGATTATCTCTATAACTAATGATTAAGGACAACGTTAAAAGGCGGATTTAGAAAGACCTTTCTAAATGTAACTTTTTGACATCTGATTCATTATTCTTAACAACGTTTCTATGTACCCCATTTTAAGCTGAAATATTTGGACATATGTTGCCATGTGATTTGTCACGTGACCCAGCACATGCAATAAACCACATCAAATTTTCACACACTCAAGGGACTAAACATTTTGGTGAAGTTTTATCTCCAAAGCATGTATAGTTTTCAGTTTATAGAAAATAATGGTTTTTATGCCAATTAGGCTCATGTGTCAGGCCTTAATATACTTGAGTTGGCTTTATGGATCTTTGGTAAGCCATAGAACGCTAGATGTCCCATCAGTTGAGTAGCTTCAACTCACGATCCAGAGAAGTCTCAAATGAATTCCATTCTATACCGATACTTACACTCAACTGATGGGACATCTGTCACGTTCTATTAGTTTTTGAATTATGTGCGCTCGTATTTTAACGTTTTCCATCACACTGAAGAAGGTCTCTGATCAGAGACCGAAACGTCTGTTTGAAAAATATTTTTTCAATATAAACTCAAGTCAGAGACAACACCTATATTCTTATTATTATGTTACCTGACTGTAACTTCACAATTTTTAATATTCAGCATATATTGAATAGATTTCTAAAACAATCTCGCAGGGGTGATAGGCACTTTAATACTTTATAAACTAATTGCGATTTTGAGACGGCGATACCACAAAATATTGACGGCTAGTTGGGAGTCAAGCATATTTGTTTAGCTATCTACCTTGTTTATTTAAAGTGCCTATCACCTCTGTGAGATTGTTTTAAAAATCTATTCAATATAAGCTGAATAGTTGGTGGGTTCAGTATTCTGTGATTTGAACCTTGCGTTTATGAGTTATAGAGGTTTGAAATCTCAATATGCAAATTTGATGACGTCTACTAAGACTTCATTTATTATACAAAAACGCCCTTGTGCTGATTATTGACATTTGAAAACTTACATAATAATTTCAGTCTTTATAAATGATTTTATACCTTTTTCCCCATTACAAAAAATAAGTTCTTCTTGAAAAAGTCTAAATAAGTTATGGCAAATTCCTTAGTATTCCATTTTACAAAGATACAGGCATTTAATTTATTAGAAGACCTCAGGCGTGCCTTTTATTTCGATGGAGACACTTTTAAATTAAAACCCATGCTTCACTCTGCATCTACTGTTTTCCTGAAAGATTTTCTAGAAGCAGCAAATTTATTTTAACAAAGCTTAAAAATAACAGGCAGTGAACGCGTCAAGAATAGGGACTTTAAGCATCGAGGACGGGGATATGAGGACGACGAAGTTCGAATAAAGTGTTTTGTTGTCT
Organism: Actinostola sp. cb2023; assembly: GCA_033675265.1. Taxonomy (NCBI): domain Eukaryota; kingdom Metazoa; phylum Cnidaria; class Anthozoa; order Actiniaria; family Actinostolidae; genus Actinostola; species Actinostola sp. cb2023. The sequence continues at coordinate 404,556 of JAUJYZ010000876.1, read as the reverse complement.
ATTGTTTTCATATTTGTTTCTTTTTTCGTGTTTTTCACTAAATTTGTGCCCTCTTTGATGAATGACATCGTCTTTTTGAGGTCCGGTTGACTAAAAACAACTATCTGAACAAATATCGAACTGACGTTCTCGTTCTCTTTACAACGTCAAACATAGGCATTTCACGTTGTGGATTAGCACAGAACGCCTGAAGTAAGACCAAATCGAGCTCATTTCATACATTCCAACAAGGAGTTATTGAATGTTGTAATTAGCGCTATTGTTTCTCTGTCGTCGTCCTCACGTCCCCGTCCTCGTATTAATAGGGAACTTACGCACGAGAAAATTCTAGGACGGGAACGTGAGGACGACAGCGCGGGCACTGACGAATAACGGCTCAAAACGACCGTTGACGTCCGCGACGGCAATCTACGACGTGAAAACAGGTGAAGTGCCGTCGTAGATTGCCGTCGCGGACGTCAACGTTCGTTTTGAGCAGTTATTCGTCAGTGCGCGCGCTATCGTCCTCACGTTCCCGTCCTAGAATTTTCTCGTGCGTAAGGTCCCTATTAGAGAGATTTAGCAAACACGACGCGACGTGAGAACACGTACGACGTTAGATGACGAATATATCACATTTGGTCATTGCGTGACTACCGTGACAACGTCGCGACGTCAAGTTCACGACGCCATTTCATTTGTTTTCACGTCCTCTTCATGACGTTGAGGACGCCAACGGTCGTTTTCACAGTTATTCGTCAGCGCGCGCGCCGTCCTCTTTCACGTCGCGTCGTGTTTGCTAAATCTCTCTATTAACTTGGAACCACAGCCGAAACAAGAACTAGAATCGGGAATACGTGATACAGTGATACATGTATAAGTACTGACTAACAAGGAACCACACTTGTAAACTATAACAGTGTAGAAGGTGATCGAGCACACCTGATTTATTTATTTATGTAAATCGTTTGATCAGTTGTAACAAAGGTATCCCGTCGGTGATCAATTGTGTCTTATTGGAGAAGTTAAAAGCATTATTAGAAGACCTCAGGAGCGCCTTTTCTTTCGATGGAGACACTTTTTAATTAAAACCCATGCTTCAGTCTGCATGTACTGTTTTCCTGAAAGACTTTCGTGAAGCAGCAAATTTATTTAAAAAAAAGCTTAACACAACAACCAGTCAACGCGTCAATAGTATTAACTTGGAACCACATGTACAGCCGATAAAGAGCTAGAAGCAGGAATAAGTGATACAGGGATACAAGTAGAAGTTGACAACTCAGACAAGGAACAACACTTGTAAACTACAACAGTGTAGTAGGTGGGCGAGCACACCTGATATATTTATTTATGTAAATAGTTTGATCAGTTGTATATGTTATTGTATTGATTATCATGTGTTCCTGAACTAGTTGTGAAACCGTTGTTCAGTAATAACAGATGTACAAGTGGATCAGATCAGATCAGATCAAGAAATAAATAAAGTTATTATTATTATTATTATTAAGAAGAAAACGTCCAAGACGTGAGGAAAAGTAAGATTGATCACATCAAAGAGGCTCAAACAATGGAAACACTTGGTCAACTCTAATATTTTATAGGCGAACTTTTACTGTGTCAGATGTCGGTTTGGCATATTGAAAATATAGGGAAGATTCACTGATATAACCCCCTAAATAATCTCCTAAATAACAATAATGTCTATTTCATAGCGCAATTTTTTTTTTTTCAAAAACAAATATTTCAGGTTCATTTGTACAAATATTTACAAAAACGCGTTGCATAGATTATACAATATTAAATAACACATGGACGGATACTTGATTAGCATCAGTTATGGGAGCTTTCGGGACTTTCTAGATGATTCTTGATGTTTGAAAATCAGTTAGTAAACTTGTTTACGATAAAATACTACATTGAAAACGTCCATTCTACTCATGATGTGTCGTCTTTAAATAGGACAATCAAATTTACAATAGAATAAATAAGAAGCCGTTATGTATAATTTGCATACCGTATATTACAGTCCTTGGGAGATGTGACTGTACCGTTGTGCTTCTGATTGTTGTCAGTCAAAGACCATCTTTGAGCATATTTGCTGGACTTTATTCAGTGGATGACTGAGAAAGTTCTCTTGAAAATAACAAGGCCTAATTTTATTTTGCCATGCGTGAGCCTCTGATATTTGCAGGTGTTTAGACTATCAGGAAAGGGGATCGGAACAGTGCCAAGTTGGTAATCATATCAAATTAAACCGCTGCGCCACCTTAAACTACTCGATTTACAGGAAGGTAAGGTCAGCCTTTACTTTTATATTAATTGTGAAACTAGGATATTGTTGGATGGGATTTCAAAACACCTCACCTGACTAAATATCAGAAGAGACTTGTCCTTATGTGTTCCTCTTGTTTTCTTTCTTTCTCGATTTAATTAAAATTTCAATCGTGTCAATTTCACCTCATCAGAAATTCAAAACAAAAAGTTGTTTATTTGGAAGAGTATCAGGTCGTTTCGCTTCTAAAACTTTTCAAAAGAAATTTCAAGAAACATCGTGAAATACTAGGAGGAGGCTAGTGAAATACATTATATATGTTAAATACTTGATATCGTGAGGACAATATTTTTAAATATTAAAACTCTTAGACTGGGAAAGACTCGATTTTCAAACATTCAGAGTAAAGGCTTTTTCTGTGGGCAGTGTTTACACGATGTGCAGAGTTTAAGCGAGCTTTGGGAGATTGGGTTGTTATTAGCAGTGATCGCGATAAAGCGAGTGTAGAGGTAATTAGCATTCAGATAAAAGCCTAATTTTCCCAAGCGGACTCCATGGAAACGAAAGCACTCTTGTGTGACTTCAGTACTTCAGCAAAGTTTCTACAATACAATACAATACAATAACTTTTATTTAAACACGATAATATTTAAAGCTAAAGCTTGTGGGGTCGTGTAGAACATAAATTATAAATAATAATACATAACATAATACTATATTTAACTAATTCTTCAGCAACAAACAATCAAATCCCGCGATAAACTTAAGTCCCCAGGGGCGTAGCGTGCATATACGCCCATACGCACGTGCGTACAATTTAAAATCCTTAATATATGTATATATTATAAAAAACATAAAAATATTGAAAATAAAATGAAATCTAGGACAAAATCTTAACAGCTCACGGCAGATTACTTGCTGGAAACTACTCATAGAAGGCAGGAAAATGCTATTTTGGAGACCCTATACCTCAAAAAAGTTTCGGGGAGCATACCCCCGCATCCTACTACGAGCTCGCAGATCGCCGCTCGTCAGATTGTGTCCCCCAATACATTTCCCCTTTCAGTCAGTCATTGTAGGCATGTATAATGATGATTGTAGTTAGTACAGTCTCAAACAAAATAAATACCAAAAAACTGGCTTCGCCTCGGGTTATTATATCGCTATATATAACGGTAGCGGTATATATAACCTGTTTACATAAATCCTTTAACCAATACTCATAAATCATTTACACAACCTTTACATAAATCCTTTTCTGAATCCTTTATATAACCTTTACATAAATCCCCCCATAAAACTGAGTGATAAATGCATTTTACTATGTATTTATGTAGCGAGAAAGTCCGCTGGAAAACGAAGAAAATGGTATTTCCAAGGCTCTAGATTTCTAAATTTTCAGGGGGGGGCATGCCCCCTCACCCCCCTAGAAGCTCACGCCTTCGGCGCTCGTTGCTATGTGCGTACATTGCAAAAAAAGCACGCTACGCCCCTGGTCCCTAGTTGGTGGATTCACTTATTTTGTGCACAAGAACATGTTTTGTGCTTAAGAAAGCTTATTTTGAAGATAAGAAATAAAATAAAAGTATATTTCCCAACCATTACAGCGTTACTTTTTCGATGCGAAAGCACTGTTGTGTGACTTGAATGTGACAACTCAGCCGAACCCATCCTCGGGAACCCAGGGGTATATTCTGTCGCTCGTTACTCGCTCCCAGAGAAATACCCCTGGGAACGAAGTCTGTTGGAACTTGTTCCGGAAGTCAAAATTACTCTCGTTTCTGATTGGTCGACCTTATATGGTCGACCAATCAGTATCAAGTATTTCTGGTTTGAATAGGACAGCCGCCATTTTGAATTTTGACTTCCGGAACAAGCTCCAACAGACTTCGTTCCCAGGGGTATTTCTCTGGGAACGAGTAACGAGTGACAGAATATACCCCTGGGTTCCCGAGGATGAGCCGAACCAAGCTACGCGATAACTAGTCCCTACTTTTGGTAGATTCCCATATTTAGGTAACAAGAACATGTGTTGTGCTTAACATAAGCTTATTTTGAAGATAAGAAAGAAAATAATAGTATATTCCAAGCGTTATTTGAGTTTTTAAATCTTTGGAAGCGAAATCACTGTTAGTATAGTGTTGTGTGACTTGAATGATCAGTAGCGTCACCAATGTTTACAATGCCCTGAGATGCGAAGCTTGGAGCTTGTCTATATAAGGAGAGCCAATTGTTTAATAATCCAATCAGAATTCGAGTAGTGAATTCATTCTTATTTTGAATTTTAACGGAAACTCGAAGCGAATAACCTGACTGTGAAGGTCAATTATTCACTGTCCATTTTTTTCTTATGTTAGCGAAATACTATGTACTTATTGATTGAGTGGGAGGGCCGGACGGGAAAATATTTGGCTCGAGGTCATGGAAGTACAGAATGACCGAGAGCCAAATATTTTCCCGTCCGGCCCGACCTAACTCAGTCAATAAGCATTTTATCATATGACCCTTTCATATGGACCATTTTGGTACTAAAATCATTCACAGCCAAGGAAAAGTGAACACAAATGCGCGATTACTCCTGACAAGTACCAATTCTTTTTTTTTACTTTTTTTTTCAATTTTCAAGTCGTCCACATTTAAAAAATAACTTTTGCAAAAAAAGTATACAAAATTTCCTGACAACAATCGGGGCCGGGGCCGGATACGGCTTTGTACGGACCAGCTCCAAAAATCCGTATCTGCCCAATCACGTGACTTTCTCCGAAGGTTTTATTAAGAGCGCGCGCATGGGGAAATACGGGTCATATGATAAAAATGATTACTGTCCAATTCTTCAAACTCTTATGTTATAGTATACACGTATTTCGCATATTTGTACAGTTTCCAAAATCGGTAGTCAGAGTTCGGACATCTATCTGATCAATAAGTATATCAAACCCCGTGATCAAACCTTCCTTAGAAGCGAACGGACCATGCAACATTATTAGGAAGTATATTTTTTTAGAAGCGAAGGGACTTGGAGGCGAAAAGTTTTAGAAGCGAAACGATTGTAATTCTTTGGAAGCCATCGAATTGACAAATGTTCAATGGATTTGTAACATATTTATATTGAGAAATTGAGAAATTTATTGAATGTGAACTCTGAACAATGGAACCAAGAAAGTGGCTACAATAGAATCATTCACGAAATCAAGTGAAAGATAGGCGTCATTCACGGACCACGTCCATGAAAATTAGTGATTGCTAAGTTTGCAAGATTACCTAGTAAAATTGTAGCATGTACAGATTTTCCACTTTTTTTCAAAACTATTTACTTCTTCTCAGTCTATCACTTGTTATCCCAGTTTGTTCATTTGCATCGTTGTACATGTATTTCAGTGTTGTAAAAGAAAGGAGATATAATATGGAGCTGATTGTGTATACTTGTGGATCGGCCCAGTAACATGCTTGGCCGCCAGCATCGTGGCGAACAGGGTTTACTTACAATCTAGTTAAATCCTTCTAAGATAACCTGTTTTGAAAGAGCTGTATATATATTTATAATATTCATTAATAATTCATTAGGCAGCTAGCGCTGTCCAATCTGTGCTCAGCATTCTGGTCACGTGGCTACCTTGTAACTCCCATACAAGTATGATACAGAATAGTAATAAAGCTTATTATCATATGACCCGTATTTCCCCGTGCGCGCGCTCTTAATAAAACCATTGGGAAAACGTCACGTGGTAAGGGCCGGCCGTGTTGACGTACCCGGTCCGGAAAAAGCCGTCCGGCCCTGCTCGAATTTTGTCAGGAGAATTTTTATGCTTTTTTTGCAGCAAAATTTATTTTTTTAATGTGAACATATAAGTGAACAAATTTTTTTTTTTTAGATAAAATTTTGGGATTGGTTCTTCTAGCGTAATCGCGCGTTTGTGTTCTTTTGAATGATGTTTAGTACCAAAATGGCCCATATGAAATGGTCATATGATAAAATGCTTATTGAATGAGTTAGGTCGGGCCGGACGGGAAAATATTTGGCTCTCGGTCATTCTGTACTGACCTCGCTGCGCTCGGTCCGTACTTCCATGACCTCGAGCCAAATATTTTCATGTCCGGCCCTCCCACTCATTCAATAAGTACATATTAGTATTCTGTATCTGATACAGAATACTAATAGACCTTATTAGTATTCTGTATCAGATACAGAATACTAATAAGCTCTATAAGTATTCTGTATCGATCAATGCATTATATGAGAGGAACAATACATTATCCTAAAAAGCTAATTAAGAACAATACTCGTTAGATTTTGTTCCGCAGTTTCTTTAATGCAACTCCTTTCTTCTATTGGAGCTTAGCAAATTCACAGTTTTAACTTACCTACTAATGATACAATCATTGGATTTCTAGCTTTGTGCGGCAATACTTTCACAATCTCAAATAAATTATAACAAACTTTGAAAGACACGAGATTACTTCAAATTAAAGATGATAGCACAGTTCTGGCTAAATATTGCGTTACTTGCTACATTATTATTTTCAAGAACCTCGAATTAGAAGATGGTAAAGTAACTTTAGTCGAAGAACTTCGTACGGAATTTATGTGTCAAAAGACAAGTCAATAGACTCTTCCTTGCTACCTTGTTTTTACGAGACATGTGCCAGTCTTCAAAAATCTTTACACTCCACTTTGTGCTAGTTTGGGCACATTACCTCAATAACTGACTCTCTTGTGATGCACTTTTGGCAGTTTACGAAAATTGCCAGTCATCGTCTCAAATGCCCGTCTTAGCTTCATGACCTTCCTGTGAGAACTGTTATTGATTTGATTGAAAAGAATCAAAACTCCGTTCGCATTTCATTCACAATTAAAGCCCCCTTAAAAAAAAAAAAAGTGTAAATGTATTCTAGATGATAAAGCATTAGTATTACTTATTTGCCGTATGTCTCAATGAGCAATCAACTCTATTCAAAAGTATGAAAAGGAATAAAACATTTATTAAACAATTGACTCTTAACTAAGCCATAATACGAAACTGCTTTCATTGTTCAGTGCGGTCAAGCAATCGGAATGAGAATTGAATGCTAAAAGAACAGTTATATTCTTTTCATCTCAATCAGATATTGTCTACAATTCTGGCTGAAACGCCTACCCGGTTCAAACAATGATTAAATAATACATAATCACGTGTAATAAGAAGACCGGAGTTGTCTACCAGATTCCTTGCGGAGATTGGGAGGCGGTGTACATAGGGGAGACTGGACGATCATTGCGCACCAGGAAGAAGGAACACATGGCAAGTGTTAGGTTGGCCAAGACACAGGCGTCGGCATTGGCAGAACACGCCACGAAAGAAGGCCATGACATCGCATGGGACGATACAAAGATCATTGCTACTGAATCTTCCTGGGTCCGAAGGAAATGGACAGAAGCATGGAAAATAGCAAAGAACAAAAATGCTTTATTCAATAGAGACTCTGGGAGGGTAGTTCCAGGGAATTATATTAATATTCCTCTTGTGGACAAGTAGAACTTTGCTAAGAATTGTCTTGTAGTAATTGTGCGCGCGTAGCCGCCTATTAATTAGCTCGCGCTACAATCACGTTTGTTTTGTTTGTTTTTATACGTAATCGATCTTCTAACTGAACTTTGTAAAATTCATTTATTCCCTGATGATGGGCCAGAGGCCCGAAAGCTTGGATAATAAAAATCCATTTACGTGGAAGAAGCATCTTTTACAGTGAAATAATGATACCCACGTACAACGACACTCTTAATTTAATACATAAGTAATTTACAATATTCGTGACAATGTTGTAAATAATACATATAACTCTTAAATTAGTAAGAACCAAAAAATGACCACAAAATTTCGATAAACAATTTATATAATGTCATTTAAGGTGATTCCCTTGAAATAGAAGCAAATCCTAGCATTTTCTATAACTTGGCATGGTGATACATTACGGTATTGAGTTTCAAAAAATGCACTAAAAATAGGGGGTCACCGCGCTCATTTTTGCGCTACACTGCTTTGAAATTATGGTATTTTAGGTCTTTCAGTCGAGTCTCGCGTGACATTGGGATCGGGTAAATAATTTTCCACAACTTAAAAGACAAACTATTAATAATGAACTAAAGTGGTTGCTATAGCTTTTGTATCTCTAGCCTACCGTCTGATAGTAAGAAAATGCTCGAATTTTGCATAGTTGTCGAAAAATAGAACAAAAAACACAGATGTTCGAACCACCGAGAGGGCCTAAAAATCGATACTCCGTATGCTTTCATTCCATTTTTTTAATGTTTGAAATCCTAAATTTTTTTAATACTTTGCTATATACTAGAGAACTATAGTGTGATGAAAGTTATTGAATAAAAAATGGGGGTCACCGTGCTCGTTTTCGATTTATTTTGAGAAAACTTCAGTTACACTTGAAATATTTAACGATTTCCAATGGTCTCCAATGTGCGCGAGCTCGATGGCGTTAGCGCGCGCTCGTCAACTAAAATTTTATTCAGAATCGTGCGCAGTAGAGCGTGCGCAATGCAATTCAAGGGAATCACCTTAAGTTATTTATACATTATTTATTCATATTTTTTATTTATATATTATTCGTTGTTTTCTAAAGGGTACTTATGTAATATATCAAACGACAAGAAAGCAAAACATCGTTCACGGTGGAAGCTACCAAAACTGGAAAAAGTCGCTGGAAATGAAAGGACCTGCACATTTCTGGGCATTTATCTTGTGCCTTCAACTTTGGTGTTTCGTACAGCATGGAGACGGCCAGAAATGTAAAACAATCGACGCCGTACGTGAATACCGTCTGGTTAACCATGTCTTGGACACAGTAAAAGATATCTCAGTTGAAAGTTGTACAGTGCTGTGTTCTAACAACATCAAATGTTACAGCATCAACTACTTGACGACATCCAAAGTCTGCGAGTTGAACAACAAAACCAAGCTCTGGTCTCCGTCTGGTGACTTTGTACAACACGAAGACTGTTTTTATATGGACATACTTGCACGAATCTACAACCCGTGTGCAGTAGAACAACCCTGTAAGAACAATGGAACATGCATCGTAAATCATAATAATGGAACCTTTAGATGTGAATGTAATGAACATTACACAGGGACGCAATGTGAGAGATTGGCTCCTCCTAAATCAAGTAAGATTTTTAAATTGTCAACAAAATTTATTGTTTTGTAAGGAAGTCCATATTTGAGGGCAACACCTTGCTATAAACCAATGCAAATCCTGAAAAGTAGTCTGCCAGTTTTAGGGGACCGATAATAGTTGTAATCACAATATTGAAATTATACCACTATTGGAGATAAGCAACATGCTTTCACCTAATGCAATTGAATGATTTTCTTTTTTCACGATTGGCCCAAGATATGTTTTGTTACCTTGTGCCTTGTTCAATATCTCCCAAGGAGAAGCCAAGGGAAACATCAAGGTCGAGGGAGATTCCGGGAAATAATCCGACTTTATTATATACCATGTCTCAAAACATATGAACATCGGAAAAGATTTGCCTACAAATTGGAACATTTGGTCTTTTCGGTCCTAGCCCCTGCGAATCCCTTCGAATTCTTATTCTTCTTTTTTTCCTGTCAGTTTCTGATTGATTTTCACTTCGGTATATTAATATTATATATATAATATGTAATATGTACTTCAGTTTAATTTATATTTTCGCTTGACCCCCTTCCCTCCCCCTCCACGAAATCCCCAAATCAGTCATAGATTATTGCTTTTATAATTTCATGCCGTGATTAGATCTGATTACATCGACATATATAACACTTACTTGTTACATTAATTGTGCATGGAAAAAGGGTTCACCACTGCTTTGCATTGAGTATTTTCACCCGCTATCAGTTCCCTCAGATTCATCAGTTTTGTTTGTGCAACGGCGAAGGCACAAGCTGTTATAAATAGTCATACTAACAACACCAGAGAAGCCTGACACATCATATTTTTGAATGCCCAGCAGTTTACATCGAGTCAAGATAATACAATGATCAATAGATATAAATACTAGGAAGAGCTTCGAGGCTGTTGTGTATATACTCTGTGTGGGACTCTATAAAAACTGGCCGAAATACGGTGCGAAAATTTTACGAACTAACATGTATTTGGTATCAAAATGTCCATAAAAGCGCGGGTTATGCTAATCCGTAGTTAATTTCGTGACTAGGCCTGTGTAGTTTCAATAAAAGCTATTTATGTGGGCTGACAGGCCAGTTTGAGGTCATGTCACGCCAATTCTCTTGTAAGGTAGACCCATTCAACTAAAAAAATTACGGTACTTTTTTGCATCGAATTTCAATTATAACCAAATAATATGGTCCACGAAAGATCAAAAAAACTAAATCCGTCGTTAACTTTTTAGTTATATGCATTTATACGAGAAAAATTGCAAAAAACCTTGAATTTGAGCCCATGTTTGTATGTACTAGAATGTGGGGGCGTGCCAGAGAAATTCTAGCTGACTACTTGTGACAAATCTTTCCCGATGCTTTGTGAACTTTTAAATTATAAGCGAAGATGTTAGAAACACAATCCATTGTATGCTTTTTCAAATCGTATTTTTGTTGTTTTCTTGACCTTGTTCTTCTCGAGCAAGTTTGAAAACCGCAAGGTAATATGGAAGTTTGATGTGATTTTGTTTCTCGTGTCATTTAAGTTGGGAATCTCAACTGCGCTGGTCAAGTTCTCAACCTCTGTAAGCAACACATGACCGCGTGGAAGGCTACAATCCTGGGACCTACTAGCCTCGATCTCATGAGCTGCAATCCAAAGGATGTTGAAAACACAACTGAACTTCTTGTGTTTGTCAGTCGAGCTGATGTCAGCGATTATGGTTCATACGAGATCGTCAGGGTGAAAGACAACATTGGGTAAGTGAGATTATTTGATACTGGAACTTATCATAGCAATGGCCAGGTTTAGTGTTTCTTTAGTGCTTCTCAGAACAAAGCTTTCAAGTAGAATTGTATTCCATCGCCAGAAATTTCGAATCGACATGCGCAGTTGAACGCGACACTTTGAAAAAATTGACCTCGATTACATTACAATAAATGTATGGAGTCAAAATACTTATATCTCAATATTCCCCTTTAAAATAAAATTGAACATTTACTTTGCCTCCATTTTAACGAACGTAGTTTCTAGCTTTAGTTTAACAGTAATTTCAACATCTTACCTCCAATACTCGGCTCGGTTTTTACGTTTCTTCAATCGTTGAATTATAAGTACCCCATAATAGAGAAACATATGGCGGATGCCTCAACTACAAAGAGTTCTGGCCCCTGGTGTTTGCCTGTCCTTGCACTGATACACTTACTTTGCCTCTGGTTCGAAAGACGAAGAACTAACTTAGAATTTCAGCTGGTTTCCAATAGATCCTACAACAATTTCGGCTCGGTGTTGGACATGTAGTTTGTGCAATATCAAGGCTCGGTGCCATGCTTATATTGGAATTCATTATGGCCGATAAGCTCTAAAAATTGCCTTTTTCTGTGCCATTTCTTGCTTCCACGTCGATCGACGCCATGTTTACATATATTTCAGTCAGGCGTTCCTTTTTTGCACGAAAATAGACTAGAAACTAGCTGAAATCCTCCGCGCGCTCCTATGTTTTGAAATTTTCGCGCGAAAAAGCTAGATATTCCAAGCTTTACACTACATGTTTTATTATGTCTTCTTTACAAAAAGCGTGTACTTTTCCTTACCGAAAGTCTAAATTCAAGTATTAGCTTAAGGGAACAACACAAGAACGAAGAATGAAGTAGTTTTTTGGCTTCAAATAAAGTTATTTTTTCTTAAGTCAAATCGTCATCGATCAGAAATATCTTATATTTATTTTTTGAATCCTGTTATTACAGGCAAATCATTTCAGTTATATATACCGTGGTAGCATAACGCATTGCCTTTACGACCAACCAGATACGCTATAAGACAATACTTTTGATTGGCAGCCAATTCGTTATGGTTGACTGCAAGTTATTTATCACATTAAGCTCCACCCACTTTGATTCGAAATTTCTGGCGATGACGTAATTTTACTCCCTTGAGAGTTTACTAAAGCGATAAATCCACTGCCATTGTGTGTGAGTTATTTTGGAAATCGACATGTGTTCCTGCCAGGGTCCAGGATGTAGGAGATATCCAAGCAATATCTACCGAGGGATACTGCAGATATTCTCTCACACGACAGGGCAGTCCTAGATTCCCTTCATTGACGTACTGTCTTTTCTGTTTCAAACAGATGTATTGTCACCCTGCTGACACCAATGAACAAGACATTGTCAGGTTCACCTTGCGAGATTATTGCGCAACGTTTACCAAACTTTGACAATGTTACTTTGAGCCAATCTTGCCAGTTAACTTGCAATGCTCGGTCTGGCGTTGTGGGAGGGATCTTGGCTCTCAGAGCTGCCAAGTTAACAATAGATAGTTCGTCCAAGATAGACGTCAATGGCAAAGGTAAAGAAACAAATTATAAACTCCATAATACTGAATGCGCCAATACTCTTATATTTTCTTATTCCAAAACTGCAATTTTGTCTAGCGATATTTTTAAAAGACTCTCCGTCGACCGACATGCTTTGCGGGCGTTTGTTATTGTTTTGATTGCGTTGACTTGACTCTTCTTCGTCTCGATGAATGAAAGCTTAGTAAGCTTTAAATACCATCACCTCTTTCTTCTGGGCGGTTAGCTGGACAGGAGCTACAAAAAAAAATATTTATAGGACATTTAATTCGAGATCGAAAATACAAGTCATGTATCGGCAGAAATTCAGGGTGATCAGCACAGAACCAATATTACTGCAGCAAAATTTCAGCAAATTTACTATTCGTCAGTTTGGAAATAACCTTGATTATTTGTTCTACTTCTCCACTGTTCTCGGAGAGATTCCCTTAGGTATATCACTGGTCTTTTGGGCCTACCTCGTCTTGTAGGTTTGGCCGCCATCTTGACTAGATTTTAAGATAATCGGCTCTTATTAACAGGCTGGATCTCCCACTCAAAACCATTATTTCATACAAATAGGAGAATCAAAACTTAGACGATACTTTAGAAAATGTTCTCGGAGAACGAAAGTGGTAAGAACTTCAAAGATCAAGAGGATTCGAACAGATTATAACTTGATACCTTCCATACCGAGAAAAGGATGAATTTCGTATCATACGAAATTACGATGAGCGCCCGTAAAGCATGTCGGTCGACGGAGAGTCTTTAATAGGCCCTTTACAGGATTACGATCACGTGGTTGTGCTGAAAGGCAAAAAAATCTGACTTTATTTATTTGAAGAATCTTACATCATATCAGTAGTGACAGTAAAGAAATCTGTTTGAAATGCTATTTTTCAACCTCCAGTTGCTTGTCGATATTTCTCAATCAAGGTTTCAAAGTTTGTTTGCCAGTCAGCAGAGCCGTTCCCATGGGATCTTCGGCTCAGTTCATGTGTTGTTATTCAAGCGATATATTGGCATGTGACTGTAAACTGCAATGTGCCTATTTAAGAGCGAATGTCTGCTAATATCGAGCAAAATATAAAAAAAAACGGTCACGGTTAAAATTTAGATTCCGTTCGTTTTCGGTTTGTAGATAGGCATTACCAAGTAAACGAACGTGATGTAGTTCGTTTTTCAAATTACGGCCCGAAAATTCAAAAATTAACATAAATCGATTTTGGCTGTCGGCGGCTTCAAAAACAGGCAAAATCCTAAGTGATTTGGTAGATCCCAAAACTTCGTTCGCGTGCAAAATGGAAGAAAGCTATGGCCATTCTATCTCCATATCTTGATTCAATAATAGTTTGCAGTCTGTTTTGGCATAAAAATGTAATCCTAGCATTTCTCTGAAAATCAGAAAGTCACTTTTAGAACGACAATGAATTTCACACAACGAGAAATAAGAGTTGAGCTTAGAAACGCGAGAAGGATTTTCACTAGGTGTCACACGTTTATTCTTTCTAAAATTCATGCCATGAGCTACTTATATATTGTTCTAAGATATATGAAAAAATTGGATTGGGTTATTTTATCTACGCTTCGCACCGATGCCGCGAATATCAATGAAATTTACGACTTTCACTTTGTGATCGACATCGTTCTAGTTCTGGTGCAGTGCTATTGTCTCCAAACATTTTGTACTTTTTTGTAGTTATATGAGTTTCCTCAACCCAAATTTATTGATCAACCAAGCTTTCGGGCTAATAGCCCATCATCAGGGTTAGAATAGTCAATCTTCAGTTACAATCAGCTGTTACAAACAAAAAACGCGTGTACACATACATGCGCGCGCATAACGTAGCGCGTGCTAATCATATGCACAGACAAATAGAATGTAAACAATTACAGATAAGTAAATAAAATAAATAAATAAATAACATAATAGAAAAGATAAAAAATACTACAATGAGTTACATGATACAACACAAATTACAAGCTAACATTAACATTTGTTAATCAATGGAATATAATTGTTTGGAAGAATTCTACCGCTATCTCTATTGGTGATCGAATTAGTGTTCTTAGCTATTAATAATGACTCATGCTACTTCCTTTGGTGCCATCTTGACTCCTCTACTAATATCTTGGTGCTGTTCCAGGCGATAGAATGTCCCTTCTTGATAGCATGCTCTGCTAAAGCCGATTTTTCTGGCTTGCAAAGCCGCACACTTGCTTCGTGTTCTTTCTTTCTCGTTGAAAGGGACCTTCCAGTCTCTCCGATGTAAAGCACGTCACATTCAGCACATGGTACCATGTAAACCACACCGGCCTTCTTGTCCGCAGGGACAACATCCTTGGGCTTGGAGAGTATCTGTCTTAGCGTTTGATGTGGTTTAACGCAGGACTTGATGTTATATTGTCCTAAGACTCGTTGAATCCTTTCCGTTACTCCATGTACATATGGTAAAACTGCAAAACCCACGGGATCTTCTTTCTGTTGAGACTGGCTACGCTTTTCGTTAGATCTTGAATGTTTCCGTATGAACTGTTTTGGATAACCGTTGCTTGAAAGAGCTTTACCAATATGTGTACGTTCTTGATCTTGGTAATTTGTGTTGTATCATGTAACTCATTGTAGTTTTTTTATCTTTTCTATTATGTTATGTATTTATTTTATTTACTTATCTGTAATTGTTTACATTCTATTTGTCTGTGCATATGATTAGCACGCGCTACGTTATGTGCGCGCATGTATGTGTACACGCGTTTTTTGTTTGTAACAGCTGATTGTAACTGAAGATTGACTATTCTAACCCTGATGATGGGCTATTAGCCCGAAAGCTTGGTTGATCAATAAATTTGGGTTGAGGAAACTCATATAACTACAAAAATGTCAATACCAACCCACAAACAACTATTGGATTTTGTACTTTGTTCACGAATTTTTGCCAAAAGTGTACATATTTTGTGCAGAAAACAATAATTGTTAGCTGAAGATGAGTTTACCTTAGCAGTAAATGGGCATTCTTCTATGATTTGTGGCCAATGTTCGCGACTGTAATTGATTATTTTCATCTGCATGCGCGTAGCAAATTTCAACCCCAGTGGGGTAGGGTAGGGTAATGGGAGAGGTTATAAAGGCTGTAGCAAAAACGTTTCTATTTTCTCTCCTTTTGCAGTGCTATTCACTTAAACTATAAATTCTGATGCTTACACTTTACATTAAAAAATATATTTAACAGAATCAGATTGTTGTATTTTATTCTAAGACTATAAATGCTTACATTTTTGTTCTCTTTACTCATATTTCAAAACGCTGACATACAGAACATAGCATGCGTGTGCATTCCAGCTGTTTTAAAGGTTACCATCGTATAACCCAATAATGGAATAGCAAATTAGCTAGTTATAATTCTATCCAATTCGAATTATGAGTATTTGTATGTTACGTGCGCTTTGTGAACATTCCATCTTGGTCCTTGCAGCAAGGCTATTAAATTGTCCACTTTGCTTGGCTGATCCGGCGAGTCGCTACTATGTCTGGGGTGCGTTTCTCGAAACTCTCGATAGCTTTTCGAGCCGAAAACCAAGTACTAAAATCATATCGATTTCCTAAAAGCTATCGGGAGCTTCGCGAGAAACAGGCCCCTTGGCTTGTGTCCAATTTATTCAAAATAGCATTCTTGAGGGTTATATATTGGCAATGGCACAAACAGTCTTAGATAAGATTGTCAAGATACATCTTGTAGATTCACAAGGCACTAAACATTTGGCAAGTCTAACGTTCTAACATATTTTATAAAATAACTATGATATAACGCGCGCTCTGATTGGCCAAAGATACGTATTCCGTGTGCTCTATGAGAGCACAGCGCACGCGCGCGCAGATATTCAAATATTTTTGCAACGAACTAAATTGAAAACTTGCTTTAAAATCATAATTGTATTTTATAAAAGAAATAGAAAACTCGGAAGCTGTGCTCTATCTAGAGTTATAGAAGCACTTGGGAATTGAAAGAAGACTCGGCGAGAAGTGGCTACGCCTCGTGCTTGTCCTAGCACTTCTCTCGTCTTCTTCCAATTCCCGCGTGCTTCTATTTAACAATTAGACTACGAGTTCGAGTGTTCTATGAGTCAATAGGGAACGAGGCGCGTAGCGTCGAGTTAACGATTTCAACTCATAGAAAACGAAAACGAGTAGTCTAATTAATTGTTTTAGTAGAAACCAACTAGCATACGATATATTATTGATTTTCTGCTTTGTTTTTGTTCAAAAGGCCGGCATTTTCGCTACTCACTATCTATCACTCATTAGTATAAACAAACTAGTGGTCTATCACATATCCTGCAATCTGATTGGCTACGCTACTAGGGGTCTAATAGTGATAGTCCCCTAGTAGCGAATCACCATGGTAACCATTGGCTGTGAAAGATGAAGCAAGATGGCGGACAAACCCGATGGTTGTTTTTTTCGCTAAAAAGAGCTAAAATAGACCGAGAAACAAATCTCAAGAGCAAGAAATGGAAAAAGCACATAAATATAGACATCTCATTGACAATTCAAGCAAGTTTTCTTTGGCTGACACTGCAGAAACTGAGCGAGAAACGATCGTTAAAGTTGAAGATTTTTCGTGCCGATTTTTCAACTTTTAAAACTGAGCAAAGACAAAGTCAAAGGGAGTACTGATAGTGATAAAGGTAATAAACGAAGGCTACACTACTCTTGACTCGTGTTTTGTTCATTTGTTATTTGATTTATGAAAGAACCAACTTTTCTGGTTTAGTTTTAACTAAACAGCTCGATTTAGTTCAGCCAAATGTGTACTTATGACTAGCATAAAATTCGTATTCTTCTTACTTGTGCAAATTAAACAAGAAATATTGGTATAATATTAAGTATGCTAGTTTGTTTATACTAAAACAATTAGACAACTTGACCTCGTTGTCTATGAGCTAAGATAGTCAACTCGGCAGGAGCCTCGTTGACTATCTGCTCATAGCCAACTCGGACTCGCTGTCTAATTGTTAAATAGATGGACCTTAATTGGTACCCTTGAAGAAGGAGGTCTTAAACTCCCTGATTTCGGTAGTATGGTTAAATCTAGTCTTTTTAAGTGGGCCGTTAGATTATTAGATGGCGGAAGATTACCCTACCCTACCCCACTGGCGGAAGGTTTTACCAATGTCAAAACTAGAAACTATTGGAGGGATAAACTGTATTCAATCTAACTTTAATAAAGAAACTATACCAGATGACCTACCCGTATTTTACCGGAATGTTTTACTGATTTGGGCGGAGTTCAGCCTTTTAAAAGTGGATAGCGATGTAAATAATATTCTAAGGCAGTCTCTCTGGAACAACACATACATTAAAGTATCTTGTGACGAAATCTATAGGCGACGGCTACAGAATTTGAACAAACGCGTGGTTAATGACCTCTGGGATCCAAATAGGGGCTTCCACTGGGAGAAGGTAGAAGAGAAAGGGGTTTCAAATAAGGACTGGTTAATATGGTGGGGTCTAGTTGATGCCATTCCAGTAAAGTGGAAAAGAACCTTAAGAAATATTATGAATTATAGTGGTCAAGCAGACACTTCAATGAGGCAAATCATAATAGCTGGCAAATTAACTAATGTAGACAAAATTAAAACAAATAATATCTATAACGAACTAGTTCACAAAAAGTATTTACCACCGACTTCAGAAAGAAGGTGGCAAAGGATCCTTCTCAATGATAATATCGAATGGGGCGAGGCCTACAACCTTGTCTATAGAATTACCATCGATACTAACTTGAGATGGTTTCAGTATAGAATACTAATGAATTGCCTTTACCTGAACAAGGACTTGGCAAGATTTAAAATTAAAGATTCATCGCTTTGTTCTTTATGTAATAAGGACATTGAAACTACTGAACACTTCTTTGTAAAGTGTTATATTTCGTCTAACTATACAATTATATTGCCTTGTGGTTAAGAAACTATAATATTATCATGCCTGAATTGAATCTTATATAGGGTCTCAATCCAAAGAGATTGTACCAACAATTGATTTTTTACTTCTCCTCTACAAACTTTATGTATACAAAAGAAAAGATAATGCAAGTTGCATTAATTTAAAAGGCTACAAAGCACTACTAAACTACTATGAAAAAATAGAGAAATCAATAGCTGTTAAAAATAACAAAATTCATTTCCACCTTACAAAATTTGGTAAACTAAAAGAAGCGATGTTAGTGTAGTATTGATAATGTTGTATTAGTGTAGTATTGATAATGTTGTATATAATTAGAATATATAGTGAATATATAACGTTGAATATCATCAGAACATAAAGTATGAAAATGTAATTATGCATCTTTGTGAAATACAGAATAAAATTAATAAAAAAAATAAAAATAAAAAAAATAAAATAAAATGGACTTTTCCGTAGTTTCCCAGAATGCTTCATGATTCTGCGCGCGCAAGCGAGGTCAGGGGAAAAAAATATTTAGAATTGATCGTGTTTTGAGGAAAATATGACTACTGTAACGAATCAAGAACAGAAGAAAAATATTTTATTTGCTTGAGAATTTGCATCTATCTTCGG
The DNA here is from genome assembly GCA_033675265.1 of Actinostola sp. cb2023. NCBI lineage: Eukaryota > Metazoa > Cnidaria > Anthozoa > Actiniaria > Actinostolidae > Actinostola > Actinostola sp. cb2023. The sequence goes on along the minus strand of JAUJYZ010000876.1, from coordinate 385,260 downwards.
TAATTCTTCTTACGCACTTTTAATTTAAAAGTCTAAGTTTTTTACTGAATTTCTTCATTCTCTCTTAATATTTTCGATCTATTTTGTACCCTGACCTCGCTTGCACGCGCAGAATCATGAAGCATTCTGGGAAACTACGGAAAGGTCCATAGTGAGTACGTTAGCCAATCAGATTGCAGGATTCGTGATAGTATGCTAGTTGGTTTCTACTAAAACTCGCGATCGATAGAGCACGCTGCCTTGTTTTCGATTTATTCAAGAGAGACTTAGCAAACACGGCGCAACGTGAAAGAGAACGGCGCGCGCTGACGAATAACTGTGAAAACGACCGTTGGCGTCCTCAGCGTCATGAAGAGGACGTGAAAACAAGTGAAATTAATGGCGTCGTGAACTTGTCGTTGTCACGGTAGTCACGCAATGACCAAATGTGATATCTTCGTTATCTAACGTCGCATTCTGACGTCGTGTCGTATTTGCTAAATCTCTCTATTCGTTACGGTAGTAGCTAAGTAGAACATGTACACGCCCAAAACGAAAGGGGCTTAACTTATGTTTGAAAAGTCATAGGCTCTAGTATTCTGAACAAACATATAATAATAATAATAATGATAATAATAATAATAATAATAATAATAATAATAATAATAATAATAATAATAATAGCATATGTGCATAGCCAGCACTTACTCATCGTGGCATGTGCAATTTTTGCCAAAGTTTACAATCATTTCAATATATGGAGCCTTCCTTCTCATGGTTATGGCTGCCACAGGAATTTCGAAATGCTGGCAGATTTTGCGAAGCACAGAAATCGCAAAGTTTGTAAGCTTTGAGTTCGTGACAACGTCGCGACGTCAAGTTCACGACGCCATTAATTTTACTTGTTTTCACGTCCTCTTCATGACGCTGAGGACGCCAACGGTTGTTTTCACAGTTATTCGTCAGCGCGCGCGCCGTTCTCTTTCACGTTGCGCCGTGTTTGTTATGTCTCTCATGAAGAAATCGAAAACGAGGCAGCGTGCTCTATCGAGTTTTAGTAGAAACCAACTAGCATACCATCACGAATCCTGCAATCACTATGGACCTTTCTGTAGTTTCCCAGAATGCTTCATGATTCTGCGCGTGCAAGCGAGGTCAGGGTACAAAATAAATCGAAAATATTAAGAGAGAATGAAGAAATTCAGTAAAAAACTTAGACTTTTAAAATTAAAAGAGCGTAAGAAGAATTACCGAAGATAGATGCAAATTTTCAAGCAAATAAAATATTTTTCTTCTGTTCTTGATTCGTTAGTAGTCGTATTTTCCTCAAAACACGTACGATCATTTCTAAATATTTTTTTCCCCTGACCTCGCTTGCGCGCGCAGAATCATCAAGCATTCTGGGAAACTACGGAAAGGTCCATCTATTGAGTGATAGATAGTGAGTTTCGAAAATGCCGGCCTTTTGAACAAAAACAAAGCAGAAAATCAATAATATATCGTATGCTAGTTGGTTTCTACTAAAACAATTAATTAGACTACTCGTTTTCGTTTTCTATGAGTTGAAATCGTTAACTCGACGCTACGCGCCTCGTTCCCTATTGACTCATAGAACACTCGAACTCGTAGTCTAATTGTTAAATAGAAGCACGCGGGAATTGGAAGAAGACGAGAGAAGTGCTAGGACAAGCACGAGGCGTAGCCACTTCTCGCCGAGTCTTCTTTCAATTCCCAAGTGCTTCTATAACTCTAGATAGAGCACAGCTTCCGAGTTTTCTATTTCTTTTATAAAATACAATTATGATTTTAAAGCAAGTTTTCAATTTAGTTCGTTGCAAAAATATTTGAATATCTGCGCGCGCGTGCGCTGTGCTCTCATAGAGCACACGGAATACGTATCTTTGGCCAATCAGAGCGCGCGTTATATCATAGTTATTTTATAAAATATGTTAGAACGTTAGACTTGCCAAATGTTTAGTGCCTTGTGAATCTACAAGATGTATCTTGACAATCTTATCTAAGACTGTTTGTGCCATTGCCAATATATAACCCTCAAGAATGCTATTTTGAATAAATTGGACACAAGCCAAGGGGCCTGTTTCTCGCGAAGCTCCCGATAGCTTTTAGGAAATCGATATGATTTTAGTACTTGGTTTTCGGCTCGAAAAGCTATCGAGAGTTTCGAGAAACGCACCCCAGACATAGTAGCGACTCGCCGGATCAGCCAAGCAAAGTGGACAATTTAATAGCCTTGCTGCAAGGACCAAGATGGAATGTTCACAAAGCGCACGTAACATACAAATACTCATAATTCGAATTGGATAGAATTATAACTAGCTAATTTGCTATTCCATTATTGGGTTATACGATGGTAACCTTTAAAACAGCTGGAATGCACACGCATGCTATGTTCTGTATGTCAGCGTTTTGAAATATGAGTAAAGAGAACAAAAATGTAAGCATTTATAGTCTTAGAATAAAATACAACAATCTGATTCTGTTAAATATATTTTTTAATGTAAAGTGTAAGCATCAGAATTTATAGTTTAAGTGAATAGCACTGCAAAAGGAGAGAAAATAGAAACGTTTTTGCTACAGCCTTTATAACCTCTCCCATTACCCTACCCTACCCCACTGGGGTTGAAATTTGCTACGCGCATGCAGATGAAAATAATCAATTACAGTCGCGAACATTGGCCACAAATCATAGAAGAATGCCCATTTACTGCTAAGGTAAACTCATCTTCAGCTAACAATTATTGTTTTCTGCACAAAATATGTACACTTTTGGCAAAAATTCGTGAACAAAGTACAAAATGTTTGGAGACAATAGCACTGCACCAGAACCAGAACGATGTCGATTACAAAGTGAAAGTCGTAAATTTCATTGATATTCGCGGCATCGGTGCGAAGCGTAGATAAAATAACCCAATCCAAATTTTTCATATATCTTAGAACAATATATAAATAGCTCATAGCATGAATTTTAGAAAGAATAAACGTGTGACACCTAGTGAAAATCCTTCTCGCGTTTCTAAGCTCAACTCTTATTTCTCGTTGTGTGAAATTCATTGTCGTTCTAAAAGTGACTTTCTGATTTTCAGAGAAATGCTAGGATTACAGTTTTTTGCCAAAACTGAGACTGCAAACTATTATTGAATCAAGATATGGAGATAGAATGGCCATAGCTTTCTTCCATTTTGCACGCGAACGAAGTTTTGGGATCTACCAAATCACTTAGGATTTTGCCTGTTTTTGAAGCCGCCGACAGCCAAAATCGATTTATGTTAATTTTTGAATTTTCAGGCCGTAATTTGAAAAACGAACTACACCACGTTTGTTTACTTGGTAATGAATATCTACAAGCCAAAAACGAACGGAATCTAAATGTTGACCGTGACCGCTGTATGCTCGATATTAGCACACATTCGCTCTTAAGATGTAATGAGACTTTACTTGAATTCACATGTACATGTACACTTGATAGAAATGTCGACTAACAAACAAACTCGAATAAACAAACAGGAAAATAGACAAACAAACAAAACACACACGATCAAACAAGCCAAACCAAACCAAAGCAAAACATTACAAAACAGCACTACACACATTATATGCATGTATATAATGTACTGATGGATTTCAGTGCTATCTCACACTCACTGAACCCTCAGCGGACGATCATAACATTTTCCAGTCACTGATCTCAGATTTTTCTGTAGTGGTTGATGTGTGTTTCAACGTGGGGTTATTGCTTCGTCTTCTTCTTCTTCTTCTTCTTCTTCTTCTTCTTCTTCTTCTTCTTCTTCTTCTAATTCTTATTTATATAGTAAATATATAAATCAATTATTATTATTATTATTATTATTATTAAATATATAAATTGATTGACCAGGTTACCGTGGTGGTGCTGGAGGGAGTACTGGTGGAGGAGGTGGTTATGGAGGAGAAACATTTGCATGTTTGTCGTCAACGTACGGTAAAGGAGGAGACTACAATCAACCTGGAAAAGAAGGAGGAGGTGCAGGCGATGGTAGGTGTTCAATACAGGCAAGGTTTATATTTATACGTAAGCGGAAACGTACATTTTGATCTCTAGCTGTATTCGTGAGGAATTTTGTTGTAGTGATTGTACTCTTTGCCTAACATGAGCGGCAGTGTTTGTCCCTCAGTTGAATGGAAATAACCGATACCGTATTCAATGACATTAAACAGCTGATTGATACCAACCATTGTGCTATTGATTTGTTTCTTTGTGTAGGTTCTTCAGGCGGCCCTGGTGGTTTGAATGCTGGAGGTGGAGGTGGAGACTCTACCACAAACTCGGATGATGGAGCCGGTGGAGGAGGTGGCGGCGGACACTTCTCAGGGAGTGGTGGAGGGGGTGCTGGCACAGGGTGTATTTATCAATCATACCCTGGTGGGAGCGGAGGGACTGCTTCAACAACAGTAAGTAAAGATAAATATGTTGTAATCAGCAGGAAAATATTGTCACTGATTATGACTTTTTTAATGGACGTTTCGGTTGTGATACTACAACCTTCCTCTTGTAAAGCTTTATGTGCGATTGTCCAACCCACGCATTTCCAAATGTTGTGTGATATAGTGTCCTGTGTGCTTAGGCATGACGGCATAGATTCAATAGCACATCTGGTAAAGAAGTCATGATGGCGGTGCGATCCGCACGTTTGTTAAATATAGCAGTTTAGCACTACATTGGCGACAGGCACAGTATTCTTGATCACAGGAAACAGCAAAAGCAGGTTATGTAGTTTATGATCAAACGTGGTGTTATCAATGGTGTGTCGCAAATTCAGACGATTCACAGCGGATTCACAGCGCAAATACAGCTATTTCAAAAAAGGGTTATCTCGTGTTTCGTGCGTATTGCACATTGCGTATTTCACTTTGCGTATTGCATTGTGTATTCGATAGTTGAAATGCGTCTTAGGTGACTGTATATAACAGTCATATGCCGCCACCATATATAGTGATGGGCTTTGATGGAAAGTTATTTGGTTTGTCGACATGTTGAGCTCAGTGAGTAGAAAAATGATTCTCAGTAGAATATCATATGCAAAACGCAATGTGCAATGCGCACGAAGCACAGGACGTTCTTTGAAATAGCTGTATACAGCACGGGGTATTGACGACGGATCGACAAAGAAAAGCTTGCTGGAGATGCATGTAGCGTGAAAGACGTGTACGACCTCGCAAAGAAAACACTGAGTGGTCACTTCGATTGTTTACACATCAGTTGATAGATAGTTAGGTTGAGGTAGATAGATAGATAGATAGATAGATAGATAGATAGATAGATAGATAGATAGATAGATAGATAGATAGATAGATAGATAGATAGATAGATAGATAGATAGATAGATAGATAGATAGATAGATAGATAGATAGATAGATAGATAGATAGACATATATTGAATTTATTTATCAAACAAAAAAAGACGGCATGTGTGTCGATAACACGCAAGAAGCTGGAGTGACTTTGATGACGTCATACAACATGGCCGTTGTCTGTTATCTTTATTGTTTAGATCAATGCGTATGCAGGGGGAGGTGGTAAATGTGGGTGTCCTGGAGGCAATGGAGGTAACGGTGGATCTAGTGGAGGAACCAATGGCAACAATGTCAGAGGAGGCCAAGGAGGTAATCAGTGAATGCTTTATGTAAGGATTGAAAGGGATTCCCAGAATGCTTTGCAATGTCAGAGGAGGCCAAGGAGGTAATCAGCGAATGCTTTATGTGAGGATTGAAAGGGATTCCCAGAATGCTTTGCTAGCGAACTTTCCAATCACGTGATTACTTTGTATATGCTATTAGCTCTCGCTAATCATTGATCCACTTGAATTTCAATGTCAAGGTTCGTCGACATGCGGGTCTGCTTTTGGAGGTGGTGGAGGTGGAGGTAAATATGAACTCGGCAGGTGTTGCTGCAGTAATCTTTGTAACGACAGAACGTATACGACAAGGAGCAGGAATAAAACTGAATAATCTTCCCGTTAGCAAGAGTATTCTGGTAGTGTTTACACGACTCTTTAGGAGATTGTTGTTATTAGCAGACAACCTGTCACTCAATCGTATTTACAGGTTTTATACTTAAACATAATAACTTGTAAGAAAAACCTTACACATTTCTTGAACCACATGAAAAAGTGTCTCAACTAATGAGGGTTTATGACGTACTAATTTCAAAACTCATAGGACAAAAAAAAATGATTATCATAGCTGAAAAGAGTTCGTTGAAATTAGTAAACATGCGAAGTTTGGAAAAGATCGCTTCACAAATTGCGAAGATATGAATTTTCAAAAATCGAAATTTTGTATGAAAACCTTTGTTGGAGGCAAGAGTTGCCTACCAGCGTAAATTTCCAAAGGTTTTCATATAAAATTTCGATTTTTGAGAATTCACATCTTCGCAATTTGTGAAGCGATCTTTTCCAAACTTCCCATTTTTACTAATTTCAACGAGCTCTTTCCATCTATGATAATCATTTTTTGTCCTATGAGTTTTGAAATTACATGATAAGCCCTCATTTTGACGCCCATTGTAGCTCAAATTTTGTCGTGTAAGCACTACCTCTGTGTGAACTCAATAAGCATTGAAACATCAACGTATGACAACAATCTCATACTAAGACCTTCTCTTCTGTCAAGGTGGTTTTCAATATGGCCACTTGGATTTCTCTAATCGTCTAAGCTACGGTGGGGGTGGAGGTGGTGGTGGTGGTAGTGCCTTTGGATTCGCAGGAGGAAGAGGAGGTCATGGTGGTGGTCTGGTACTACTCTTTCTTGACAAGATGACATTGCTTGGAAAAATAGAGGCGAAAGGTGAGTAAAGAAGACTTAGAATCAGTAGTATGACTAATAGAGAATAAAGTTCACTAAAGGGAGTGCATGTGTTTGGGGGAAATGGGTATACAATTAACATTTTATGGATATCGAACAAGAGAGACCAGAGACCAGAGACCAGAGACCAGAGACCAGAGACCAGAGACCAGAGACCAGAGACCAGAGACCAGAGACCAGAGACCAGAGACCAGAGACCAGAGACCAGAGACCAGAGACCAGAGACCAGAGACCAGAGACCAGAGACCAGAGACCAGAGACCAGAGACCAGAGAGAGACCCTTTTTATCTTTATACGAAATCATTGATACATAAATATGTTGTGCATAACATCTGTAAATCTGATCAATTTACAGGTGAAAGCGGCCAATGTCCTCCCGTCAAAGTCAACCATCGTGGTGCCTCTGGTGGTAGTGGTGCTGGCGGGAGTGTTGTTATTTTTACCAAGGAATTAGTCGGCAGTGTGAGCGGCAAGATTTATGTCCAGGGAGAGGCTCCACCATCTGCTGGTGTTTGCGGGGCAGGAAGCGGGTCAGGTATGAATAACACATCAAACTCTTAAATTGTATTGGGTCAGGAACTAGTCACCCACTTTTTGATATCAGACAGCACTTGACTTGACAAATAGAGTGCAGTTTCTTCCATGCACTTTTATTTGTTTATTATATAGCCGAGCGTTCGCACTGGTAGTGCGTATTCACGCTAAGGTATTATGAAAATGTTAGAGACGGGGTGCGAGAGACTACGGTCTAGCGAGAGACTGATTACGAGAGAGAGGGCAGCGATTTTCCTTACACGTTGCGTATCACTTAGGCCTTCTCCAATATTATTGAGGCCCTCCCAGGGGTTGTATGTTCTCTTGTTCCCAAGAAATATTGTAAGATGTTCTCACAAATTGATGGATCGGCAAAATGGTGGAACAAACACAACAACTTATTCGTCAACAAGATTGCATAGGGAACCCACAGAAGAAGAAGCTGACGTCAGAAAACGAGAAGAAGACCATTTTTCTCATAAAAAATAAGACATATTCAATATAAAAATTGTGATAAAACCAGAAAGTCATTGTTCCCTAGTTCCCCAATATCAATACATAGTTCCCTAGTTCCCTAAAAATTATTTAATGTTATCCTTTTTCCCTTGTCCTCCTGTTCCCCTGTTCCCCTGTTCCCCTGTTCCCCTGTTCCCCTGTTCCCCTGTTCCCCTGTTCCCCTGTTCCCCTGTTCCCCTGTTCCCCTGTTCCCCTGTTTCCCCTGTTCCCCTGTTCCCCTGTTCCCCTGTTCCCCTGTTCCCCTGTTCCCCTGTTCCCCTGTTCCCCTGTTCCCCTGTTCCCCTGTTCCCCTGTTCCCCTGTTCCCCTGTTCCCCTGTTCCCCTGTTCCCCTGTTCCCCTGTTCCCCTGTTCCCCTGTTGTTCCCCTGTTCCCCTGTTCCCCTGTTCCCCTGTTCCCCCCTGTTCCCCTGTTCCCCTGTTCCCCCCCTGTTCCCCTGTTCCCCTGTTCCCCTGTTCCCCTGTTCCCCTGTTCCCCTGTTCCCCTGTTCCCCTGTTCCCCTGTTCCCCTGTTCCCCTGTTCCCCTGTTCCCCTGTTCCCCTGTTCCCCTGTTCCCCTGTTCCCCTGTTCCCCTGTTCCCCTGTTCCCCTGTTCCCCTGTTCCCCTGTTCCCCTGTTCCCCTGTTCCCCTGTTCCCCTGTTCCCCTGTTCCCCTGTTCCCCTGTTCCCCTGTTCCCCTGTTCCCCTGTTCCCCTGTTCCCCTGTTCCCCTGTTCCCCTGTTCCCCTGTTCCCCTGTTCCCCTGTTCCCCTGTTCCCCTGTTCCCCTGTTCCCCTGTTTCCCTGTTCCCCTGTTCCCCTGTTCCCCTGTTCCCCTGTTCCCCTGTTCCCCTGTTCCCCTGTTCCCCTGTTCCCCTGTTCCCCTGTTCCCCTGTTCCCCTGTTCCCCTGTTCCCCTGTTCCCCTGTTCCCCTGTTCCCCTGTTCCCCTGTTCCCCTGTTCCCCTGTTCCCCTGTTCCCCTGTTCCCCTGTTCCCCTGTTCCCCTGTTCCCCTGTTCCCCTGTTCCCCTGTTCACCTGTTCCTCTGTTTTCTGTTGTTCTTGTTCCCTGTTCCCTTGTTCCCTTGTTCCCTTGTTCCCTTGTTCCCTTGTTCCCTTGTTCCCTTGTTCCCTTGTTCCCTTGTTCTCTTGTTCCCTTGTTCTCTTGTTCCCTTGTTCCCTTGTTCCCTTGTTCCCTTGTTCCCTTGTTCACTTGTTCCCTTGTTTAACACGGTGGGCATAAATGACCCTAAAATCGCTTAGGTAAAACACGCCATTTTCGCAAAAACATTCATATTTTCAAAAATCTTCCATGTAATGAAACAAAAATTTCAGAGTTTCTTCATTAAAGGTAGTGTGACATTTCAAACTATTTGGTGGAAAAAATCTGACGCAATGATGACGTCATACTAAAAAGTTACAATTGCTGTGAAAATTTAGTTGAAACACAATGATACAATAAAGTGCATATTTTGAAAGAGAATAACATGTTGTGCACTTCGGTGAACTTTTCATAATGTTCCGATTAATAGAACCCGAGTTATAAAGGATTTAGTTGTTTGATGACGTCATTACATGTGACGTCATCAGTTAAAGAAAAAAGCTGTTTCTAGGGACAGAAATCAGTGAAATGCCTTTATTAACACTTATTATTGTTATAGAAGTATTTAATTCTAAATAATGCTGGATTTTTATTTTCATAACTCTATTAGAGATATTTTAAAATATGTGTGACGTCATAATGACGTATTTGCTTTTTTAGTAGTTTTTAAAATATTTTTTTTAACTTCTTACACTCAAAAATTCTAAATTCTAAAAACATACGATTTTTCGCATGTCATAGTTCCTTTCAATACGCTAAGTCGCTAAAATGTTTTCAAACCAAAAAGATGAATGAAGAAGTTTATTTTACCGATGGTTTTGTATGAATTGTTTCCAAAATATCAAGTTAAAAATATTCATAACTCTGGTTGCATTCGTCCAATTTCAAAACGGTTTTCGATTTTATGTTAGTTATCACGAGAAGAACGAAGTAACATCAATTTTGCGATTTTCCCAAGATTTCAAATGAGCGATTTTCGGGTCATTTATGCCCAGCGTGTAATGCTTAATCAAGGACTTTTAAGAAGCAATTTCAAACTTTGGAATACAGAATTATGCTCACAGATGGTTTGTATTTGCAGGTGGTGGTGGTGGCGTTGGTCGCTGGGTTGTCAAAACACAGTCATCTGTATTTAAATCAGGATGAGTGCGGGCTAGTATTACTGACCTAAATCCTATATTGTTAGGGACAATAAGACATTTAGATAAGACATACGTAGTATGATTGGATTAGTTAACTAATTAACAATTACTGACTACGAGTTTGAGTTTTCTATGAGTTGATAGTCAACGAGGCGCGTAGCGTCGAGTTGACTATTTGAACCCATAGAAAACGAGAACGAGTAGTCTAATTGTTTTAGTAGAAACCAACTAGCATACTACCTTCGAATTTATACCAAATTTACTGCTTTTTCGCTATGTCTTTGTTCAAAACGCCAGCTCTTTCGCTACTCACTAGTGAGTACGTTAGCCAATCAGATTGCAAGATTCGTGATAGTATATGCTAGTTGGTTTCTACTAAATGGCGTTAGAGTGATAAAGAAAAGACATGAAACAATTCTTGCTTGTTAAGTATTCAATAGTTACTGAGGTGGCAGCAATATTGATATAAGTATTTGATCTAATTACTGACCCTCATCAAAACCGCCGAAATCACTGTCATTTTTAAAAGCAAATTACATTTCGAAGTCATCAATGCGCATGTGTAAGCGCTTGGCGTAGATCCCACATGGCTTACAGCTCTGCTTTGGCATAAGACAGCAAGTTATATTTCGAAGTCATCAATGCGCATGTGTACAATGTTTGCCGTAGATCCCACACGGCTTACAGCTCTGCTTTGGCATAAGACAGCAAGTTATATTTCAAAGTCATCAATGCGCATGTGTACAATGTTTGCCGTAGATCCCACATGGCTTACAGCTCTGCTTTGGCATAAGACAGCAAGTTATATTTCGAAGTCATCAATGCGCATGTGTACAATGTTTGCCGTAGATCCCACATGGCTTACAGCTCTGCTTTGGCATAAGACAGCAAGTTATATTTCGAAGTCATCAATGCGCATGTGTACAATGTTTGCCGTAGATCCCACACGGCTTACAGCTCTGCTTTGGAATAAGACAAGGTTATGCAAGGAATCATACTTGAAAAGGGGGCCTGGATTTTGAAAAGAAACTGAGTATTATTGAAACTGCTGACTTAGTAGCTTCATTACTAAAAAGTAATAATAATAATAATCATGCATGAAACGTGTATTTGATGATTAGAGTGATTCCAATAAACCTGGGCATTACCGACTAACTACACTAATAAACACTATTAGACAGTACTCACTCTTTTCTTTTCTTTTGCTTCTTTGCATCTAATAAACACTGACAGCTAATTAGTATAGTGCCCAGGTTTATTGGAATCACTCTAAACCTGGGCATTACTAACTACACCATTACACACTATTAGACAGTACTCACTCTTTTGTTTTCTTTTGCTTCTTTGCATCTAATAAACACTGACAGCTAATTAGCTAGTAGTGCCCAGGTTTATTGGAATCACTCTAAACCTGGGCATTACTAACTACACCATTACACACTATTAGACAGTACTCACTCTTTTGTTTTCTTTTGCTTCTTTGCATCTAATAAACACTGACAGCTAATTAGCTAGTAGTGCCCAGGTTTATTGGAATCACTCTATAAGAAAACAGACCTCATATGTTTGGCTGCATTTCTATCGAATAATTTTGTCGATAGAAAAGATAATGTAAATAACGCCTTGTTCGAATATACACGAGATGTTATTTCATTGTATTGTGAGTTACAATGTTCATAAAATAAACCACTTCGATTGAGTTATTGTCACATATTTTCTCGCGTAAAAGACCCACCTCACTGACCTATTAGGGGCACCCTCGAAACAAATACCGTGATTCAGTTTTGGGAAAAAAATTGAAAACTCCCCCAAAAATTCTCAAACTCATTAATTATTCATGAGGTAACCAGCCAATCCGGTGCATCAAATCCGGTCACATGATGGACCTGTAAACCCCGGAAAGTGTGCTCAAGAGTACTTTGAAATGCATTTCAAAGTCCAAGGACTTTGAAATCATTTCAAAGTACTCTTTCCTGAGTCCTTATCCTTCATATAACAATCATCGGGACCTTGGACAGAGTACCACTCTGTCCGAATGAGATTCAATCTGAAAGCAGGCTCTACTTCATGCTACTCAAGAGTCCAACACATGTGGGATATTATTTATATACGATGTACTCGAATCTTGCAACTCTTTATTTATTGCCTTTAGGCCATTGCATGTAATAATTAATGAGTATGAGAAGTCGTTCCAAAACCTCGAATTCGGACTAGACGGGGTTTCCAGTCCTCGGTTTCGCCTCGGACTGGAAACCCCGTCTAGTCCTCATTCTCGGCTTTGAAACATTACTTGAAAACCCAATCATAAGTCCTCACTATTCACCTCCCTTCCCTCCCTGGACTCACCATAAGTTCATAACTGCGCGCGGTTGCTGTCAATCATATTTCTCTGGTGCATCGCTGATTCGGGGAGGGACCTGTGTTATATAAAAATGCGTACAACATCAAGCAACTACAAAGCCTTGTTCTGCGTGAATTTTTAGCTACAATTAACGTTATCGATAGAACATTCTGACATCCTATGATTACTTATGAAGTAGCACATTCTACCCATCCCTTTTCACGCGTATAATAACCTCTTATAGTGAGGCATGCACCAGGCTATTCTAGCAAGCTCTTACGCTATAATTGATACTTAGTCGTTGAAGTGAATGACTTTAAGGTGTGAAGAACAACATCGCAGAAGCGATTCTTCTTCTGAAAGAATCCAGGAGTGAGATGCGATTTCACGACGACGAATCGCCAAAGCTGGCAGATTTTCAAAATGGTAGATTCAGTATCTAAGGCAGTTTTTACCACTTTCGACTTGTAAAGAATACAACCGGTGCAATATTTTGCCTGTAGGTCGGGGTGGCAAAAGTGACAAAAAAAAACAGCAACTAAAAAAAGAAAACAAATGTAATGAAAAATATTATCTATCGAAAAGAAAACACACAGACAGAAAGTAAATTAAAATTAATTTCAAAATAGAATTTACGAAAAAAAAACATACACTCGACATCAGAAAAGAACATAATATAATAATAATATTAAATAATATCTATCGGAATTTTTTTTTTTTTTACAATAAAAGGACACTAAAAAAACGATAATAATAATAATAATAAATAATAATAATAATAATAATAATAATTAAAAATAATACATATCGAAGCCACAGAAACAGAAAGTAAAATAAAATTAATGTCAAAATAAACTTTACCGAAAAAAAAAGAAACTAAAAAAAAGTCGATGGGACTGTGACTTGAACCAGCGATAATTAGCTGCATTTTATGCAAAATACCAAAAATCGACCATACACCCAGACTTAAATGCTGAGTCACCGTATGTTACGTATAGGACGAAGATTTAGGCCTCATCCTCGCTATCGGGTAGTACACAATCAGCGAAGTAGTCAAAGAGGGAGGGAACAGTCGTATCCTAGTCCTAAATGACTGCCCCGTACCACTTCAGCTATCTGTACTTCCGATTGATTTCGAGCGTAAGTTTAGTAGTCTATCGTGTAAACGGCATGGCGAGCCGCACTGCTTAGTTAAGGCGTTTCCACCGCTAAAAAGTTGGTGGAAATCTCGGCAGGGAATCACGGTTTCTATTGTACTCGCAGCCTGATCCAATTATCACTTTCCTAGCGGCTTGTTATAATGAACATGTCTATAACTCATCACAGAGCATTCGCATTTCTCGTTATAATAAATTATTACGAAACCGAATTCCGTTGTTCAAAAACAAAAAATATATTGTTGTCGACTTATGAAATCGACAAGAAAACAGCGATTGATTTGATTTTGCTTTGCTGAATTTTCTTAATTAGTATTATCTTTATCAAATTTAAAAGCGAAAGTCATCCGAAATTCTGGCTAAATTCTCTTTACACTCACTGAGCAAAGGCGACACACCCGATTGCTCGTTCTTATCAGGCGACACACCCGGGATAAGAACACGTAAAGTAAAGAGAAGAGCCGGGCTTTTGTTGTCATTTCATACTTTGGTTAGATTTGTGAAAGAACCGCTCCTCAGTAGAGCTGCAAGGTACCGGGCGCTGCTTTTGGAAATACACTTACTTAGATCCTGTAGAGCAGTTACAACTGTGGACAACGATATAATTCTAAGCTCATAATTCTGATTGCGTAGTATTTATATGACTATAGGTTTTCTATTAACTAGAATGCCATATTCTGACATAATCCTTACTTAATTATTGAGAAATTAGCTGTTGTCTTTTCAGTTAAATTGGAAATATGTCGATTTTTCTCACTATATATTAGATATCGATGTCTATAAAGTGACGGACTTATGCGTCTTCTGAACTTAAGTTTGCTGATGTTCACAGTCTTCGACTGAATCACAGACCATCGACCGGCAGGGGTCCTGCATGTAATAAATAAACACAACTTCTAGCTGTTAAAATTAAAGCAAATCGAGACTTCCCAAGGCAGGAAGCATCCAGATAATACAACAAACTCTATACTCACGGCGATACAGTTCTTGCGGGCCAAGTTTCTCTGCTGCTTCCAGGACAAAATAGAAGCCATTTCTTCCCGCCAAATTATATATCAATTCTTTCGTGTCAAAATGCAATTTCAAATCACATTGGGTACCAACAAAGATAGCTTGAACATGGAATATCTCTATTTGGGCAAAATCAACCAATATCGTGCAGAAATAAACCATAAATGGCAGATTTTAGAGAGCGATATGTTGTCGTGTAGAGAAAGCGCGGGAATGTGATTGAGAAAGACTCATGACCGATGCTCAGCATGCATTATACGATAATGCATTATCGTAGCTGTTGATAGCTACCTTTACTTAATCCTGTTGAATTAATCCTAGCAACTGTCGATCAACTATAATTGCCTTAAATTCTGTGCGGCTCGTCATGTATTGTTATGGAAATTTATTGACCAACGTAGTCCTCTGGAAATACGCTGGACCTCGACGCCAGAGACCCCGGGATCGACTCTCCGTGGACACCAAAACTTTTTTTTACCATTTTTTTCTTGTCTTTTCCTTCGTTGCAAAATGTCGAGATTAACATTTGTAAATTTAGAGTTTTAAAGAACAAAATATTAAAATCAAATTAACAACCGGTTAGCCGTTATTATAGAAATATCGATAAGTAGATTGGAGCCACACAAAAGTATTACTTGCTGAGGATAAAATGCTGTATCGAACCGCGGAAGTCAGATAAGTGAGAAATTAAAGTAGCTCGTTGTTATAAAGTATTACTATAGCAGACTAGATCGATAAATAAATGGTGAATGGATGGAGTGATGAGATGGATAAACGGATGGAAAGAATGGTGGATAAAGAGAAGGAAGGATGGGATAGATAGATATAACGGATTTTGATGGATTATAGCCCATGCAAAATGCCCAAAAATGATCCAAAATAGCGATTTTTGATGGACTATATAGCCCATGCAAAATGCCCAAAAATGATCCAAAATGACGATTTTTGAAGGACTATAGGCCATGCAAAATGCCCAAAAATGGTCCAAAATGACGATTTTTGATGGACTATATATAACACATGCAAAACGCCCAAAAATGGCCCAAAATGACGATTTTTGATGGACTGTAGTCCATGCAAAATGCCCAAAAATGGCCCAAAATGACAATTTTTGATGAACTATAGCTCATGCAAAATGCCCAAAAATAGTCCAAAATCACGATTTTTGATGGACTATACAAGAGTGAGAAGGACCTACTTGTAAAGAATGCAACCGGTGCAATATTTTGCCTGTAGGTCGAGGTGGCAAAAGACTTTAAACAAAACTACATAAAATGGCAAATGCTGTATGAATAGTTCAGTGATTACCCATAATACATCTCGGTTCCAATAATAATAATAATAATAAAAAAATATATACTACTACTACTACTACTACTGCTACTACTACTACAGCTACTACTACTACTACTACTACTACTACTACTACTACTACTACTACTACTGCTACTACTACTACTACTACTACTAATACTACTACTACTACTAATAATAATAGTAATAATAATAATAATAATAGTAATCATAATAACAACAATAACAATAATAATAAGAAGAAGAATAATATAAGAAGAATAAGAATAAGAAGAATAGTAATTTCTGACAAGTTCCTAAAAATGCACTTTACCGAAAAACAATCAGAAACTAAAAAAAAGAAACAAATTAATTAAAAGTAATATCTATCAAAAAAAAACCTCAGAAACAGAAAGTAAATTAATGTTAATTTCAAAATAACATTTACCGAAAAAAAACTGAAACTAAAAAATGGAAAATAATAATATTTTAAAATAATATATATTGAAAAAAACCCCCTCAGAAACAGTAAATAAATTAAAATTAATGTCAAAACTAACTTTCCGAGAAAAAAAAAGAAACTTAAAAAAGTCGATGGCACTGTGACTTGAACCAGCGATAATTAGCTGCATTTTATGCAAAACACTAAAAATCGACCATACACCCAGACTTAAATGCTGAGTCACCGTATGTTACGTATAGGATGAAGATTTAGGCCTCATCCGCGCTATCGGGTAGTACACAATCAGCGAAGTAGTCAAAGAGGGAGGGAACAGTCGTATCCTAGTCCTAAATGACTGCCCCGTACCACTTCAGCTATCTGTACTTCCGATTGATTTCGAGCGTAAGTTTAGTAGTCTATCGTGTACGGTTATTGTTATGGAAATTTATTGTCCAACGTAGTCCTCTGGAAATACGCTGGACCTCGACGCCAGAGACCCCGGGATCGACTCTCCGTGGACACCAACACTTTTTTTACCATTTTTTTCTTGTCTTTTCCTTCGTTGCAAAATGTCGAGATTAACATTTGTAAATTTAGAGTTTTAAAAAACAAAATATTAAAATCAAATTAACAACCGGTTAGCCGTTATTATAGCAATATCGATAAGTAGATTGGAGCCACACAAAAGTATAATTACTTGCTGAGGATAAAATGCTGTATCGAATCGCGGAAGTCAGATAGGTGAGAAAAGTAGCTCATTGTTATAAAGTATTACTATAGCAGACTAGATCGATAAATAAATGTATGAATGGATGGAGTGATGAGATGGATAAACGGATGGAAAGAATGGTGGATAAAGAGAAGGAAGGATGGGATAGATAGATATAACGGATTTTGATGGATTATAGCCCATGCAAAACGCCCCAAAATGGCCCAAAATGACGATTTTTTGATGGACTATAATTCATGCAAAATGGCCATAAATGGTCCAAAATATCGATTGTCGATGGATTATACACTGAATCGAAATATGGCGACCAATTTGAATAACTATTGTTCCTGACTGACCAACCTCTCATTCATGTGAAAACACTTTTGTGTTTCCACGTGAACACGAGGTTGGTCAGTCAAAGAACAATGGTTATTCAAATTGGTCGCCATATTTCGATTCGGTGTATAGTCCATACAAAATGGCCAAAAATGATCCAAAATATCGATTTTTGATGGTTATACCACATGCAAGATGTCATAACTTGGGTCGTTTTTGTACATTTTAACTGTAGATATCGATCAAAGCAGGCAAACCTGGTTCGTACTCATTCAGCGAAGAAAACAACGAGAGCTTCATGTCAAGCTCTGAGCCGCTCAGTGGCGGATCCAGGATTTTAAAAAGGGGTTCCAGGAACTCTACTTCCTGCATTTTAAGGACAAGCCATAATTTCATTTCATTCTACTTAGCTGAAGAACATGATTGGCTTCACAAAGGACGGTACGTTCCAAGGAACCACCCCTGGATCTTCCACTGGCACTGTATGTTGCAATATCCCTAGGTTCGCCTTCAGTTGATGCCCAGTTGTCCAAAAAAAAATATTTACCCATGTTTTTGTAGTCTTTGTATTTTTTTTAAATTTTACGCTAGTTTATAATAATAATAGAATGGTAAATTAATTATACATATAAATGCCGACCTGACGATTTTCCAGACGGTTGCTCTACCACGTGGGTTCGTTTCCCACCTGGGGCTCAGATTTTTTCTGTAGTGGTTGATGTGTGTTTTTAAAGTGGGGGTATTGCTTCTTTATAATAATAATAATATTAGTTCATTAATTTCCTCGGGGAAAATCTCAGCAAATCGTTAATCTGCCATTTTTTCGAAAAGAAAAGCTCACGACAGCTGTAGCCATGGTGATTTTGAAATACCCCATCTGAAAACTTGAAATACCCCTATTAAAAATACATGCAACTCCTCTCAGCCAATCAAATTGAAGGATTTTCTTGTGTCAAATTATAAACATAGACATGTAGCCACGCTAAGCATTGAAATAAATATACATTATATACGAATAACGTGCAAGCATGCAAAAACAAAACAATAAATATAAGAATTAATTACATTTAGTATTTACCAAATCAGTGGATAGCAATTTTGGCGCGTTTTGATTGGCTCCCGTAACTCGGACTATCCTTGGCTATTCACTGTTTTGGGACGAGATTCAAAATGGTGTCTCGTTTCGCTACAGCTACAGCTGCAGCTACATTTCTTATCCAACTGATTTGGTAAATACTAAAACAATTATCCCCCTCAGTGTCGAGCTCGAGGACTCGCGGCTCGGTAAATATCCACCACTACTCATTTCCACTTCGGGGAATAATTGTTCAATATACTCATTTCGATAAAGTTAGTCACCCGTAAAGCTTCGAAGGTGAGACCGATAAGGATCCTGGGTTGGTTAAAATGTATGTACCCATGCTCCTTCTTGGTCTCACCTTCGAAGCTTTTCGGGTGACTAACTTTATCGAAATGCTAGTCCTATATACACCTATTCCAAATATCGTTGTCCGGTCCGAAAGCAACAAGCAAGAAGCTGACGACCGCAAAGGACTTTGGGAATCTCCTAATTAATTTTATTTATCCGTGGTACTTGAGAAGTTATCCCTACGAGCGTTGAATAGCAATCATTTGGAACTATTCGGCCATTTGAAAATGCATGTTGTCAAAATGTCTACGGATGAATAAATGAATAAGGAGAAAGTCCCAATGCCCTTTGCGGTCGTCAGCTTCTTGCTTGTTGCTTTCGGCGGGGACAACGATTTTTGGAATAGGTGTATAAAGCCATTTCATCTACGTGTTTAAGAGTGTGTATGTCATATGTAACCACAGTGCCATTCATCAGCAAAGGAGGTCTCTTTGCATTGTTTAGTAATAATAATGGTTCATTAAAAAGGTCATGAACATCCTAGCTGCACTCATCCTGATTTAAATACAGATGACTGTGTTTTGACAACCCAGCGACCAACGCCGCCACCACCACCTGCAAAACCAAACCATCGATCTGTGAGCATAATGCCAAAGCTTGAAATTCACTTCTAAGATAATATTTTTGTATATTGGAGAAGGTGATACGCAACGTGAAGGAAATTCTTTGTGTTTGGACGATGCAGAATTAAACAAGCTAAGGCGACTTGAGTTTCTCTTACAGCATCAGTATTTGTAGGGAATACAGACTTTTTACAGAATGCAGGGCCGCAAGACTATGAAACGTTATCTCTGTGAATTGAAATCCAGTGATATCATATAAAGTGGGTGCCTAGTTCCTGACTCAATAGAATTAGAGTTTAATGTGTTATTCATACCTGACCCGCTTCCTGCTCCGCAAACACTAGCAGATGGTGAAGCCCCTCCCTGGACATAAATCTTGCCGCTCACACTGCCAACTAATTCCTTGGTAAAAATAACAACACACCCGCCAGCACCACTACCACCAGAGGCTCCACGATGGTTGATTTTGATGGGAGGACATTGGCCAGTTTCACCTGTAAATTAATCAGATTTACAGATGTTATGCACAACCTGTTTGTGGCTGTCAATCATTTCGCTTAATAATAAAAAGCATCTCTTTGAACAAGTGCTGTTCTCTCTTCATCGATGTCCATAAAATGTTACCTGCACACCTATTCCAAAACCGTTATCGGCGTTATAAGTCACCATATCAAAGTCATATCAAGAAATTCCCCATTAAAATGTGCTGTTTGCTCGGCCAGCTTTCCTACTGCCATATTTGGGCATTGTACCATAGGCAGCCCAACCATTGCTTTTGAGGCTACTAAATAATTCAATAAAATGATATTTGCGACTTTTTTATTGGTTTCCTGTGGTTGAGCGCGCGCGCGAGCATTACGTATTATATTGGGCTTCCTGTGTTGAATAAGGTATAATGTTGGGCTCCCTGTGCGCATCCCGCGCATCCCGCAGTACATGTGTATATTGAGACAAGGTATGAAACTCGGTCACGTGACAATTACGTTTTTGCCCCTAATCTTTGTCAATATGACGTGAAATTTCAATTTTTCTTCGGATAACTAAACTTGACCATATTCTCTAAATGTTTCATAAGTTTCAGTCGTGTAACTTCAGCGTACGCTGAGAAACTTTAATTTTGACAATTTGCGCCTCATGGACCGATGTGTGCCGCAGTTCAGTGGTGCACTTTTCCGTGAGGCAGTCGGATTTTACCTTCGAGAGGACATCGGCCAGCGCTCGTCAAATCTGAACTATGCGCTTTTCAGCAAGTTTTAATATTTATATTTTCACTAAACATAAGTCAAAACATCTACAATATACTTTATTTGTTTTCTGTTTTGACTTTTATAAAGTATTTGTTTTGATTTTTGATTTTTGTCGATAAAAATGCTTCAAAATTGACGCATTATGTTTTATAAATGCTGAATAGTCTCAATATTTAGTACTACACAAGACATTTTTTGCTATCAGTACTTGTAAACAAAATGACAAACAAACGTATTTATTTCAACAATAAGTTAAACTAAGTTTACTACGCTTTTTACACACTGTTTCGCCGTTCTTACTGTGTAGTTTATTCACTATATTGATCAGTAATAATGTGAATAATACGAAACGAAATAAATATTATGCATGTCATCACAATCATAAGTTGAATGAATAACAAACATCGGAGTTCGTACAATTTGTAAGCACTTGGAAGCGATACTTACGTTCTTAGGAAAACCTTATTTAATTACTCTGTGTTTCTATCAGTTGTTAGCTAGTATTTGCTATTAAAATGAGTTGTACTATGTCAACGACAATAATGAAGAACTGTTAATATTTTAGTTCACGGCAGCTTCACGAGTCCATCGCCATTCATGTCTTCTTAATTCGATGCCAGTGAATTGAATTCGTCTATATTTTTGCTTCAGATGGTTTATGCAGTTTATGCTGTGTTGGCGTTCCCTTGTGTGGCCTTGTGTTTTCAGTAAGAACAACTGTAAGAAAGTACAAAATTACGTTAAACACTTTCTGATGAGATAATCAAAATGTTTAGATAGAGATGAAGTTAGTACCATCAGTCAGTTGAGAGGTTCCTTGTTGAAGTATGATTTTCGATCACTGACAAAACTGAACTACACAAGTCAAATAGCTCAGTCATAACTTATGAAAACTGATTAAGCTAAGGATTATTAAGCAGCCCTTCTGCCCTAGTATAGGCAAGTGCTTTTATTAGAGAACAGTTAGAGCAAATACTACGTAAAAACCTTGACAAAAATACTTTTAGTCAAGTTGTTTTTCAACAAAACTTTCTTGTGTCGAGCCCAACATGCAATTCTCCACCATTCAAAATGAAAAAGGACTACTTTAAAACCGTCCACTTTCTTCTAAAGTTACTCATAGTTAACATGACTGTGGACTCCTCAACTTACCATGAATAAGGAATATAATCCAAACGTTTACACCGAAAAAATCATGTTTTGTTTCATCAACTTCTCCGCCATTTTTCAAAACTTCAGCTACTTCACCCTGGGTACCCCCCACGGGCCTGTAGCGTGCGACGACTTCGGCTCTTCGGCTCACGGAAAAGTGCACCACTGAACTGCGGCGCACATCAGGCCATGATACGCCATCAGTTTCACACCTTGTGTAAATATAATAATAATAATAATAATAATAATCTTTATTTTGAGTGGGTTTACAAATACAGCAATACAACAATACTGGTTTCCAATATACACATTGCTGCGGGCGCATCCCGCAGGACGTACACAGGGATCCCAACATTATACCTTACTCAACACAGGAAGCCCAATATAATACGTATTGTGCACGCGCGCTCTACCACAGGAAACCCATCAAAAAAAGACGCGCGCATGCAAATATATTTTTATTTATTATTAGTAGCCTCAAAAACAATGGTTGGGCTGCCTGTGATTGTACTCGCGTCTTTGTGAATGATGACAAACTAAAGGCTCTTATAGACGAGCAACTTTTCTATGAGAAGTTTTGCCTTGACAAGTTTTATTCAGTTGCTCATCTGTAACGACACTGAAAACTTGTGAAGTTTTTCCTTGTCAAGTACACTTGTTCAAAAACTGATATGCTAGCTTTGGAACAAGGCAACTTGCTGAATTTGCAAAACTTGCTGAATTTGCAAAACTTGCTGAATTTGCAAAACTTGCTGAATTTGCAAAACTTGCTTGTCTGCATGGTCAACAAGGAGAACTCGTTTATTCAAAGAAAACTTGTTTATTCATTCACACGAGCAAATAAAACTTGTCACGGACACTTGTCATAGAATACTTGCTCAACTGTAAGGGCCTTAAAGTATAATTAGATAATGAACGAAAGGATTTACAAATGTGGCTTGCTCAAGGTGCCACGAGAGCAATGGATGCCGGTAATCATTTGTCTCTGGGATCATCTGTCTTCAAATAACATATGTCCATGACTTGCTGCCTATACACCGAATCGAAATATGGCGACCAATTTGAATAACTATTGTTCTGGACTGACCAACCTCGTGTTCACGTGGAAACACAAAAGCGTTTTCACATGAATGAGAGGTTGGTCAGTCAGGAACAATAGTTATTCAAATTGGTCGCCATATTTCGAAATCGGTGTACTATGTGTACGGTGTATTATTATGTGTACTATGACTTTATCACTTAATGGACATTTTTGTTGTTAATACGTACGTTCCTCTATTTTTTTCTTTAGGTTTGTATATTATATTATAATGTAGGAAAAATAAAGTTGTTTTAACAATTTTAAGGAACTAAATAATACCTTGTATCGCCATTACTTAGTCCATCCCATCTCACTAAGCTAACACACTCTCGCTTTAATGAACTTTATTCTCCATTAGTCATACTACTAATTCTAAGTATTAGTCAATGTTCTTCTCTATTAGTCATACTACTGATTATAAGTCCTCTCTACTCACCTTTCGCCTCTATTTTTCCAAGCAATGTCATCTTGTCAAGAAAGAGTAGTACCAGGCCACCACCGTGACCTCCTCTTCCTCCTGCGTATCCGTAGGCACTACCACCACCACCACCTCCACCCCCACCGTAGCTTAGACGATTATAGAAATCCAAGTGGCCATATTGAAAACCACCTTGACAGAATAGAAGGTCTTAGTGTGAGATTGTTGTCGTAAAAGTCGTTTTGATCGGTCTAGGATAAGTCTGTGATCAATTCGCCGAATGAAAAGTAGAAGTGTGATGAGTTAAAAACTACTTCGAGCCACCTTAAGTATTTCGAAATGCAAATGAAGTCGCTGTTGACAGCTTGCTGGCAGTCACATAAACTTCAACTCTTCTCGGCAATGTAAAATTGTATATTTCGTCAATGGCGGTAATTTAATTCATGTAACACGTATACGCACCTCCACCTCCACCAGCTCCATCACCAGCCGATCTGCATGTCAACGAACCTTGAAATTGAAAATTGAAATTGAAATTCAAGTGGATAAGTGATTAGCGAGAGCTTTCTACGATAGTATATACAAAGTAATCGATTCTAGGTTACAGCACGAACTAGAACTTTAATCACATTATCAACCTTTTGAAAGTTTATAATTGTAACGCATTCTGGAAAGCCGTTTCATTCCTACCATAAGGCATTTGATGATTACCTCCCTGGCCTCCTCTGACATTGCAAAGCATTCTGGAAATCCCTTACAATCCTTACATAACGCTTTTAATGATTACCTCCCTGGCCTCCTCTGACATTGCAAAGCATTCTGGGAAAATCTTTCAATCCTTACATTTAACAAATATAAAACGTTTTCCGTGTGATATCGGCCTAATATAACACTCGTGTTATATTAGGCCGATATCACACGGAAAAACGTTTTATATTTGTTTTGTAAAATAAAACAACTTTCAGTATCCAAACCAAATGCTAAATTCTCCTAACATCAAAAATGGTTTGAACAGCCAATCAGCGTTCGTTTTATATGAACCGAGCGCGAGCTTGTGTGATCAAGTAAAACGCGGCAAAGCGTCAGTACAGGTATTTCTCGATGCTGAATAACTAAAACGATCTTAAAATCAAACGTTTCTTCAACTTTTGGTGTTGAAAACATTGCGATATACCAAAACTATGGATTTTTAATGAAATGAGAACAAGAATGGTGACAAACACGGCAAGAAAGCAGAGGATTCTATTGTGTTTTTGAATAAAATTTCAGTTGAAGTGCGCGCGCTACTGACGACAATCGAGCGCGCGCTGGGTTTGTTTTCTAAACATAGTAGCTAACCAATCAGAGCGCGCGTTAGAATTGTGTTATTTTACAAAAAGTATTCACTGATTACCTCCCTGGCCTCCTCTGACATTGCAAAGCATTCTGGGAATCCCTTTCAATCCTCACATAAAGCATTCACTGGTTACCTCCCTGGCCTCGTCTGACATTGCAAAGAATTCTGGGAATCCCTTTCAATCCTTACATAAAGCATTCACTGACTACCTCCTTGGCCTCCTCTGACATTGTTGCCATTGGTTCCTCCACTAGATCCACCATTACCTCCATTGCCTCCAGGACACCCACATTTACCACCTCCCCCTGCATACGCTTTGATCTAAACAATAAAGAAAATAAGAGAACCAACAGACAACGATCATCTTGGATGACGTCATCAGTTTTAGACATACACATTTTTTTTTCTTGATCAATAAATTCAGTATCAGTGATTACAAAATACTGAGGATTTGAAGATATTGGATTCATTTATGCAATAGCGTGTATTTTAAACACTTTCCATTAAAAAGATAGATTTGTGAACAATCGAGTTATTAGCTCCAGTTTTAAGATTTTCTTACGTTCATAAGTTAAAAAGCATAGATTATAGGAATCTAGAATCCACATGGTCTGTACTTATATTTAACTTACCGTTGTTGAAGCAGTTCCTCCGCTCCCACCAGCGGTAGCAATACACCCTGTACCAGCACCCCCTCCACCACCCCCTGAGAAGTGACCGCCGCCACCTCCTCCACCGGCTCCATCATCTGATTGTGTGGCAGAGTCTCCACCTCCACCTCCAGCATTCAACCCACCAGGGCCGCCGGCGGAAGAACCTACACAAAGAAACAAAAAATATATATATAGTTTTTCCACGTTCACGTTTTAACGAGCTTTGTACGTGTTTAAATCTAGTAATATTAATTAATAATTAATTAAAAAAATAATTAATTAATTAATTAATTAATTAAACATAAATAAATCAAAATAAATCAAAAGTACAATTGGTTGGTATCAATCAGAACCTCATTATTTCCATTCAACTGAGGGGCAAACACTGCCACAAATGTGCTATCAGGCAAAGAGTATTCTAGTGAAAAGGTGATTCAGCTAAATTCTTCACGTGGCCGGAAATGGCGCCTATCGATATGAAGCAATGCAGCTAGACATCAATAAGCTAAGTAGGTGTCCATGTCTAAATATAAACCTTGCCTGTATTGAACACCTACCATCTCCTGTACCTCCTCCTTCTCTTCCAGGTTGATTGTAGTCTCCTCCTTTACCATACGTTGACGACAAACATGCAAATGTTTCTCCTCCGTAACCACCTCCTCCGCTAGTACTCCCTCCAGCACCACCACGGTAACCTGGTCAATCAATTTATATATTTACTTTCTAATCCTCATTAATAATTCATGAGCAATTGATCCAACCAGGTTTGTTGAATCGGTCACATGCATGGTTCTGTATACCCCGATACAGACACTGATGAATAAAACATCAGTGCTGTATCAGTGATACAGACCTAATGAATAAAACATTAATGCTGTACGTATCACTGATACAACACTAATGTTTTATTCATCAGGTCTTGCAAACGTCTCATTTACTCGTATCATTGACCTTTGCATAGCACCGACAGCAAGTTACGAAGATTATTACTGCTTCTTATTTACAAATACAAAAGCTCTTTCCAATGTGGGATGACTTGAGGTGTATCCTGCGCATGACAATGACGTCAAAAGTACCTTTACAAGAAAGTTATGTAATTTTCTTGTGTTATTTGCTTAGATTTCGTGTAATGCTGTTTTAAATCAAGGTAAATTGGGATGGAGAGTTTAGAAGCCATTTACAGCATTCGCCTACGGCTCGGATCTATGCCTACCGATACAACACGGCCGCTCATGCAGTAAATATCACTTAATAATAATAATAATAATAATAATAATAATAATAATAATAATAATAATAATAATAATAATAATAATAATAATAATAATAATATTCAATTTATTTAATGAGGGTAGCACGTGACATCTGACACTGAGAAACCTGTGCCCTCACAAAATATAAAAATATATACATGCATATAATGTGTGTAGTGCTGTTTTGTAATGTTTGGCTTTGTTTTGTTTTGGCTTGTTTGATCGTTTAATGTAATTGAATTGTGTGTTTGTTTGTTTGTCTATTTCCTGCTTGTTTATTTGAGTTTGTTTTCACATATATACAGTCGACTTTTCTACCAAGTGTACATGTGAACACAAGTGAAGTCTCATTAAATCTTAATCAAATATCGTTAGACAATATTGCAGGTTTGGAATACGAAAATATAAAAGTTTTGGCGCATTTATTATGAAGTTTTTAATTTGTTTCTTTACCTTTGCCACTGACGTCTATCTTGGACGAACTGTCTATTGTTAACTTGGCAGCTCTGAGAGCCAAGATGCCTCCCACCACGCCAGACCGAGCATTGCAAGTTAACTGGCAAGATTGGCTCAAAGTAACATTGTCAAAGTTTGGTAAACGTTGCGCAATAATCTCGCAAGGTGAACCTGACAATGTCTTGTTCATTGGTGTCAGCAGGGTGACAATACATCTGTTTGAAACAGAAAAGACAGTACGTCAATGAAGGGAATCTAGGTCTGGCCTATAGTGTGAGAGAATGAGTAGTAGGGAAATGGGAGTTCACCAACACGGGCGGCCCGGTTCAGCCCGGGCTAGGGGGAGTTCTGGACCCCGGGGCCGGGGAAGGAGTCAGACCCTCTCCGGGTCATCGCACAGGTCCCACTTCTGGAGTTATTTTTTAAACGATCCTATTCGGTCTGCCGCACCGGCCTAAGGGTCTATGTTATACCACGGTTATTTTTTAGAATGACATTTTTTCGCTGACGTTTTTGCTCAGTCTTCGCATACTCACACACCGTCACGTTTCATAATTCATTTCCACGATTGCACCATCATAATGTAACTTTATACCACGGTTATTTTTTTAGAATGACATTTTTTCGCTGACGTTTTTGCTCAGTCTTCGCATACTCACACGTCGTCACGTTTCATAATTCATTTCCACGATTGCACCATCATAATGTAACTTAAAATGAGATCATTATCTAAAAGCAGAATCATGACATCATGATTTCTGTATAAAGAAGAGTATAAATCTGTGATCGTTTACATTCTAAGGAGATAATTGTTCATGTTGCTAACAATCATACCCCTCATCTACTGTTGGGTCCGAGATTACTACCAAGGACCTCTGTGGACCATTCGCGAACGTATCAAGTTTGAAGATGATGCAAAGCGTCTCCCTCGTAGACGACAAAGTGATGATGACCATCACCGATGAAGTTGAGGAGGTTGGGCGCGTTCGAGTATACAAAGTTCTGACCTACCTCTATGCTGAACTCTGTCAGAGGAGCATTTTCAATAAGTTTCATTGTGAGGGTTGTGATGAGAATTGGCCCAGTCAACGCGACCATGAATGCTGTATCAGAAGTAAAGAGGACATCTTTGACAGTTACTATGACGATGTCAAAAATGACGTCGATCTTGAAATGTTACACAATCTGTGTGTTCTGTTTACCAAGCTAGTTGGCATACCCATGACCACAGAGTGGAATGAGTTTATTTCAAATTTCCCTGGCATGTCCACCCACATAGTGTTTACCATTTGGCAAGACATGATGCATTCCTGGGAAGATGATCTGATCATTACTGACTTTGTAAATATGATGTGTGACACCATGCACAACAGCAGCGCATGGTCACAAGATACTTATGATAAATTTAAATTATTAATGACAAACTGAATAAAAGGATGGTATTCTAGATCATGAATCAGTCTCCTGTTCGATTTCAAGCGATAAAGACATGGGTTGTGGGTGTCTTAGCTCCGTTCCCAATTTCAACCTTCAAAACATCTTTCGTAAAATTCGTTGTGTTCTCGCGTGTTGTGGGGGTAAAGTGGTTATAGAAAATTCTCAAATCGATGGAGAAACTTCTAGAGAAACTCTACTACAACATAAACCAAGGAGGGAGCCTCGGAAGCGTAGATGCCTTATACCATGCTGCTAAAAAGCAAAATAAAAAAGTCACAAAAAGACAAGTTCGAGAATGGTTGAAAACACAACGGGTCTATTCATGATCACTCCACCGACCAGCGCGTAAACAGTTCCGTAGAAACCGAGTTATTGTAGGATCCATGGACGCCGTGTGGGAACTGGAATTGATTGACGTTCAATCTCTCAAGAAATACAACAACAATAACAGATTCATACTGTGCTGCATTGACGTTCTCTCAAAACATGCCTGGGCCGTTCCACTGAAAGACAAAACCGGTGCAACTCTAATTCATGCGTTTCAACAGATATTAAATGAATCTGGTCGTCAACCTGAGAAAATACATTCAGACCGTGGAAGTGAATTTACCAATCGAAAATTCCAATCGTTTTTAAAAGAAAAGAATATCAAATTGTACCACACGTACAACACAAAAATAAAAGCCAGCATTGTGGAGCGTTTCAATAGATCATTAAAACAGCGAATGTATCGATACTTCACCCTGAAAGGAACCCTGAAATATATAGATGTTTTACCTGAACTGGTTCAGGCCTACAACCATTCCTACCATAGAAGTATTCAGAGAACCCCAGCTTCAGTTACGAAAAACAATGAAAAACAGGTTTGGATGACCTTGTATGGCAACCAACCCCCGAAGAGGGGATATGCTTTCGAACTAGGCGATCAGGTGCGCATTTCCAAGTCCAAAGGGTTGTTTGAGAAAGGTTATCTAGCCAACTGGAGTGAGGAAATTTTTACCGTTTCCAAGCGTCTTCCTCGAAACCCACCAGTGTACAAGTTGAACGAGTACGATGGGGATGAGCTAGAAGGAACCTTTTATGAGCAAGAATTACAACATGTCCAGACAAAGGAAGAAGATGAAGTGTATAAGATAGAAAAGATTTTGAAAAAACGTAAACGAGGAAAACGAGTTGAAGTATTAGTCAAGTGGTTAGGGTACCCAGACAAATACAACAGCTGGGTCTTACAAAGTGACATTGAAAAATGATTGTTGTGTAATCGACCGTGGTGAATTGAATAATAAAAGTATTATAAACTTCAGTTGTGTGTTAAGTGGTTTCATTTACCTCAACCAACCATGGTAGTCAGTTCGTTCTACATGACGCTGCCCAGCAACAGCTCCATGACCATTTTTCCCAATAACACTCTAGCAGAATATAAAGTCAAACTCCCTGAGCACGTGGATTTATCAGGGAATTGGGAAGTAGGGCTCGCCTCCATCACGTTTCCCCACACGTGGTTTAATATTAGAAGGGAAAACTGTAAATTTTATTACGACGATGGAAAGAATGGATGGGCGGTTGGACTTATACCATGCAATAGGATATTATACATCAGTAACAGAGGTTGTTCAGGCCATCAATAAAGAAATCAAAGATAATGTCACTGGTATTTCTCTCAAGTTGGATACTCGATCTCAAAAAGTCACGATTACAGTAGACATAGGGAAGAAGTTTAGTTTTGAAAACGACTTGGGAGTGATTTTGGGGTTTAGCAACGACATTATCGTAACCAAGACAACCACAGCACCCTTCTTCAGTGATTTAAATATTGGCCTCCAATCACTCTATGTGTAAACCACATCATTCCACAAAGTGGTAGTGGAGCAAAACGTTTAAAACGCAAGGCTCCACAACAAAAACTCATTTCACTCAAGACCGGCAACGTAAAAAGACCTAAAAAAGCTCCTCAGATAAAACGTCGTGCACCGCAGACAGTTGGTGGGGTAAAAAGAATTAAAGTCACCAGTAAAAAATACATTTTTAGAGATTAACATGGCCTTTGTACACCCCCACTCCATTCCCTGCACCAAGAGTGAAGTAGATTTGTTTACAGTACCAGCGACTCAAGTCGTTCTAGACAAAGGGCAATGGATAGAGTACCAACCCGTGTCAGCTATTTCAGCAACAGCACCCATAGAGTTTCAAATTGTGGGAACAGAAAATTATTTGGATTTAGCCAAGACCATGATATTACTCAAAGTGAAAGTGACTAAAGCTGATGGGGCAGACCTTGACAACGGAGAAAAAGCGGCACCCGTTAACAATTTCTTGCAATGCTTGTTCAAACAAGTGGATTTGTTTCTCAACGGAATTCAAGTCACTCAATCAACGGGAACCTACAGTTACAAAAGTATTCTTGAAACTCTGTTAAACTATGGTCCAGCAGCTAAAAAGTCCCTTCTAACCGGGGGTCTTTACTACAAAGACACAGCAGGTGCTATGGAGAGTGTAGATTGTACTACAACTGGAACCAACGCAGGACTCAAAGCGCGCTACAAGTTCACTCAAAAAAGTTACATTGTGGATTTGTTTGGAGGTTTACACTGTGACATGCTGTTCAGTGACCGTCTCCTTCTAAATCACGTCAACGTCACCATCAAATTAACACCCAACACCCCTGCGTTCACTTTGATGTCGGGAGAGACCAACCCTAATTACAAAATTGTGATTCAAAACGCTGTATTGAAAGTTCGCACCGTGAAAGTCAGTCCTGTCCTACAGTTACAACACTTGAACGAGCTGAAAAAGGGCGCGAATGCCAAATACCCGATACGAAGAGTAGACTGCAAAACCTACACGATACCCTCAGGAAACCCATCGATACATAAGAGTGATTTGTTTAATGGGCTGGTACCCAAACGCGTGGTCCTAGCCATGGTGGACTCTGATTCCTTTAACGGAAGTTACATAAAGAACCCCTTCGATTTTAAATTGAATCAAGCGAATTCTGTTACCCTAACCATTGACGGAGAGATGATTCCATTCCAACCCATCACCTTAAAACTAGCACAAACTAAGGAAACCAATTTCATGGAAGCTTATCAGTCCCTGTTTTCTGGAACGGGGGGAGACTGTTTGCCGACTCTGGGATCGACATCGGACGGGGAGACTACAACAAAGGCTATGGTATTTTGGCTTTTGATTTAACCCCTGACCTCTGCGGTTCCTCTGATCACTTCAATCAGAAACAGAAAGGGAACGTATCTCTGGAAATACAGTTCACTACCGGACTACCCAACGCAGTCAACCTCATTGACTACGGAGATTTTTGAATCAATTGTGGAGATTGACTATTCTCGTCACGTGACCTTCGACCACTCAACATGAATACCCAACAGATAGAACACGTCATACAACAAGACCCCATGACCCAGAAAAAGTTTGGAGGGGTGTTTGCTGAAAACAGACTACCCTACGCCATTGACTTTTTTCCCTGCGGTTTTATTGCCAACACAGACCCTGATACCAAACCTGGACAACACTGGGTGGCGTTTTACTTCACCTCACCACACCAGGGTGAATTTTTTGACAGTTACGGACACCCACCTCAATTTTATAGTCCACATTTTGTAAACTTTCTCAAACGAAACAGTACAAATAAAACCTTCAACCCCCAAAAACTGCAAAGCCCTTTTACGGCTGTCTGTGGGGAATATTGTGTATTTTATATAATGCACCGAGCACGTGGTGTGAGCATGACGTCCACTGTAAACTTATTTAGTTCAGACAAACAGCACAACGATCACTCGGTCTATGAATTTGTAATGAAGAAAATGAGACAATAAAGCACTTGAAACATTTTTATTCGTTTCTTGGTTACAATAAATCAATCATAGGATATCCAGTCCAGACCCCTCTTCCCTGGAGGGGGACCCTTCAGTCCTCTCCTCTGTAAGGTGGGAGAAATCAGTCGTTTTCTAGGTCGACTGGGAGGACTGGGTTGAAGGGTGGGCAAAGAAGGTGTAGAGGGGGGTAGAATATCTTCTATTTTATGCAAGGCCATCAATTTTCTTCTGCCCTCGTTTCGTATAAAGTCCTCGGGGGTGTTTAACTTGGCCAGAACTCGGGTAAAATCATCTCTTCCGGTGGGAGAAAACCCTCTTCGTGTTCTCACAACGTCGTTGACTAAATCCGATATGCTTGAGCCCTGAATGGGGGTACCGTCCAAAGAGACCACACCCCTGTCATCCCACTTGACCGCCTCGGGAGTTTTTTTCACCCAGCGCAGCAAGCCTTCAGCTTGACTTCGAAACTTTTTAGGAACCGTGGTCAAAATCTCAGAATCTGAAATGGGTTGAGTTTGTTGCTCTTGAGTTTGTTGGGATCCCTGTGGTTGTTGGGATCCCTGTGGTGTTGTAAATTCAGAGTGAATTTTCACGGTGGGGATGTAACTCTCTCGTTGCTCTTGTAGATTCATGTAACGATTAAACAATTGTTCATGATTTTTAAGTTTGATGTCATCAGGTACATTGGAATCGGTTAGGGTTTGGTTCATTTGCTGGTTAAGTGAACTCATTGATTTCACCAGCGGTGAGGTTTGAAGGTCTGTTTTTTGTTGAATCAAACGCATAACTTCTTCAGGGACCAACAGCATTTTACGGCTGTGCTTCATTTTATAAGTAAGCTTCCAAGTGCTGACAGTACAGGAGGCAGGAGTAATGTCAATAAATTACCACCACTCTGGTTCAACTTAGTTTTCTTTGTCTTCAAAGACACTTTCTTATCGGCCAACGACCTCAAGAGCGACTTGTAACGTTTCAGTTTCTTTTTCTGTGTGGGGCTGATGGGTACCACTCCTTCAAGTACGTTCAGTGAAATTTCAGCAAGACACTTGACTAAGTCAATGTGACACGTTTCTAAAATCGCCTTTCTCTGTTTTTTATTCGCACGAGCCAATACGCGTAAAAGATCGGCGTTGTGTCTCATCCGCTGAGACATGGTCAAATGATTGAGTTGCTCGTGTGTCGCAGTTTATATGCGTTTTACATACGCCACTTGCTGCTTATCCGGGAAAATGGAAGTTCGAAGTCTAATGTTGTCAGGTGTGGAAGGGTGCAAATCAAAAAGTAAATAACCGTAAGGTTGTTTGGTCGCGTCTTCAAAACTCTCCATCACATAGGAAACAGCTCTAGGAAAGGCTTGCCGGGCTAAAGTAGACACCCCTAAAGAATCTCTGGGATTTTTAAAACACACGATGTAATGGGTGTTCAGAGAAATGGTTCTGGAGTGCTTGTTTCCACTAAACATGTTTTGAACCAGGAAGATGGTTGAAATGTTACGATGATGACAACCTCGAGTGATTAAGTTCATCATGGCGTCATTTGTACTACTCTCTCGCATCAGATCGTCTAATACCAAAAGGCCTGGGGTCTTATCAAAGAGAGAATAGATGTCCGTTTGGAATTTCACGTTCCATGATGAGAAACCGCGGTTGAAATTCTCCATAGCAATAAACAATCTTATGAATGGGATGTGTAAACAGCTCATCCGCATGTCGTAAAAGGTTTTCGGTCCAATACGATTTCCCACAACAGGTTGGTCCACACACCTGAATATTGGTTGGGTTTTTGAACGAGACATCCATTGCAGAAGGTGGTTGATTGAACACTAAGTCATTATTGAGTTGTTGATCGCTTATATGTTTAATTCGCACACGTTCTAACCAAGGTTTACGTTCATCAGAATTGAGCATGTGAACTTTAGCTAAATGATTGGCTAGTCTCAATAATTGAGTTGTAAAACACCCAGGAACAAGACAGTCTTTTCGTTTTCGCTGCACCATCGTAAATGAATACAAGTTATAAATCACCTCTCTTTTAAGCTTTACCTTCATGAAAAAAAAAATTCACACACACACAAAAAATAATTATGAAAATAAAAATTAACGTTTATAAAAATTTTCACACACACACACACACAAAAAAATTAATAATGTACAATTAAAAAATAAAAAATAAAAAAATAAATAAATAAATAAAATCACTCAATGAAATGTGCATACAGATATCCTACGATCTCAAGGGAGGGCCACGGGGGCCATTTTTTCCCCATTCATTTGTATTTAGAACAAAAGAAAGATGGCCACGGGGGCCACTTTTTTCCCCGTTTATTCATTTTGAGAAAATATATACTATTATGGGGTCACGTTTTTTAAACACAAAACAATCACACGTTTTTCTTCAAAGTGTTTTATTTTCTAAATCCATTTAGTATATACATTTATAATGACAGTAAAATATCTACTAGTTCTAAATCACATTTTGTTAATGTAATCCGCTTGTGACCGTACGCTAACGTAGTCACACCACCATCAAATATAAATCGCTTGTCATCGTAGGGACTTAAACCAATTTTGTTCATGTTTACTGAAAATAATTTATGTTTGTCACTACGTATTTGTGTCATATTCGCCATCGTTCGTTTTTTCTTAAACAAACAATCTCTATAGTGGGTGTGTCGAATGCGATGTTTGGTCACATGCTTGGCCACACCTTTGGCGGTCTTTTTCTCCACCTCACGACCCTCTTCGTGGTACAGGAGGGAGTACATTTTAGGGCGTAGACCCACAAATTCTTCAATGGGCAGTCCATGGGTCTCATCCTTCATTTTGCCCAATACTTTCTTGTTCACGGTGCTGTGTAAAACGTGGTCTCTGGGGTACTCAGAGGTGTCGTACAAGTCAAGGTCCTCGTACATGTCTTCGTAAATGTCCTCAGTTTTGATGTTGTAGCACAGCGAGTCCGTATCGGTGAACAGGAGGGTGGCGTTGTTCCCGTACTTCTGTTTGATCACGTTGTAGTGAAAGTCATACATCAAAATTTTCGAGATGTCCAAGATGCAGAAGCCCACATAGATGGGTCGATTGAGGTAGAGGGAGGGTTTCTTCATGTCGACTCCTACCAGGTTTTCATCAAAGATACGAAAGTAGTCAAAGAGGGGGTTGGCGGTGAGTTTCTTGAGTTGTTTAGGCGTATTAATAAGTTTAACACTGACTCTTTTCCTCAAATTCTCCATCGTTTTTCCGAAGACAGAATTGTTCATCAATTTGAAGAAATCCTTCTCAAAATCATTGGTAGCGTGCTTTCGCTTCTCCGTGTTGAAGTCAATGTAGCTCTTTAACCAAGGACTCTGGTCAAACCCAAGGACGCGGTGCACTTTGGTCAACTTCATACCCAGTGAGAGGTACTGTTTCAGATTTCGGTAATGCAGTATGTAGTGTTGCTTGTCATTCAAGTTGGGGACTAATTTGGCCACTGGTGCGCCGCCTAGGTTCAGTTCCTCATTCAGTTGTTGGCAGTAGGGGGACAGCATGTCTTGGGTCACTTTTTGTCGTTCGGGAGCCAGAGGGTAGTCGTTGTGCAGGTCGTGTAGTTCCTCTGGGTAACTCAAGTCTACTTCCAGAATGTACCCTTCTGTACCATCATCGGGGAGGGTCATGAGGTCTTGTTGCAACTCTGTGGCTTCCTGTTCAGTCAACCAACCAAAGTTGTTGACCGGGAGGGCCTGGGACATCGCCCAACCATAGATATTGTTTGCGTCCAGGTACATAAGGTAATTATTGTGTTGTTCAGGGTCATACCCATCTACATAAGGGTTGTTAGCTTTAGCATGTCGATGAGTGATCATCGAAATACCACCGCGCAACCCTTCTTCAATAAACAAATACATGTCAGGGTCTGTCAATAATTCCAATTCAACCCCAGTCATTTTCAAACATGCCGACCATGACAATCCGGGAGAGGTGTAAAAATGACCTGGGTCGAGTTGATAGTACTCTAAGCAAATGGTTCTAAAATTTTCAAAAACGTCTGCCAAGAGCAGCACGTCTGATTTTAAGTATAGGTCGTGGTACTCCCCTAAGTTCTGACAATTGAATATATTATATACCTTCTGCGCATGCTCGTAATCGTCTTCAGTTATGCTACTGTCCTTTAACGAACTGTAGAAGGCTCCCTTTGGAGGGAGTTGAGTCTCTTGAAACTTATTAAAACTATTCATGTATTCGTATGGGTACACACCTTTTCGCAGTAACAAATTCAGTTTGTCACTCTCAACATACTTTTTAAGTATTGTAAATTGATCACCCCCATCCTTGCTTAGGTTCGCAACAAGCCTTTCAAGAGACGCGTTCATGAACTGCAAGGAGTCGATAAACACCAGATTCCCCACCGAAAATGAAATGTATTTTTCCGTGTTGTTGGGGATGCAACTGATTTTTTCTGATGTCATTTTACCGAGTCACTGCATGATCAAGTGGGAGTCATACCCACGTAAATTATGCAACACCACTGGGATGTTTCCCGTGAACTTATAATTCAAGTTGCACTCGTTGTGGGCAACACCTCTGTACAACCCCGTGAGGTGGTCATGATCGCGAACCCGGTCCGCGCCTAAGTCAAACCCGCAGATATGACACACTGTCGCCTCTTGAAACGCTTGCTCTTGTTCGTTTGTGATTTCCATGGGGACAACTACTTTTAAAATTTCCGTTATTTGTTTTTCTTCTTCTATTAAGTTTTCTAAAAAATTATCTACTGCATCCTCCCCACGGTACACGACAGGAGGTTTGCAGTAGTCTTCTACAGTAGATACTATGGTATAGCAAAACCCACACGGTTGGTGGTGTTGGGTTTTCTGTGTAAAACTCATATTTCTATCTAAATCTGATTTGTCATGTTCAATGAGTATGGACTCAAAGTCTGCATAAATTACAAATGGTACCTTTAGTTGTTTCTGTACCTCTGTATATTGAAGTGTGGTATGGTCCTCGTCTGGTAGTTTGATCTTTTGGGGCCCGTGACGGCCACAATGGGGTTCGTGGTCGTCTAACAAATCTTGCCTGACGAAGCCATGCATGCAGTAGTTGCAGTGGTACATACGCCCATGGTGACGACTCAGACTGTGCAGCAAGCGGTCCAAATCTCTGATGAGGCAGTAGTGGCGGCGCGTGTCTTGTGAGTACAATAAAAGGTTCACGTGCAACTCTTTTTTGTCTTTGGTGACATACAAAGGAAACAGTTCTTGCTCTTCATATCCAAAGACACTGACGCTGATGGTTGGGTTTTGTCGCTCAAACTTTTTCACTTGGTCGATCTTAACGGGGTAGTCGATCCCTGCCATGTTGAGTTCTGACTCATAGGGTTTGTAATGGTTTACTCGATGAGGTTGATCACGCCAGTGTATGGGGTGTTTTGCCGCCAACACCGACCACAGGAAACATTTTAGGTCATCATTTTGAACGTTGAGGACCGCTTTTTTGTTTTTGATTTTCTTGGGGAGAGGCAAGTAGCTGGCCCCCTCTACAGGTTTGTAGGCGACCACTCCCAAGTCTAAGTGTAATACCTTATCCAACTGCCAGCCACTTCCTTCTCGTTGGTACTATAGGAAGGTGGATTTGACTTTTTCTACTGCTTGGTTGTAGTCCTTTACCAGCTCAGTTTCGTTCACGGTGGTGAAACACATACTTCTGAAGTGAGGAGTAGATTCTACATCCCCATCAGGACTGGTCTTGATCATACGCACTTTGACGCAGAGGAACCACTTGATCCCTCAATGTTTATCTAACTGTTTTCGAAGTTGCTTGATAATATTTTTCTTTTTTCCCTCCAAAGTCAGTTGAAGGTCAAACTTTTCTCGTTTGTTGGGTTGGAATTTCAAGAGGGAGACATTTCCATCCAATGCACAATCCTCTTCAACTTCACCACCTCCTTCCTGCCGTACATCATCATCTAGGAGTACTTCCTGCCGTACATCGTCACCGAAGAGGGGTCCCTCGTATTCCTCCATCATTTCTTCAGGAATATGGTTCAACTGAAAAAATAAATTAGATTATCCAGATTATTCACTTGTTACACCACCAACAAAAATATATTTTTTTCTATGTAATTCGAAAAAAGTTTTTAAATGCTAGAAAACAATTAAATATTTCCGATTTTATGTGATTTAAGACTTTTGCAGAAACTATTAAAATCGGGGTCCCTGTGTATTTGTTATGTATTTTTTATAGGTTGGGATCCCTGTGTGATGTGTGTAGTGAAGGGTATCAAACTATAATTGCAAATGACTGTGCTAGAGATGTATCGTGTGTAGGTATCTAGCTAGTATCATGTAGTGTGAAAGGAAAAATAAATGATGGAACTATATACTTACTTCAAATGCAATCAGTTCATTGAGTTTCTGCTTCTTCGAGGGTGAGTCGTTGACTTGATCATCTGCTTTACGCTTGGACGATGTTCCACCGTTGCAGGTACGTTCGTGTCTTTTCAAGTCGTGTTTTTCACCAAATTGTGAACCACAATTAGCACAGGTGTGTTTAATGTTCAGGTGTTGACTGTTTCGGTGTCGTAGGAGGCCTCGTTTGTGCTTGTATTCTTTGGTACAATCACTGCATTTGAAGGTTGGTTCGTGTGGTTCATGGTTGCTGATTTCTTGTGAACGATCCATGGTTCTGTTTCTTCAAACTGGGTTGAGATTTCAAGTGATGTTTGGGTTCAAGTTGCCTGGTTTTATAACCCTCATTGCAGTGGTGTGGTGCAAGATTATCGTTTCATATTCTAAAAATAACTCAAGCGGACGGAACGAAAACACGGCCTTAATTAATTCAAAAACATGTTTACTTGAAGTGAATTATGGAACTCTGGCGCCATTTCTAGTGCAAGGCTAAAAATAATCATGACAATTGAATGGAAGAATGAATAATACCGTATTGGAGAAAACTGAAACGGCAGCGAAACACGAAATAATGTACCAACAAAATCAGACCGAATCTAAACTCTAAACCGATTCACCAATGATTGCACTTCGTTCTTGTTGAAATACTATGTTCTTTTTACAAGTTTTATAAACTGTCTAGAGTCAGTGAAATAGAGTTTTCACTCTTTATCACAAAATTTCAATACAACCATTAAACTATCTTATTCTAATTAGTTTAAAATTGACTGGTTTTGAGATGTGATGCCTTAATTGAACAATATTGAGTTGATGCGATTAAAATATATTTATTTTTCAACGGTCTGGTGAATCCAGCACTATAGCTATAATAAACTCATCGAAAAATGAATGCTGGGAAAACAAGAACGTATAACACCAACAAAAACGGTTAAATCGGACTGAGTGTAAACTCTGAATCGATTCACGAATGAAAACACTTCGTTCTGGTTGAAATAAAATTCCGTCTTTGGTGTATTTTATTGAGTCATTGAGACTGTGTTCGAGTTTATATTTCACAAATTGAATTTCCATACAATAATATAATAACAATTTATTAACTTTTATAGCGCATTTTAAAGCTATTTTATTTTGTTTATCATAGTCATAAAGCAGAGTTTGAATTTTGTCAGATTTGAGTGTTGAAACAATAGACTATAAGTGTTGTGAAACAATAGACTAAAAGTGTTGTGAAACAATAAACCACATGTGTCAGGAGAACTGATAAAGTAGGGTATCGTGTTGTTATGGGAACGACAGCAACTCCAACTTTTTCGTGGTCTAGAAAACTTTTCCCAAGTTTTAGTCGGCAGCTTTAGTCCTGTACTCTACCATTAATGATTATAAATTTAATTACCATGTTGATATGAGGCTATGTAAACATGGTTCATGACCTTGAACAACCTTGAAGCGATGCAGTGGATTTGATTGTAAAAATAACTGACCACAAATGTATTTTTTTCTGTTGTCAATCATGTTTTATTTACTAAACAAAAGCCATAGAATTACAGTTTTTCTTGTTTAGTTAAGTTCAAGTTCTATCTAGATGTGATTTTGATGATTTTAAACCGAAAATTAAGTAATTTTGCAAGAATTGAGCTTCAAGTTCATTCAAACTCGGCCGGCAAGAAACTCGACGAATCGTCCAATTATTTCTGTCCACAATAACGAAGAAAACTAAATATAACGGCTCAGTTTTCTCAATCACATACTAACCATTTTGTAAGTTATACTTAGCTACGCATTAGTCTTATATTTTTTCAAGTGTATGACTGAAAATATCAAGAAAAGATAGCCGTAAGCTTATTTATACTCACAAAAGAGTAAAAACAGAGCGATTCTTGTAGCTACACGGTGGGTTCGCTAGAACATTCATATCTCTAGTAAAATATGTCAAAGAGAAAAAAACATCTTCAAATGTCTCAGAAACGTCCATCGTTTATACATTCTTGTCGAGAAAAGCGACGAAAAGATTCAAAAATACGACAAAAACTGTGGATATTTGGCTACCTGACTTCGTGCTCCATTCATCAAGATGTCAAATATTTCAGAAAGTTTGACGACTCTTCGTCATTGATCGTGATTCGGCTCAGCTTTTCTCACTTTTCTTCGTGTTTCGTGTTCACAGGATACAAAAACAAAGTGTAACAAGCATTCTTCTGCAATTTTCTGACAGAAAATAGCATTCTTCAAATCGTTTTTCGTGTCAAAACAGTAAACTAAACAAATAAAAGTTGTCGAGTCGCCTTGCCATTTTGATTTCTTTCGTGAGATTTGATTGGATGATAGGCGATTTCTGACGCTTTTCAGGAGAATTGAAATTTTGATCACTAAAATCTCGCGTAAATAAAGGAGTTTTACGAAAGAAATCCTTGTAGTTATTTTATAAAACAAATAGAAAACGTTTTCCCGTATTTACATAGCCTGATATAAACACTCGGGAAAGTTTGGGAGAAGTCTCGAGCTCTGTGTAAAACCTCGCCGGTGGCTCGGTTTTACACAATAGCTCTCGACTTCTCCCAAACTTCCCTCGTGTTTATATCAGGCTATGTAAACACGGGAAACGTTTTCTATTTGTTAATTAAAACTTCTATTGTAGACGAACACGCTCTGGTGCATCACGGTATAGGAATTGCTGATTCACGGAAAAAACGAAATACTGGGAAATAAAAAAACGGCAGCGAAAAATGTCGTTTTAAAAATAATCGTGGCATAACACAAATCCTTAGGCCGGTGCGGCGGAACGTCAGCCAAAAACCAAAAGTCCATCTGATCGTTTTATAAATAGTCGTGGAATAACACAGACCGAATAGGATCGTTTTAAAAATAACTCCAGAAGTGGGACCTGTGCGATGGCCCGGAGAGGGTCTGACTCCTTCCCCGGGCTGGCCCAGGCCGCCCGTGGTCCAGAACTCCCCCTAGCCCGGGCTGAACCGGGCCGCCCGTGTTGGTGAACTCCCATTTCCCTACTACTAGAATGTCTGCAGTAT
The DNA here is from genome assembly GCA_033675265.1 of Actinostola sp. cb2023. NCBI lineage: Eukaryota > Metazoa > Cnidaria > Anthozoa > Actiniaria > Actinostolidae > Actinostola > Actinostola sp. cb2023. Next base: position 343,595 of record JAUJYZ010000876.1, on the reverse strand, counting down.
CCCTCGGTAGATATGGCTTGGACATATCCTACAACCTGGACCGTGCGTAAGTGGCAGGAACACACGTCGAGTTTCAAAATAACTCACACATAGTACTAGTGGCAGTGGATTTATCCCTTTCGTAAACTCTGATCTCAAGGAAGTAAAAGGTACGTGGATACAATTCTTGTGTGAAAGCTTTGTTCTGAGAAGCACTAAGGGACCGGTCATTAATTAAGGGGCTGCTATGTCGGAGAAAAGTTCAGCCAAAAAATTATGGCCCTCCCCCATTACCTGAGTGAACATAAAAATCATGAAACAAGACATACTGAACATCTCAACAATAAATAACACACATAAATACCATATTTATGGAGCTTTTTAGCTGATAACAAGGAACCAGGGGGTGCACGTGTAGCGAGCGCTGTAAGCGCGAGACGCTAGGGGGGTTTGGGCCTTGGGGGCATAGAATATTAAAATCTAGAGGGTCGAAAAAGCTATTTCCAGCGTTCTCCAAGAGCTATTTGTGATTTACACGCATCGCTAAATAGCACGTGTAGCGTGAGCCGGTAGGGGGGTTTGGGGGCATGCTCCCCCAGAAAATTTTGAAATCTAGAGGGTCGAAAATGCTATTTGTGATTTACACGTATCAACAATAATGAGCACATTTCGATGGTCTTTCAAATTTGCAAAATAGAACAAGGAGCGAGAGCTTGATAAGAGGTACTGATAGTAGCGATGAAGACTTGGTTGATAAAAATGAGGTTAAAAATGATGACCCTCCCCAAAACTCGTGACCCTCCCCCCAAACATAGCAGCCCTCCCCCACTTATTAATAACCGGTCCCTAAAGAAACACTAAACCAGGCCATTGCTATGACAAGTTCCAGTATCAAATAGTCTCACTTACCCAATGTTGTCTTTCACCCTGACGATCTCGTATGAACCATAATCGTTGACATCAGCTCGACTGACAAACACAAGAAGTTCAGTTGTGTTTTCAACATCCTTTGGATTGCAGCTCATGAGATCGAGGCTAGTAGGTCCCAGGATTGTAGCCTTCCACGCGGTCATGTGTTGCTGACAGAGGTTCATAACCTGTCCAGCGCAGTTAAGATTCCCAACTTAAATAACATAAGAAAAAAAACACACTGAGAATAATAGGAAGAAAATTACTTTAAATCAATCTCTTGGCTTTTTATTTTGAAGGACGATTATTTCCTGGAATCTCCCTCAACTTTGATGTTTAAAATTTCCCTTGGCTTCCCCTTGGGAGATATTGAACAAGGCACAAGGTCACAAAACATATTATTTATCTTGTACCAAGCGAGACAAAAGAAAATCCTTCAATTGCATTGGGTGAGAGCAGGTTGCTTATCTTCAATAGTGGTACAGATAATGGAAAACCGCTTGCGATTTGCGATTTGTTAAATTTCAATATTGCTATATTTAGGTTCTCTAAAGCTGGCAGACTACTTTTCAAGATGTCTATGGGTTTAGACAATTAGCAAGGTGTTGCCCTCAAACATGGACTTCCTTACAAAAACAGCAATTTTGTGGACAATTTAAATATCTTACTTGATTTAAGAGGAGCCAATATCTGACATTGCGTCCCTGTGTAATGTCCATTACATTCACATCTGAATGTTCCATTATCATGATTTACGATGCATGTTCCATTGTTCTTACAGGGTTGTTCTACTGCACACGGGTTGTAGCTTCGTGCCAATATTTCCATATAAAAGCAGTCTTCGTGTTGTACAAAGTCACCAGACGGAGACCAGAGCTTGGTTTTGTTGTTCAGCTCGCAGATTTTGGATGTCGTCAAGTAGTTGATGCTGTAACATTTGATGTTGTTAGAACACAGCGCTGTACAACTTTCAACTGAGATATATTTTATTGTGTCCAAGACATGGTTAACCAGACGGTATTGACGTACGGCGTCGATTGTTCTACATTTCTGGCCGTCTCCAAGCTGTATGAAACACCAAAGTTGAAGACACAAGATAAATACCCAGAAATGTGTAAGTCCTTTCATTTCCAGCGACTTTTTCCAGTTTTGGTAGCTTCTACCGTGAAAGATGTTTTGCGATCTTGTCGTTTGATGTAGTTTATATTAGCTGTCCTAACCCTTTAGAAAGAAAACAACGATATACAAATGATAAATAAATAAATTAAAAAATTAAAAATAATGTATAAATATAATTATATTTTGGTTTTCGAAATTTTGTCATTTTTTGGTTCTTGCTAATTAAGAGTTATATATAGAGCTATTTCAAAACAGGTTGTCTCAGAAATACTGAAGGATTGAATGTAACCCTGGTCGCCACGATGCTGGCGGCCATGCATGTTTTCTGGGCCGATCCACAGGTATACACAAGCAGCACCATAATATATCTCCTTTATTTTACAACCCTGAAATACATGTACAACGATGCAAATGAACAAACTAGGATAACAAGTGATAGACTGAGAAGAAGTAAATAGTTTTGAAAAAGTGGAATATCTGTACATGCTACAATTTTACTAGGTAATCTTACAAACTTGGCAATCACTAACTTTCATGGAAGTTGTCCGTGAATGACGCCTAATATCTTTCACTTGATTTCGTGAATGATTCTATTGTAACCACTTTCTTCGTTCCGTTGTTCAGAGTTCACATTCAATAAATTTCTCAATTTCTCCATATAAATATGTTACAAATCCACTGAACATTTGTCAATTCGATGGCTTTCAAATAAATAACTTCTTAGTAATGTAGTTCGTAAGGTTTCATCTTGAGAGCGTAAAAAGACTCAGAAAAATACTGAGCCCAGACGGGATTTGAACCCGTGACCTGGATACTAGTCAGGCGCTCTAACCACTGAGCCACTGGGAACTCGTGATTAGGCAGGTCTTGGTTCGTATTAATACCCAGATCACTTAGGACGTACACTGTACGATCAGCTAAGCGGAAGAAATCTTGTAGATCTAAGTTGATGAAACCTTACGAACTACATTATAATTACTAACAATTACCAAGCGACAAATCACCATATAAATAACTTTTTGCTTTGAATTTCTGATGAGGTGAAATTGACACGATTTAAATATTAATGAAATCGAGATAGAAAGAAAACAAGAGGAACACATAAGTACAAGTCTCTTCTGCATGATATTTAGTCATTTTTCTCGGCCGAGATGCACGTGAACATGTCCAACATTTGTGGCTCGATTTCCAAAACAGATATAACTTAATCCAAGGTTCGGAGTTTGTTTCGTAAAATAGGCTAGCTGAACTACCTCTGTTCGATATGATAGATAATCTCTTTTCATCATAAAAAACGTTCAAGGCAAAGACTTTTGAGAGGTAAAACATGAAACCCTTATATGAACATTATTGACGACTGATCATGGATCAATAAGAGAATAAATGATGTAAATGCTCAAACCTGTGCTTCAACGCACGCACATCTTCCTCGAACTGTTTTGAAATCCCATCCAACAATATCTTATTTTCCCAATTAATATAAAAGTAAAGGCTGACCTTACCTTCCTGTAGATCGAGTAGTTTAAGGTGGAGCAGCGGTTTAATTTGATATGATTACCAACTTGGCACTGTTCCGATCCCCTTTCCTGATACTCAGTAAACACCTGCAAATATCAGTGGCTCACGCATGGCAAAATTAAATCAGGCCTTGTTATTTTCAAGAGAACTTTATCTTTCACTGAATAAAGTCCGGCAAAAATTCTCAAAGATGGTCTTTGACTGACAACAATCAGAAGCACAACGGTACAGTCACATCTCCCAAGGACTGTAATATATGCAAAGTATATATAACGGGTTCTCACATATTCTATTGTAAATATTAATTGTCCTATTTACAGACGACTCATCATGAGTAGAATGGACGTCACTAGCACGGTTTCAAATGTAGTATTTTAGTACTGTCGACCTAACAAGTTACCGAATCTAATGTCGGTTTCATGACAACAATTTTGTATCTTCAACCTTAGTTTTAAGAAAAACTGCATTTTGCCCTGAAGATGGGCGCTCAGCCCGAAAGTTTGGCAAGTTTTTACTAAGACTAAGGTTGAAGATACAAAATTGTTGTCAAGTTACTGAATAACAGACTTTCAAACATCAAATCGTAGCTAATCGTCTGAAGTTCGAAGTCTCCATAGCCAACACTAAACAAGTATCCAACCATGTGTTATTTAATATGGTATACTATGCAGCGAGATTCTGTAAATATTTGTACTAATCAATTTGACAGATAATTGATATTGAAACAAAAAATCAGGCGCACTAAAAAGATACTTTGGGTATTATTTAGGACATTCATTTAGGACATCTATCCTACATTGTGTATATTAATTTTCAAATAAGGTCTATAAGCCAAACCGACACTGATCTGACACAGTAAAAGTTCGCCTACAAAATATTTTACAAGTATAGAGTTGACCCGAAGTGTGTCCATTGTTTGAGCCTCTTTGACGTGTTCAAGGCATACCGGCTTTTCCTCATAATAATAATAGGTATTGGGAGCATCCCACAAGGTCTCGATGCTCTTACAAATATGCACACCTGGCCTTAATTGGACGTTTTCTCAGTTCCTGATCTGATCCACTTCACTTGTACATCTGTTATTACTGAACAACGGGTTTCGCAACGAGTTCAGGAACACATGATAATTAATACAATAACATATACAACTGATCAAACTATTTACATAAATAAATATATCATGTATGCTCGCTCACCTACTATTATACTGTTGTAGTTTACAAGTGTTGTTCCTTGTCTGATTTGTCAACTTCTACATGTATCCTTGTAATATTGACGCGTTGACTGCTTGTTGTTTTATAAGCTTTATTAAAATCAATTTGCTGCTTCTCGAAAGTCTTTCAGGAAAACAGTAGATGCAGACTGAAGCATGGGTTTTAATTAAAAAGTGTCTCCATCGAAAGAAAAGGTGCGCTGGGGGTCTTCCAGTAATGCTTCTAAAAATAAATAAACAAAATAAATAAAATAAAATAGTAATGCTTCTAACTTGGCAAATAAAACACAATTGATTACCAAAGGGACGCCTTTGTTCGACAAAATATCCCGCATGAAAAAAAATTCCCATGAAAAAAAATTCCCGTCGGGAGTACTAGTTTCACGAATCTCCTCGATCAGCCTTTATCAACCCAGCGAACTTTCAGCTAAATCGTCGAAGCAGAAAGCGCGGGAGAAACTTTGTGCGTCCAAACGCTACATGAACAATGTCTTACAAGTTTTGAAGGCCACCGGAAATTGGTATAAAAGCGAAACAGCTGGAAATTAAGAGAAAACGATACTCGATGTATGCGCTTTCTAACTGCCAAGCCGATTGCTGCACCCCCGACTAGATATTTATATTATATGTGTATAGCGTACATAATGGCTTCCCATCAACATGACAGATCTAGAGCTCAAAAATAATTCAGAATTCGTGTTCTTCAAAGACTTTCAAAACTGAGCCAGTGGCTTTTATATTCGTGAACAAAACAATTATAATATTTACAATACTTTCCCAGTAGGAGTTGACGTTGTGGATGTAATGTTTCAAAGCCGAGAATGAGGACTAGACGGGGTTTCCAGTCCGAGGCGAAGCCGAGGACTGGAAACCCCGTCTAGTCCGAATTCGAGGTTTTGAAACGACTTCTCATACTCATTAATTATTACATGCAATGGCCTAAAGGCAATAAATAAAGAGTTGCAAGATTTTAGCCCGGAAAAACAAGAATTCCAGTCTGCATATTCTCTGCTCATGCGCAGAGACGAGTACATCGTATATACATAATATCCCACATGTGTTGGACTCTTGAGTAGCATGAAGTAGAGCCTGCTTTCAGATTGAATCTCATTCGGACAGAGTGGTACTCTGTCCAAGGTCCCGATGATTGTTATATGAGGGATAAGAACTCAGGAAAGAGTACTTTGAAATGATTTCAAAGTCCTTGGACTTTGAAAACTATCATTTCAAAGTCCTTGGACTTTGAAATTATTTCAAAGTCCTTGGACTTTGAAATGCATTTCAAAGTACTCTTGAGCGGACTTTCCGGGGTTTCCAGGTCCATCATGTGACCGGATTTGATGCACCGGATTGGCTGGTTACCTCATGAATAATTAATGAGTTTGAGAAATTTTTTTATTTCCCTACGACATGAATTATTTGTATTATTTTATATCTGTACCGATGGGCAACCTTTACAGATTATTAAGTATTACTAACAATGTGTGTAAGAAGTAGGCAACCCTCTATTGCTCTGCTTCATTTCGTTTTCCCCACATAATAATATTTGGAATATGTCAACCTATGAACAACATGTTTTTGGAGTAAAATGTACTGAAAATTATTTTAAAGCGACGTTTCTTTTGTGCTACAAGATTCCATCCAATCGTGAGACTCCAAAACAATAGCCAAGAAATGCTAACAATTCTCCATGTTCCCCACATAGAATTTTAATTGCATTAAAATACAGAGGCCGTTTCACTAAAAGGGAATCGATTAGTAAACTAAATAAAAATAAATTTGCTACCTGATGAAACTATGGTAGATTTTCATGTTTTAGCCAATGAGGCGGATGGGTTTAACAATAAACGATTAGCACCTTTCGGCACATTTTTGCATGTAATTGAATTTGGCCTCCCTACCTCTTACTCGGAGCATTACTTTAAACAGATTTAGATTAAGACTTCTCAAACTCATTAATTATTCATGAGGTAACCAGCCAATCCGGTGCATCAAATCCGGTCACATGATGGACCTGGAAACCCCGGAAAGTCCGCTCAAGAGTACTTTGAAATGCATTTCAAAGTCCAAGGACTTTGAAATAATTTCAAAGTCCAAGGACTTTGAAATGATAGTTTTCAAAGTCCAAGGACTTTGAAATCATTTCAAAGTACTCTTTCCTGAGTTCTTATCCCTCATATAACAATCATCGGGACCTTGGACAGAGTACCACTCTGTCCGAATGAGATTCAATCTGAAAGCAGGCTCTACTTCATGCTACTCAAGAGTCCAACACATGTGGGATATTATGTATATACGATGTACTCGTCTCTGCGCATGAGCAGAGAATATGCAGACTGGAATTCTTGTTTTTCCGGGCTAAAATCTTGCAACTCTTTATTTATTGCCTTTAGGCCATTGCATGTAATAATTAATGAGTATGAGAAGTCGTTTCAAAACCTCGAATTCGGACTAGACGGGGTTTCCAGTCCTCGGCTTCGCCTCGGACTGGAAACCCCGTCTAGTCCTCATTCTCGGCTTTGAAACATTACTTCTCAAACTCATTAATAATTCATTAGCTCAATAACCAATCAGCTCTCACGATTCGAGTCAGGTGGATGTATCTTGATACCGGAGGAAGAACTGATCAAGACACTGATCAAGACACTGATCAAGACACTGAAATTATTGTATATTTACCATTATGTTACTTACCTTTAACTTAGTAGACTTACTACCTCTTACTTATCATGAAAAAAAATCTAGTGATAAATCATCAACCAGAGTTGAATCAGTGACCCCTCGCACATTACGCTCCTACTACTTATCCATTAGACTACCTGACTGCTTGTTCAATTTTGAAGCTCTTTTTAACAAACATAATACTTGCGAGGTGACTCATTAGGCCAAGACACAAAAGCAATATTATGTTCTTTTCTCAGGAGACTCAAGAACAATTCAGATAATCATTCATTATTAATGAGTTTGAGAAGCAATATCAAAAACTCGTGCTTCGTGTTTCATCAGGGGATTCAAAACACCTCGAAACAATAAAAGCACTCGGCCTACGGCCTCGTGCTTTCATTAGTTTCTCGGTGTTTTGAACCCCTGATAAAACACTCGCACTCGTTGTTGATATATTACGTAAAGGTTGCCCATCGGTACAGATATAAAATAATACAAATAATTCATGTCGTAGGGAAATAAAAAAATATGAAGTATTTGACAAAATGCCACAAAACTCCCTAAAATCGCAAAGAAAATAAATAAATAAATACATTTAAAATTCAAGAAAATAAGCTTCATCTACGCTTTTTTGACATATTTATTCCATTCACGTACGCTATTTTTGACGGATTTATTTAAAATATAGCGTAGATGAAGCTTATTTTCTTGAATTTTAAATGAATCCTACGCACAAACAATCTTTAAATAAATACATGTTTTATTAACCATATAGACCCTGCAAGGCATTATGTTTCTATGACAACGTACCATGAATAAAGTTGATCTCATCTCATCTGATCTCATGCAATTTTGCGCTATAGAGGGTTTGCACGATCACGTTCCGGCAGCCATGACAGGTGGCAGGAACAATACATGAGAAATAATTGACTCTTATCAGGTGTACTGATTTTTCAGATCAGCAAACTGGTTTCTTTCTGGTGCAAACAGCCTATAATATATCAAAGAGTTTGTCTGAAAGAACATTTCTGGAAAGTTTCAATGGTATAGGATCAAATCTCAAAAAGTTATCGGGGATGACATTTATAGACTTTAGTATGGGATTTTGCCGTCATGCGTTAGAAGCCTCGTTTTGATATTAGCCGTTTTTTCAAAATGATTAATTACAAGATTTAACCCCTTCCTCTAAAATAATATAGTTATATAAGTATAATATAGAAGTTTCATGACAAAATTATATATCTCTGCGAAGTTATGAACGATTTAAATTCTGAAAAACATCAAAACGAGGCTTCTAACGCATGACGGCAAAATCTCATACTAAAGTCTATAAATCCCCGATAACTTTTTGAGATTTGATCCTATACCATTGAAACTTTCCAGAAATGTTCTTTCAGACAAACTCTTTCAGATCATATAGGCTGTTGCCAGTTTGCTGATCTGAAAAATCAGTACACCTGATAAGAGTCAATTCAATTCCTTAAGGTGCAGTAATACGGGCAACAAAATCGTGCAACTTGTCGCGCAACATTGTTGCATTGCAAGTTGCAGAGCAATGTCTCTCGTATTACCATCGTTCGTGCAACTTGTCGCGCAACAAATTTTCGTGTTGCAGGTTTCAAAACTTTGTTGCGCAAAGTAGAAGCTCTTTCTACTTAAAGCAAAAAAGTATTGCAACCTGCAACACCGAAAAATTTATTTGTTGCGCGACAAGTTGCGCGAACGATGGTAATACGAGAAACGTTGCTCTGCAACTTGCAACGCAACAATCTGAACAATGTTGCGCGACAAGTTGCACGATTTTGTTGCTCGTATTACCGCACCATAAGGGGAAAGGTATTCCTTATCCTGCCCTCTGTCATAGCTGCCGGCACATGATCGTGCAAATTGCAAATCTATATTCGTCGTATGCTTCTCGACCAATCAGAACATGTGTTATATCTGAATAATTTATTTTATAAATTATGTTACATTCCTACGTGCATTTTGATACTTCTTATTAAGATGTGGTGACATTCCATTTATAGTCTGTGCGACTGAATCTGCCAAAGTGCCTTTCTGCTTGATTCAAGATGACGTCACTGTTGCCATCGAAACATGCTTGACGTGTAGGTTGATTGACTTGAAATAGTGCATTTTAAAGTACAGAGACTTTGTCACAAACAAGTAGTTCTTCAACTGCAGGTTCTCTTGTGAGCTCCTCTGTTTTTGTACAGTGAAGAAATAAAGGCACCAAAGCGCCTATGATCGTTATTGTACCTGTCATAATGAAAGCCTCACGATAGGAGTGGCGGTCAGCTACAAGACCTGATTATAAATATACATATATTTAGTATTATAATAATAATAATAATAATAATAATAATAATAATAAATAATAATAATAATAATAATAATAATAATAATAATAATATAATAATAATAATAACAATAATAATATAATAATAATGATAATAATAATAATAATATAATAATAATAATAATAATAATAATAATAATAATAATAATAATATAATAATAATAACATTCTTAATGAAACACACTAAATATTGATCTCACTGCGTTTTACAACTGATATATAAAATTATAAATATAATAAAAATGGATATATAGAGCGCAGCCTTTTCGTATGAGTGGCAGAGTTACGGTACCGTGCCGTACCGTATTGAAAAAGAGTTTGATTGGATGAGATGCATCTGCACGCTTTTTGATTGGTTCAGAAAGGAAGCCATTTGAGTGTCACGATAACGTACTAGGTTAATTATAACCCGAGTATCCTCTGACAAAAAAAAAGCCTGATACTCAGGTTAGTAGGTTTCCCACTCATACGAAAACGACTCTATTTAGTAAACAGTTTATATAATAAGAATGAACAATCAAGTACGGAGATACTGGAACTCAACTTAATAGGCAATTTTCATGATGGCGTCATATACTACAAGTACCAGAATGTTTTGCCCATTTTCTTTTGTTAGATAATTAGCACCAATTAATTGTCTTACTATTCTCACGAGGGAATAAAAATCTGAATAAGAAAGGAACTGATTCCCAAAGCATTCTGGTACTTGTAGTAAAACAACGTCATCATGCAAGTCGCCTATTAGTTGACATTTCGATTTCGCGCCTTCGTCAGGCCTTGTGACAACTCAATATAATGTTAATGACCAATTATTGCCGGTGTTGGATAGTTTAAACTAAGAGGGGTCGGGTGGGGAGATTGAAACCAAAAGTAGCGAATCCACAATTTTCTCGGTTTATTCAGTGGCCTCCAAAAATGAAGCTGAAAATATGTCACTTCCCGTCGAAACTTCGAAAAATCCTTTTGTTTTGAGTAGAGTTTTTTTGTAGAGTTAATTTTAAAATATTTATTGGTAGCTTGAGCAATATAGACGGAGTTTGGACGAATTCAAAATATTCACATTTGGTCGATCTTCCCCCTTTTTAAAGGAATATTAAAGAAAAGGTTTGATTCTCTCAACTCAACTTTGATCTTACAGATGCGGTATTGTGGTATCGTCCTGGTCTGCGTTATTTGGTAATTTTGGGCTACGCTATTCGGTGAAATCCAAATTTCTTTAGCGTATTTCGGTATTTTTTTGGGATATGCGGTACCACGGTATTAGCTATCCCCCAACGTCCACCTCCAGATGGAAATTGGTCTGATGAATTAATCCAGCTTATCACTCGACAACTTCGCACTTTTGAAACTGGGACTTACCTGTTATCATAGGACCAAGACCTATTGCCACTGAAATAGCCGCATTTGCACAGCCATAAGCATAGGGCCTCTGTTCATTTCCCACCGCATTTAGTATAATCACATTATAGGTAGTGAGAAATGCTCCATCTGCAACGCCATAGATCAGCGTGATTACCACAAGGGCAGCATAGCTACCGTGGTCCATTGAAAGGAACAGAGTTGAGATACCACTACACAAGCCACTAACTTGATTCACATACACTGGGTTGATAAGCTCGCAAAGTTTCCCTGAGGCAATCCGAGAGACAAGAGAACCAAGCCCTATGCCAAAATACAGATAAGACGACTTCTTACTGGAGATACCTATTTCCTCACAGTGGCGCACCTGTAGGCAAAACAAAAGTGTAAATCAAACCTTCTGTTGCGGCTGTGCTATGCCAGAGAAGCAAAACAAAGGTATAAAACCTTCTGTTCTGGCTGTGCGTGCTATGCTAGATAATGAGAAATTGGTGCAACTATTTAAACAATACAAAAGTATAAAACCTTCTATTTTGGCTGTGCTATGCCAGATAATGAGAAATTGGTGCAAGTGTTTAAACAAAGCAAAAGTATAAAACCTTCTTGTTCTGGCTGTGCTATGCCAGATAATGAGAAATAGGTGCAACTATTTAAACAATACAAAAGACAGTATAAAACCTTCTGTTCTGGCTGTGTTATGCCAGATAATGATCAGAAATTGGTGCAAGTGTTTAAACAAAGCAAAAGTATAAAACCTTCTTGTTCTGGCTGTGCTATGCCAGATAATGAGAAAATGGTGCAACTAGTATTGTTTAAGTAACACAATAGTATAAAACCTTCTGTTCTGGCTGTGTTATGCCAGATAATGAGAAATTGGTGCAACTAGTATTGTTTAAGTAACACAATAGTATAAAACCTTCTGTTCTGGCTGTGTTATGCCAGATAATGAGAAATTGGTTCAACTATTTTAAGCAAAGCAAAAGTATAAAACCTTCTTTTCTGGCTGTGTCATGATCATGCTATGCCAGAGAATGAGAAATTGGTGCAACTATTTTAAGCAAAGCAATGAAGTATAAATCCTTCTGTTTCAGTACCGTCGTGTTATGCCAGAGATATGAGAACTTGTTATACTTACTAAGTGAATGGCAATGGAGAAATGGCTGAATGACACTATGAACAAGCTTATGACAGGAACAATGTACCAAGGCAGCCTACAGAAGCTGAGATTGATGACCAGTCTCCTCCAAATAGTATGTGGCTCTTCTTGCTCCAAACTTGATCCCGTAGTCGTATTCTCATCAGGTTTTTCGACGTTTGGATCAAACAAAATGGAAATGAAACATGTACAAAGAAGAAGAGCAGACAATGTTCTCAAGGCGTTCCTCCAACCAACTGCACCCAGCAAGGCTTCCATGCCGGGTCCCATCAAGAAAAATCCTGAAGATACTCCAGCGGCAACGATTCCAATAGCAACAGAGCGTCGCTTCTCGAAGTACATACTAACGACAAGAAAACAAGGCATATAGGTGAAGCTCAGCCCCAAGCCATACATTAGGCACAGTGAAAAGTACATGAATGTCAACCCTGAGGCCCAAGATGTGATGAAGATGGATGCTGCACACGTTAGGGTGCCAAATACATGAGACAATCGACAACCAAATCGATGGCATACTTTCCCACTCAGTGGTGATAAAAAGTACGACAGGCCAAATGTAAGGGAACCTATTAAAGCTGAAAACAGAGACACAGTGAACAGTGATGATGGGGTGACAGACGAATTCGACACGATTTCAAGCACGAAAACAACTGAACCGAAATGTTGAGTGAGATGTTGAACACGTTTCAACACTGTTACTTTTAACATGGAGTGGTGTAAACGCTTTCAATATCGTGAATCAAGAAGAAGAAGAAAAAAGAAGAAAAAAAAAGAAGAAAAAAAAAGAAGAAAAAAAGAAGATGAACGAATTGATGTTGAGCGAAACAAATGAAATATTGAGACCGTTTCCCAGCCGGGCCAATACATGAATTACAGCAGTCGTCGATCATCATCATCTGTCGGCAACTAATCCGAGTATTATTAGGATCCATGAGAATCTATAATATACATAGCAGTTAGAATCTTGATCGGTTCTGTGCCGTTCCTTGATCGTGAATTCAGTCCTGAGAGAACGTCAGGACCAGCGTAAGGAAGCTGTTGAAATGCAAGGCTCGTTCACCACGACAGAGAAACAATGAACGACTTCGGAAGGGAGAAGGTACGGTGACATTGCATCAGTCATTAGATTCAGTGCCTGCTTTTAAGGTATAGTTTGGTTACGGTGGACACCGATAAAAACGGCGCTTAGCTGTGGTCATAACCTTTCCGTTCCATATCTTTCCGTCGTGTAAACAGACCTTTGAATGCCATTCAATAAATAGTAACTAAAAAGACTAAAACGTTAAGACAAGTTCTTTGTCTACCTGTTTTCTCTCTACTTTGGTGGAATTCGTCCATAAAGACTGGCAGCAATACTCCAAAACTGAATATAATAGAATAAGCCATTCCATTTGATACTGAAGCACCAACACAGACCAACCATGAATATCTACTGTCACGTTTGCGAGGGGATCTAACACTAGACATTCTACAAGTACATTAGAAACCCAAGCTGACCAACCTCATCAAGGCTCAGTGGCAAACAATTAACCGGCTTGATAAACAAATCGTTTGTGTTTTTAAAAATCGAGAAAATCGTGGAGAAAATAAATCGAGACTCATTTGTCACTGCCATCGGCAAGAAGTGAAACGGGATCGAATGGTAAAATATGTTAATCATTGCATGTGTTCACTGTGCATAACATGATAAGTATAGTTGGGTTGCGTGACGGATCTGCAGGTAATACTTTACTTTACTTTAATGGTTTGACAGCAATAAAATACAAAAATAATATACACAGTACAATAAATAATTTATTTAGTGATGAAGGAAGCCAGGAAAGGAATAGAATTCCCTTCAAAATTGGCTACCGAAGACATTTATATATTTGTATCATAAGTGGAATTAGCGATAAATAGGTGCTTATATGTTCAACGAATAAATAAAAGGATCCTCCAGGATTCACAGTCTGCACTCCAATATGTATACAGTTAATGTCATTAACGTTGTCCAGCTAAACAGAGATTAACACTACAATAAATGTCACGTGTTTCATCATATATTCGTTTTGCGCGCGCGATATGAGCAATTATTGTGCACGTGGAGCCGATATACTTGATACTTTGAATTATGTCAGCTCCACGTGCACAATAATTGTTTGTTTCGTGCACGCAAAACGAATATATGATGAGACACGTGACATTTATTGTAGTGTTAATCTCTTTTTAGCTGGACAACGTTAATGACATTGACTGTATGTGTTATAATCCAATTACAAATTAGTGCCCCAAGTGTCGGGCTTCCTTTGTCAGTTTTGTCTCGTATTAATATGTAACAATTATGTGAAATACATGTGATAATATCATGTAATAAGGGCTTCACAGTTTCATGGAGGCTTTGGGTGACTCTGATCTCTCCGTAAGCTCTCAATATTCCCTACAAAGTCAAAGTCAAAGCAAAGAAACCATACCAATTATTGAACGTCATTCGAGTAGATCTGTCGTGCTACAGAATGTATCCTTTGCATTTCTGATCGTTGCCGGTCAAACTGGACAAAACATTGCATGTGTTACCATTGTGGATCGACTCTGGGAGAAAAGATGGAAATAAGACAGTAAACAATTGTAGCGGTCCCTGCAAGAACAGCTAGCTAGAGTAAGTGACTTTTGATCAAAACCCAAATTCTCCATTGAAATTCAAAGAATCTTGAGGAGAATTTAGATTTTGATCAGTCATCACTTGCGTTGTTCTTCAATGAGGGTTTATCACGTAATTTCAAACTCATAGGACAAAAAATGATTATCATAGCTGGAAAGAGCTTCGCTGAAATTAGTAAAAATGTCAAGTTTGGAAAAGATTGCTTCACAAATTGCGAAGATATGAATTTTCAAAAATCGAAATTTTATATGAAAACCTTTGGAAATTTACGCTTGGAGGCAACTCTTGCCTCCAACAAAGGTTTTTATACAAAATTTCGATTTTTGAAAATTCATATCTTCTCAATTTGTGAAGCAATCTTTTCCAAACTTGACATTTTTACTAATTTCAACGAGCTCTTTCCAGTTATGATAATCATTTTTTTGTCCTATGAGTTTTGAAATTACATGATAAACCCTCATTGTAAAACCAACAATATGACACTGATTCCAGTCGCTTCCAGCCGTTCATGGATCGTCAAATACAGAAGTACTTTGATCCCATTACTAAACTAAAACTAAAAACCCTTATATTTTAGACAAATAACTACATTAGCGAACTATTTCAGAAAATAGTGCAAAAACCTTTGACAGATTTAACCGAACTAAATACAGGCACCGCAGTGTGACTAAAACAGTGTTTCGTCACTCGTTGCGTGACTCGGTAAAACATGCATGCGTCGACTTATCAAGTAGATTTTCGCTTCTAATTATATAAATACATTATACATATATAAACTCAATTGCAGAAAGGTTGTAGTATACATTTATACAAATATCTAATGAGATACAAGATATCTAATGAGATACAAAGTGCAAAACATCGATTATTTTCTTCTAATATATCAGAATCATCAATTTTAGATTAGTATCGCATATTTTGTGCTTTAAACAGTTGTATTTTAGCATGTCTAACATTTTGCATCTCATTAGATATTTGTATATTTGTATAAATGTATACTACAACGTTTCTGCAATTGAGTGTACATAGGAATTTACACTCGTGAATTTAGTAAAAATAATTTGTAATGTTTTTGGAATTGTAGGTAACCTATTTTTTATTGCAATGAGGATTTCTAGGTTTTTAGCATACCTGGTGTAAGCGTGTAAGAGTGGATACCACAAGCCTATAATATCAGATGGATATCAGACAGTACAACGGGCTCACTTGTATTCCTGATTCATCGCTGCGCCCTTCATTATTGCTCAAGTACATACAATAGTTCCTCCAAACCAAGTCAGTCCGGCTGCCGTAAATCCACCAGTACCGGCCGTAAATACACCAGTAGCGGCCGTAAATACTCCAGTACCGGCCGTAAATCCACCAGTACCGGCCGTAAATCCACCAGTAGCGGCCGTAAATACGCCAGTACCGGCCGTAAATCCACCAGTACCGGCCGTAAATCCACCAGTAGCGGCCGTAAATACGCCAGTACCGGCCGTAAATACACCAGTACCGGCCGTAAATACACCAGTACCGGCCGTAAATACGCCAGTACCGGCCGTAAATACACCAGTACCGGCCGTAAATACGCCAGTACCGGCCGTAAATCCACCAGTACCGGCCGTAAATCCACCAGTAGCGGCCGTAAATACGCCAGTACCGGCCGTAAATACACCAGTACCGGCCGTAAATACACCAGTACCGGCCGTAAATACACCAGTACCGGTCCTGGCTGCTCTAGAACTAATGCTAATGCGGTGAGTAGCATGCCTTCGCTAGCCATTTCAGCCCGTTAATCTTCATTGTTTTTCTTCTCCTTTTTTCGCGCACGGTCCGTACAAAGTGGTCAAACTTTAGGTAGTTGATTGTAAACCAACTTCCAATAAAGTTGTGTTAGTTAAAAGTTTGCATAATCTTCATTTACCGTAAGCGTTTTCAAAAGGTGTAGGCGAACGAATCTCGGCTATGTACAGTTTTTAGATTTCTGTTGGTACACGTTGGGCAGCACGTGTCATTGTAGCTATATGTGAAGCGAATGTATTTCGCTCTACTAGTTTATATTTTCTGGTTCACGTATTTCGTACGTGGAGGCGAATGTGTTTCGCTACTTCAGGTTGATATTTTTTGGTTCACGTATTTCGTACGTAGGGGCGAATGTGTTTCGCTACTTGTTGATATTTTTTGGTTCAGGTATTTTGTACGTGGATGTGAATGTGTTTCGCAACTCGTTTGTATTATTTTTTGTTGCATATCAGTTTTCAGTGTAAGTAAAATTAAGGTCGATCTCGCCGGAGTGAACGTCGGTTTCGCCATGTATAAATTAGTGCAAAAGTAATATAGCATTTACAGCCTTGAGGAAGTTCTAAATTCCAGCTTTACGAGTGCAATATACGATGGAATTTACAACAGTACAAAATCGCACTATAATGTATAAAAATGTTAGAGATGTACAATATTAAACGTGATTACAGAGCGGGTTTTTACTAAAATTACCATACTACCTAGCCTAATAATGAATTTTCAAACTATATTCGTCGCCTCTGGCCATGATAAATATTTAAAACTATTCAGTTTTGTTCGTATCTTTGGAGGCCTATTAATTAATTCTAGTTTGCACTTGTCGACAACGGCCAGACTTAGCTATCATTCTTTTTCTTCTCTAAAACACAGAAGCTGAATGCGTTATCGGAGATATAGTTAAAGCATAATATCATTGTCTGACAAAGATCGCATACTTTCTCCAGTAGCATGGTTAAAGGTTGAGCAGCGTTTTGGACCACACACTATAGATCTGATGGCCATGGATTCCGACGTTCAGACGGAAGTCAAGATCAATGGGAACCCCTTAAAGCATTTTCCCTCACGGTTCACCCCTTTTTCCACGCTGGTCAACGTATTCATCGATGGCACAGAAAATCCTTATGTGTTTCCCCCATTTCGTCCTGATCGCTCCACTGCTCCTTTTGCTCCTTTGTATACACCTATATTCCAAATATCGTTGTCCGGGTCGAAAGCAACAACCAAGAAGCTGACGACCGCAAAGGACTTTTATCCGTGGTACTTGAGAAGTTATCCCTACGAGCGTTGAATAGCAATCATTTGGAACTGTTCGGCCATTTGAAAATGCATGTTGTCAATATGTCTACAGATGAATAAATTAATAAGGAGAAAGTCCCAATGCCCTTTGCGGTCGTCAGCTTCTTGCTTGTTGCTTTCGGCGTGGACAACGATTTTTGGAATAGGTGTATAATCCTTCTGCATCAGCATGACTTAAAAGTATCAAATTAAGGTAATGCAGATATTAATGTCGTTTCTTTTTACATGTATCTTTTTGCAGATGTTATCTTCTTTAGACCGTCGTGATTCTGATTACCAACCTCTCGAACAAACAAACGTTGAACTGGAACAACAAACATCTGACCCACCACCAGAACAGATCAACACGACAAACGTTTCGTCAGACGATGACGAACTGAGATCCACTCGGGATGATGAAATTAGCACCTGGAAATTAACTATGAATATAATCAACGACATGGAAGGCGTTGGGTTCCTTGCACTCCCGTACGCTATCTACCAAGGAGGAATTGCCGCTATCATTGGTCTCGCTATTGCGCCTTTCATCATGGGATACTCAGCCAATCTTCTAGCTGAATGCCTTGATGACGAAGATGAATGTGGGGAACGAACAAGACAGCGATGGAGCTACCAAGATATTGGGATGGAATGCTGGGCCCCACTACGACACATCACTTGGACCTTTCTGTGCATAACTCTTTTTACGAATTTAAGTGCTTTTATTATACTATGTGCTTCTTTGATGTCACAGCAGTTTCCACAAGTTCCCATCACCGTGTCTCAGTGGGGGATGCCTGGCAACTTTACTGGTTTTACCCATTGTATTCCTGAAACAACTATCCCACATTGCATGGATTAGCTTGATAAGTGTATTAGCACTATTAGCTTCTGCTGGCATCACATTAGCCTATGAATTCCAAGAGATCTCCAAGTGGGATTTGCAGTCACTTTTATTCTGGGATACACGTGGTGTATTTGTTGCCTTATCGATTGTCATTCTAAGCTACAAGATCCATGACTCTTCCGTAACAATGGCAGCGGAAGTTTCTAGCCCGTCCAAGTTTAAAGTAGCGTTAATCTGGTCGTATATGTTTACGACGATATTTAAAATAGTGTTTGCATTATCGGGGTTTCTGTCTTACAGAACTGGCACCAGAGAAGTCATTCTCAATAACCTACCTGCGAGTTTACCAATTAAAACGACCGCAGTTTTTTTCGTATTGAACGTATTGCTAATATTTCCAATTAGTGTTCTAATTCTCTTGCAAAATATTGAAGAGCTGTCTTTTTATGAAAAGATAACAGAGAAGGTGCCATCAGCCATATGCTTTGTAGTGCTTCGTAGAGTTATAGTTCTAGCAATTCTAGCATTTGCAGTAAGTATGCCTCATTTTGCGTTGACATCTGCTTTTGTAGGGAGTTTTGCATACTCTATTGCGTTAGTTTTCCCAGGATTGTTTCAACTACGTTTAAGTACAAGCGATTAACTACACTTCAAATATTAGTGGATGGAAGTTTGGTTATCCTGGGCACCATTGGTATGGTTTTCGGCCTAGTATCAACTATCACGTCTTTAATTTCCACCACGTGATGATGTGAAATACATGTGATAATCACAATATTACAAGGGCTTCACAGTTCTCAAGTATATTAAGGCCTGACACATGAGCCCAATTGGCATAAAAAATATTATTTTCTATAAACTGAAAACTATTCATGCTTTGGAGATAAAACTTCACCAAGATGTTTAGTCCCTTGAGTGTGTGAAAATTTGATGTGGTTTATTGCATGTGCTGGGTCACGTGACAAATCACATGGCAACATATGTCCAAATATTTCATCTTAAAATGGGGTACATAGAAACTTTTCTAAGAATAATGAATCAGATGTCAAAAAGTTACATTTAGAAAGGTCTTTCTAAATTCGCCTTTTAACGTTGTCCTTAATCATTAGTTATAGAGATAATTGATAAAACAGGTCACGTGACCAATCCAGTTATTTGCATATTTTTATTTTTCTAGTTAATGAGAATATGTAGACAGCATTAAAAGGCGGGATTAGAAAGACATCTACCAAAGGTATTTACCGAAACATTAGTTAGCGTTCTAAGAAAAGTCTCTACGTACCCCATTTTCGATTGACTTTTTCAACCAGTCTTGGCCACGTGATTTATCACGTGACACTTCATTTGCTATTATCGTGACTAAATTGTCACAAATTCATGGGTCTTAGCATTTTGGAGAAGTTTTAGCTTCAAAGCATGAATAGTTTTCAGTTTATAGAAAATAATGTGTTTATGCTAATTAGGCTGATGTGTCAGGCCTTAATATACTTGAGTTTCATGGAGGCTTTGGGGGACTCTGATCTCTCCGTAAGTTCTCAGTGTTCCATACAACTCTGACAAAGCAAAGAAACCTTGCCAATTATTGAACGTCATTCGAGTAGATCAGTCGTGTTACAGAATGTATTCTTTGCTTTCTGATCATTGCCGGCCAAACTGGATAAAACATTGCGTTACCCTCGTGGATCGACTCTGGAAGAAAAGATGGAAATAAGACACTAAACAATTATTGTAGCTAGAGTACTGAAGTGATTTTTGATCAAAAGCCAAATTCTCCTTTGAAATTCAAAGAATATGGAGGAGAATTTAGATTTTGATCAGAGATCACCTACGTTGTTCTTGCAGGGAGTCCTTCAATTATACTTGAAAACAACAATAATGACACTGATTCCAGTCGTTTCCAGCCGTTCATGGATCGTCAAATACAGAATCGAAGTACCTAATGTACTATTGATCAAGAAGTACAAAAATAAATAAAAAACCTTATATTTTAGACAAACTACATTAGCGAACTATTCCAGAAAATAGTGCCAAGACCTTTGACAGATTTAACCGAACTAAATACAGGCACCGCAGCGTGACTCAAACAGTGTTTGGTCACTCGTTGCGTGACTCGGTACTGAACATGCATGCGTAATTAAATTGTCTTCGATATTCATATCAAGTAGATTTTCTCTTCTTATTATATAAATACATTATACATATATCTGTTTTCAAAAACCTTTGTCCATATACAAAATACAACATAGTAAAAAGGAATTAACTAGAGAAACAATATAAAATAACTATGATATAACGCGCGCTCTGATTGGCCAAAAGATGCGTATTCCGCGTGCTTTATGAAAGCACACAGCACGCTCGCGCAGATATTCAAACATTTTTATAACGAACAAAATTGAAAACTTGCCTTAAAATCACAAATTAATTATATTTTATAAAAGAAATAGAAAACTTGCTCGCTGTACTATGTGCAGATTAATAGCACTTGGGGACTGATCAGAACACTGGAGAAGTGTTGAGAAGCACTTCTGTCGTGTTCTGATCAGTCGCCGCGTGCACATAGCACGCGCGCTCGTTTTCTATTTCTTCAAAATAAAATATGTATGTATGCATGTATGTATGAGCCAGAGTTCTGCATGATTGGATTTCTTTTGTTTCTGTAGTTAATTCCATTCTACTGTTTACTATTTTGTACTTTGTAAATGGACAACGTTTTTGAAAACAATTTACACTTGTGAATTTAGTAAAAATAATTTGTAATGTTTTTGGACTGATTTGTAGGTAACCTATTTTTAAATTACAATGAGGATTTCTAGGTTTTTAGCATATCTGGTGTTGTAAGAGTGGATATCAGAAGTCTAATATCAGATGACAGACAGTACAACGAATATAGCTCGAGGCTCACTTGTATTCCTGATTCATCGCTGCGCCCCTCATTATTGCTCAATCACATACAATATAGTTCGGCTCCAAACCAAGTTCTGGCTGCTATTAACTGCTACCAGCTTCGGCCGTAAATCCACCAGCACCGGTCCTGGCTGCTCAAGAGCTAACGCTAATGCGGTGAGTAGCATGTTGTAGGCGCTAGCCATTTCAGTCCGTTAATTTCTTCGTTGTTATTCTTCTCCTTTTTGTTCCCACGTTCCGTACAAAGTGGTCAAACTTTAGGTAGTTGATTGTAAATCAACTTCCAATAAAGTTGTGTTAGTAAAAAATTATGTGCATGCGAATGTGTTTCGCAACTCGTTTGTATGTACTGTATACAATATGAGCGGCCGATCTATATGGGATTTACAAACTCGAGCCGTAGGCGAGAGTTTATAAATCCCATACAGATCGGACGCGAATATTGTATATTACTTATCGAATCCAACGATGTATAAGTGGATGTTTTACTATAATTTGGATGGTATAGGAAACAGTTTGGCCGAGAAAATCCAAGTTAAAGTTGAATGCAAATGAGGACTTGAATTCAAGATTCCTTGAACATAATCACCAAATCAACGAAGCGATTAGAATAATTAGACACGCCACTCCGACACCACCATCTCAAATGTTCAAATATATACACCTATTCCAAATATCGTTGTCCGGGCCGAAAGCAACAGACTTTAGGATTCACCCAATTAATATATTTATCCGTGGTACTTGAAGTTATCCCTACGAGCGTTGAATAGCAATCATTTGGAACTATTCGGCCATTTGAAAATGCATGTTGTCAAAATGTCTACAGATGAATATAAGGAGAAAGTCCCAATGCCCTTTGCGGTCGTCAGCTTCTTGCTTGTTGCTTTCGGCGGGGACAACGATTTTTGGAATAGGTGTATAATCCTTCTGCATCATGCAGCATAATTTAAAAGTATCAAATTGAGGTACTGCAGATATTAATGTCGTTTCTTCTTACATGTATCTTTTTGCAGATGTTATCTTCTTTAAACCGTCGTGATTCTGATTATCAACCTCTCGAACAAACGAACGTTGAACTGGAACAACAAACATCTGACCCACCATCAGAACAGATCAACAAAAACGTTTCCTCAGACGACGACGAACTGAGATCCACGCGGGATGATGAAATTAGCACCTGGAAATTAACTATAAATATCATCAACGACATGGAAGGCGTCGGGTTCCTTGCACTCCCGTACGCTCTCTACGAAGGAGGAATTGCCGCTCTCATTGGTCTCGCTATTGCGCCTTTCATCATGGGATACTCAGCCAATATTCTAGCTGAATGCCTTGATGACGAAGATGAATGTGGGGAACGAACAAGACAGCGATGGAGCTACCAAGATATTGGGATGGAATGCTGGGCCCCACTACGACACATCACTTGGACCTTTCTATGCATATCTCTTTTTACGAATTTAAGTGCTTTTATTGTACTATGTGCTTCTTTGATGTCACAGCAGTTTCCACAAGTTCCCATCACCGTGTCTCAGTGGGCATGTCTGGCAACTTTACTGGTTTTACCCATTGTATTCCTGAAACAACTATCCCACATTGCATGGATTAGCTTGATAAGTGTATTAGCACTACTAGCTTCTGCTGGCATCACATTAGCCTATGAATTCCAAGAGATCTCCAAGTGGGATTTCCAGTCACTTTTATTCTGGGATACACGTGGTGTATTTGTTGCCTTATCGATTGTCATTCTAAGCTACAAGATCCATGACTCTTCCGTAACAATGGCAGCGGAAGTTTCCAGCCCGTCCAAGTTTAAAGTAGCGTTAATCTGGTCGTATATGTTTACGGCGATATTTAAAATAGTGTTTGCATTATTGGGGTTTCTGTCTTACACAACTGGCACCAGAGAAGTCATTCTCAATAACCTACCTGCGAGCCTACCAATTAAAGCGACCGCATTTTTTTTCGTATTGAACGTAATGCTAATATTTCCAATTAATGTTCTAATTATCTCGCAAAATATTGAAGAGCTGTCTTTTTATGAAAAGATAACAGAGAAGGTGCCATCAGTCATATGTTTCGTAGTGCTTCGTAGCGTTATGGTCCTAACAATTCTAGCATTTGCAGTTAGTATGCCTCATTTTGCGTTGATATCTGCTTTTGTAGGGAGTTTTGCATTCTCTATTGCGTTAGTTTTCCCAGGATTGTTTCACCTACGCTTAAAGTTCAAGCGATTAACTAGACTTCAAATATTAGTGGATGGGAGTTTGGTAATCCTGGGCACCATTGGTATGGTTTTCGGCCTAGTATCAACTATCACGTCTTTAATTTCCACCACGTGAAACTCAGTTTCGAACTAGCTACAATGAGGGTTTATCATGTAATTTTAATTTCAAAACTCATAGGACAAAAAAATGATTATCATAGCTGGAAAGAGCTCGTTGAAATTATGAAAAATGTGAAGTTTAGAAAAGATCGCTTTACAAATTGCGAAGATACAGCTATTTCAAAAAACGTTGATACTGAATACGGCATTCTAAATAGTGTATTCCAAGACCGAAATGCATTTTGGGACTCGTGTAATATTGTCTAAAGTAATATAAATAATAATAATTTATTTTACCTAAGTTTTCAACGTTTTTTGAAATATAGCTGTATGAATTTTCAAAAATCAACATTTTGCCGACAAGAAAGTGGTTTAAAAATTGATCGGTTTATGGGATTATCGCGCCTTCGATACAGCGATTTGTAAAAATTATGTAAAATCCTAATATATCGATATATAGTAATTTGCATAATCCTAATTCTTTGATTTTAGCTATTATTAAACCTGAATCTAAACCCAAGTAACCTATGTAGTATGTATGTGAAAAAAACAATTGAAAAATGGAACTTTAGGGGGCTTATTCAGCCATTTTATGATGGAAATTACTCACAATGCACCTGATATATTGATATATTGATATATTTGATTTTTACAGAATTTTTGCAAATCGCTGTATTGTTACCAATACATATGCACATGTGCTGTACCCTATTATTATATTTAGCACTACGCATGCGCGTCATTGGCAACCATTGCGGATTAGAGTCGTTTTCGTGCGAGTGGGAAGTAGCGGTATCCAAGCATTCTGATTGGTTGAGCAATGATTTTGCACGCTGTGATTGGTTGAATAAGTAGGAGCCTCCATCTACCGTACTGGGTTTGTGAGACGACCTGTGACCGGATCAGGCTATTTTTAGAACACCTTTTCCCGCGAACTAATCATGAACCAATAGGAATCCCCCATGGGAATTAAACAGAGTCAATCAGCATGCAGGAGAACGCAGGTAGATGATTTGTGTTTATTTGTGATATATGAACAAAATGGTGGACGAAGAAATTGGCGAAATTGAAGAAACTGAAAGTGAAGAGAGCGAGTGTGATAGTTACAGTGACTCTTTTGCAGAGTTTAGTACTTCATCGGAAAGTGACCAAGAGTCTTCAAGTTCATGTTCTGTTTCTCAAGGAACTAAAAAACATCAAATAGTAAACCTACGAAGCCAAAAGCTAGAAACTCCGTAACAAAGCCGAAATCAAAAATCCCTCGTGTTAAAATTTCGCGGGAAAACTGGTGTTCTAAAAATAGCCTGATTCGGTCACAGGTCGTCTCACGAATACATCCCAGATGGAGGCTCCTGCTCCTGGTTGAATACAATATCTTCGACTCCGTACCGTGACCGCAACTCCGTGCCGTTGGTTTCCCACTCATACGAAATATTAAATATTAAATGCTTTAAAAAAATTAAAAAATATTTTAAAATAACTGTTTTATAACTCTCTTTGACAACTGGAATATAGCTTTCGACTTGCAAAGTAGTTTTAATGGAGAACGCAAGTCAAGTCAAGCCAAGTCAAATAAACGCAAGTCAAGTCAAGCCAAGTCAAATAAACGCAAGTCAAGTCAAGGCATTTTAATTAAAAGGGACGGAAACAAAAGCAGTAATGAACGCGTAATGTTTTTATCTGATTGGGGTATCTGTGTAAGTCAAAATCAGATATCATATTTAGGCGAATTTACGCTAAACGTTTTTTTTATAAGAAATGAAAAAAAAAAGGAAAAGGTAAAAAAAAAAAAAAAGACAAAGAGAGAATCGAAAATCCCAAAAAACATTTTCCTTTCATCTGTACGTTCAGCTGTAGTTCCAACACTGAGGCCTGGTGAATAAAGATGAGAATAATAAGAATGCACTCGTTCGTTGGTCGACTAGGCAACCATATCAAGAAATCCCCCATTAAGGTATCAGGGTACCCCAAAAACCCTCTCGAACCACCGGTTTTGAGATTTTTTGACAATCAAATAAAAAATTGAATATTATCTATCATCTCCAAAAAAAACAGAATCTAAAAATATTAGTTTCCTAAAAAGTTAGAATCAAAAAACGAATTTTGGATTTCATTTGAAGTGAAAAGCTGTTGACAAGCGAGCACTCACACACCTACATCACAGTGTGGTAATTAGTCACGCAACAGACTTCCCGCAAAGATTTCACAATTATTTACATGAAATTACGTATGTTTGAATACCGTACCAATGTGTACTAACAATGTATGTAATTTCCAGCAAGCACGAAATGATTAGGCAACAAGTACTGCACGTTGTGTGATTGCAACTGATACTCTGGTCACTATCTGGTCACAATCTGTCAGTGAGTAATTAGATTCCATTGTCATGGTATGGACCGTATCTACTTATGTAAACTTTCTCAAAAAAACGAAATGCCAACAAATAGGCTCACATTTTGAGTTCCTTGCCAAAGGGATTTTATTGGATTTATTTAAAACTTCACAAAGCCAATGTCTGATAATTGATCTTCAAAAGTGTGTCTCCGATTTTTGATATGTTATTTTTTTGTTGAGTTATTAACTGATTAGTAAAAAACAATGTTAATTTAGCGTACCGAAAGTTTAGCGGCAAATAAAAAAGCAATGGGGCAACTTATCGAAAATCGGAGATACCCTTTTGATAATTGATATCTCTTGAGTGCATAAAGATAATTGCCCTATACCACTATGACGTCACATCAAAACAATCTATTGTTTAAACGCTAAGGATCATGGTCGCTAGAGGGGGACAAAACAGCAACAACACAAAGGATTTCCCAAATAAATGTATTTTACAGACGGTCTGAAAGCGATAAAAGTCACCAAACACAGTAAATATTGTGGGAAAAGTATCGATGAACATAATATCTGGAAACTAGCCAATTTGAAATCAAGCGAACTTCGGCAGAGCAGATTTAGTTCAAATTTCTATTGTTCTTCACGATTCTGTCCCCCTCATAAATAAGCCGTTACGTCATAATGGTATAGGGCAATTATCTTGAATTTCCGATAAAATGCGGCTGCCAAGGAACTCACCGTATAATGCTACATGAAAATTCATTGAACTCGACTTATTTCTAAAACGCTTGTTTCTTTTTTGTTAATAGACCATTAGTTGGAATCGCCATTATTTAGCTTTCAGAAAATGTATACTTTATTGGGGTTTAAATGGACGGATTCTGTGTTAAGGCGACTTGAATGCATACCGGTCGGTTAGGGTACCCTGATACCTTAAAGTGCTGTTTTCTCGGCCAGCTTTCATATGTCCATATTTGGGCATTGTACTTACCATATTTGGAATCCCTGTAAATATTTTTCGCTTAAAAGTACGATTTTTATCGAAAAATACATCCAAAATTACAGCAACTCGAGTAAATGAATGTAAACTTTGTCGGCCATTTTGGAACACGGCCAAAAAGGCTGGAAAAGCGAATACATATTTTTGACGATTCGTTATCGATCGTACGCAAGCAATTCGAGCGACTAATTACCACTCACAGCACTTCACTGTACCAATCTACGAAGTAAATATTATTCTACGTCAAATAATAGTTGTATTTCTGGTTGTAATAGGCATCAGTTCAGTTATTTAAGTGAAAGGGGAGGGGGTGGGGGATACACATATCCCTAGCCACCATCTTGGAGAGGATACAGATATCCCTAGTGATATGTGTACGGGGATACAGATATCACGCATATCGGCATTTTGTCTGCGCATGCGTGAAATACCAACAGTAACACAAAGACCCTCTGACACGCGAATATATCCCGCGCTATCCCGCGCTAATTTAAATACCAGGAATAACAAACAAGATGGCGAAGTTATATCTCATATATGTATTTATTAACTTGCCTATATTGAATATATGCAACTCAAAAATGATGGATTCTATTTTATCAATGTTGAAGGCATGCTGCAGTTGTCATAACAAGTATTTATGATGCAATATGAGTGTATATGAGTGTATAATGTAAGGTGACGGAGATCCAGACATGACAAGCTAAACTGACAATGGCTGCTGTCTTCGAAGTACATGTATACATGCACTTTGAACATTCAGAGCAGGAGCTATGCAATTTATTAAAAGTAATTTATTGTGATGAATGAAATGAATGGAATGACTATTGAATAATCTTCGCCTCCGTAACAGTAGGCAGCTTGGGGGACGGTAGAAATCAATCGAAAGATAATTTGACTTGAACGCTTGAAGTTCATATTTCTGCTCGTCGCGAATCCAGTAACTTGTAAGCAAAAATGCTGCAATGCAAAACAGTGGAAACAAGTTTTAATTTTCTTAAAAACTAATTTTTCTGTAAAGTTTGTCGTGTCATTTATACTTTCAAAGACTTAGAATAAGGAAATAGACGAAAATATAAGAGAACCATGGCTTCGAGAAGCAACACAAAACAACAATTCCGCCATTACACCGAGTATAGGGTGAGAAGAATCTATTTAATCTGACAGCAAGGCATTTTTTGAAGCCCCATTCTCTATAAAAACTGAAATTATATAAAGGAATGAATGCTGTGGTAAGTATCTCCAACTTGGGGGTCGGTAAAAATTTCATGCAATATCTCCTTGAAGTTCGATCTAAATTGAACACTTCTAAAGATTCACTGGGCCATAGCTCGAAATCGCGTCTACCTGAAAGACCATGTCATTAAAATTCTAAAAGTTTACATTCATCACACTTACCACCACTGCTGTAGAATACTTGATTGTGGAAATAATCAACGCTGAACATCCAACTCCAAACACCACAGTCGCATTTCAAAGCAAAATATCTCGACATCAAAAGAAATAACAGCGGCCAAACATATACCCAGGGGAAGAAATGTTTATTGTCTTTAAAAATGTGTAAACTTCCATTATGTTTAAACTTTAGAAACGAGTAGATCTCCGACAAAAAATCCTTAAAATGAGCTACCACCTGACAAATGCATCAGACTTCAATGTTATTTTACTTTGTTGACGCATGCGCAGACAAAATGCCCATATGCAGCATATGGGTATTTTTTCTGCGCATGCGCCAACACAGCATTGACCAGTGACGTCTGGAACCATTTTCCAGCTCGATAGCTCATTTAAGGATATTTTGTAGGAGATCTACGCGTTTCTAAAGTTTAAACGTCATGAAAATTTACTTCACTCTGAAATGCTCAAAACTTACTTCATATAGACTTAGAAGAAAATTAACATAATTTTACTTGAAAATGACGCTTATTCAGGAATAATTTGGATACTACGGCTCGATGACCACTTTGCTGACACTGCAAACATGTAACGCAATTTACCTGCTACAAGTCACGCTCCTTTCCTTCGAATATTTACATTTTGCGGCATGAAATAATAGTAATTATAAAATATAAAATAAAAATATATTTCACACTTTCTTGAAAGGGTGAAATTTCATTTCAACGTCGTTTAGTCTAAATGACATTTTTTCATTCAGAGGCTGTTGTTTTTTCGACGATCAATGCTTATTTTTACATTGACGGAGTCTATAACGACGACTCACTTATCTCAAATATGGTTCAAATTATTCCCGTGCACTGAAAGATAATATTCCATCATCAGAGATAAATTAAAAGTGCAAGATAGTCGTGTTTTGGCTTTAAGTTTTGAGTTTCAACGAGAAAAATGTCGCCGATAGGTCGAAATTAATGCCAATTTGGACATTCCGTGACCTTATAGTTTTATTTCCCAATAATGCTGCATTGCGAGTTAGAGGCTGAGACTTTCTCAACCAAAAGAGCAACAGTGAAGCTTTCCTACGGCATTATGTTATTTTGGAAATTTTAGGTACCAGATCCCTCTTTTGTACCTCAAACTTTGCCTATTTTTCAACGTTCTGTACATGGTGCTTATACCTATTTTAAACCAAATTTAAAAAAAATACTCTCGAAGTTACAGAAAAATAAATTAAATAGTTGGAAAGACCACGAAACGTTTATTACGTGAGCTTAATATCATTGCTGTAGAGCAAACGGTAAATACACACCGGTTCTTCAAATTTGCCTCTCATAATTTCGCTGAAAAATGGTAGTTGTCAAACGGGTTTTTAAAAACTGAAACTTTCTCCTATAATAAAATTATATGGAACTTTTTAGTATTTTTCCCTAAAATAGATCATTGAAAGGAATGATATGGTGAAAGAAAAGAAAATTCGATTATTTTGAGTTGACCGTCAATTCTCGATTCTTATTCTTCGTTTGCAACCACGTGGTATTTGGCGGATTACGCCGTCGATTTTAATTTATACGGCTGTTCTCAAATTTCAAAATATAATTTCCTTTGCCAAATAAAATAAAAAGCTTATGAGCTTGTAGAGCTATCAAAATAACACCTCTGAGCCAAATTTTGGAGCACAAGTTGTATAGCGCGCCATGTTGGAAGACAACTGGATGTCTTCCAACATGGCGGCCAAAATTTCAAAAAATAAATTCAAGCTTAGAGTTGATATACATCACTTAATTTCACTATAAATAGAACTTCTAAACATGTATAAAACTAAAAACATTTTTAAATTAAAATTTGGTACAAATTTGTTGTTTTCCACGACTTTTCAGAGACGTGACTAGCGCTAAGTAAAGAGTTGCGTGACAAAATTCAAACTTCGATAACTCGGCCACAAAACATCGAGCCCATCTGAAAATTTCTACAATGATTCATATCACAATTCTCTAAAACACTGCCAATAATCAAGTTGATAGGATTCATAACTAAATTTTAGAATTAATTCTTTATAAGGAAGCGGCACCGATAATTGCTGCTTCTATAGCTAATATTGTAAATAAATTATATCACTGTCTTTAGGGATTTTTCCTTCAGGAATGTCTGCCTAAAACTATTTTAGCGTTGAACAAAGCCATTTTCCTGCTTTTTGTTTCAAATTTGAGGTAATTCAGGGGAAAACATCAGCAATACTAGCAAATACTGACAGATCTATAGTCCATGTGGGCAGTTTTCAAATCAAAATTTCACTTTGGATTAACACTCTAATTTCACTCTTACCGGTCAAAAACCATCACAAATAACTTGAACTCTTTACTAAAGCAGTTTTAGCCTTGTCCAAAACGTATTTTCCAGCCTATTGGTTTTTGGCGCTCAATACGCGCGCGTGTTCGTAAAAAATATCCTCTTATCAGGGTTATTTGTTTATTTTGAAAATCGATTACATATGAAGTGAATAGTCGGATGGTTCAGTATTTTGTGATTTGAGCTTCGTATTTGCGAGTTATGATGGTTTGAAATCGTGATATGATAATTCAGTGACGTCAACGTAGGCATCATTTATTATACAAAAGCGCCCCTTTGCAAATTACTAACATTTTTAAACTGGCAAAAAGTTATTCTACAACTTATATAAATGATGTTAAACTTTTTTTTCTATTTTAGAAAAGAGTGCTACTTGAAAAAATAAAAATAAGTTACGGCAAATGCCTGCGTTGACGTCACCTAATTAGCATATCACGATTTCAAACCTTTATAACTCGCAAATGCGAAGCTCAAATCACAAAATACTGAACTATCCCACTATTCACGCTATATGTAATCGATTTTCAAAAGAAACGAATAACCCTGATATGCACTTTAACGTCAAAGTCTTTACCAGGGACCCCATCGCACAGAATTACCCATACAAATCGGTCATATCCTTAAAATACGTTATATTTGAAGGAGCGATAAACTATTCTTATTTAAATCTCAGAGTTTTCCCCTAAAGTAGAAAATATATCGAAAATTTGGTGGGAAAAGCTTTTTTAGGGGCTAATATAGTGAAATTCGCGGGTTATTCTCTTAAACTGGAACCCAGTTCCCGCCCGGCCAAACGCTCGATCCATTGTTATAAACTCCCCTGACTTCGCGGCTTATTTTGTCCGTGGTGAAAAAGAAACTGGTGCTTAAATTTATGTAGCTATAGCAATGGAGGCTAGGCTGCAAGGTCAGAGAAAAATGGCAGCCGATGGAAGTGTTTTGAAGCTAAAAATCGTCTCGTAATTTGACATTTTCGACTGCTTGGATTCGTTGGTATGAAACAGAACTTCAAGGAAAATCGCTAGAGAACATTGGTATGGAAGAAAGATTGATATTGGAAGCAATCGAGCTATGTCGGGGCACCAAAATTCAAGTGTTGTTTTTACTATATTTCGCAAGGCTGAGCAACAGGAATCGATCGAACTGCTGGCATGATGAAATCCCATACATACGAACACTACGGAGACCTGACATTCACCCTGAAAAAATCGCTAGAGGACGAAAGGATATTTACAATCGATAACTTGGCAAGTAAACTTTAGTCGCAAGCATTTTGTATTCCGTTGTTGTTTTGTATCGTAGATCACTGGTTCATTTGTAAATGACAGCCTAAACATTGACTTTCTTCAATTTTACTGTAAATTTTACGAAGATCAGTGGCCGAGTGCCGTAATGGGAATGGGTCTAGCATATAATTAGGATAAAATCCCGGATGTGACACAAATTTCTGTGCGATGCCCAGCAGGATAACAGCATTGTTGCTGAATGGGATTCCCCGCTGCTTAAATAAAGTCTGTCAATATCTTATAAGCCAGAAGACGATGATTTTCCAAGTAAGGGGCTGGTTTCTAAATCGCGTTGGTCACTGTGTTGCAATGTCTGTGTTTTTCTGTAAGAAAAATCCTTTGATTAGTTCCACATCCAGTTTTCCTTTTGTTGTTCGTACTGTACGTATTGTCACTTGTGGCTCGGATAATTGGCGCTGTAATATCTAGCTACTCGGTATACTTTGCAATATGATCGAAATCCTTGCACCACTTAATACTTATATGTGGAACTTTTTCAGAATGTACACAGGGACATATACCCTGCTAGCAGAGTTTCCTCTTCGGTCAATGGTTTTGTATTTATCTTTTGCTGTATAGTCTTTTGCTTCTGTTTCTTGATCGTCCGAGAGTAAACTCTGCCAGGATTCGCCACAATTCTCGTTGAGCATGCGCGACGGTTTCTTCCAAATTCTTGGATGATAGAAACTGGTTTAAACCGGTTTACAGGCGCACGCATAAAATAAACATGTTTCATCTGGCTATAAATGAGCCCACGGTATGCGTAAGCAGAGTCTAATGAATTGCCGCTGGTTAGAATATTGAGCCTTCGTTACCAAACAAATATGGCGTACGTCCACTGATTCGAAATGTTATTTTCGATGGAGCTGTTGTTTCACGTAGAGGAATATTAGAGAGGCTGTCAATACATCAAGAACTGGCAATCAAGGTGGGAATGTGTTTGGATGTTTACCAGTTTATACGGCGGTTCGAATAAAACATCGCAGTCAGTGGACAATCGTTTCCCACTGACTGGCAAATCCTCTAGCTATCGTTATAACTCCTCTGAACTTATTAATTGCTGACCAAATAGAAGAATGTACAAATCTAGGAATAAAGTATTGTAAAAAAAAGACTTTATTGATTACCGTTAGTCAACTATGCATTGTCGTCGCTACGCAACCCATGACGTAACCGTCGCGCATGCTCAACGAGAAATGTGGCGAATCCTGGCAGAGTTTACTCTCGGACGATCAAGAAACAGAAGCAAAAGCCTATACAGCAAAAGATAAATACAAAACCATTGACCAAAGAGGAAACTCTGCTAGCAGGGTAAGGGACATAGCGAGGACCCAGGAAATTGTGGGGGGTAGGGGGGCACCCAGAATAAAAAAGTAACAACGAAACACATCTAGTTTACCCCCACCCTCCCTACGCTAGCTAGCTAGTGAATAAACAAATTAACAAATTGCAGATGGTTGGAGTTGTCTGTACTCTTACTGGCAAACACTTGAGGCCATAAAATGTTCCTTCCTCACTCCTTCCCTTCATTTCTCCCTTCTTCATGCACCCTTTCCTTCATTTCTGATCTTCCATCCATCCTTCCTCCCTTCCGTCGTTCCTCTCTCAATCCTTCCTTTCGTTCGTCCTTCCTTCTTCACCCTTTCCTTCATTTCTGCTTCCTCTCTTCCGTCGTCCCTCTCTTGATCAATCCTTCCTTTTGTTCGTCCTTCCTTCTTCACCCTTTTCATTCATCTCTTCCTCAGATCCTTCTTTACTCCCTTCCTTCCTCCCTCCTCATTCCCTTCCTTCCTCCCTCCTCATTCCCTTCCTTCCTCCCTCCTCATTCCCTTCCTTCCTCCCTCCTCCTTTCATTCATTTCTTCCTCAGATCCTTCTTTACTCCCTTCCTTCCTTTATTTATTCAATATGCTGAACCTCAAATAAATGTTGCACCTACCCAGAGTTATACAAGTAGATCGATGGCACCATGATGACAAGACCTACAATGTTCAACCATACTGTTACGCTCACTTCAGGATGCCAGTGGAAAGACGGCTGTTCTTTGAAAAGTGTCCAAAAGAGAAATCCTGAGGGAGTTGAGATGGCCTGAAGATCCAAATAAAAATGACTATTTTAAAACATGTAAACGGAAAATATATTCAACTATTTTGAAGTCGAGACAACAAATTAGAAATATTTAAAGTGCATATGAATTATTTTATTTTTTATGATGTTTCGGTACTTTGTGCTTTGGACTTTGCATTTGCGAGTTATAAAGGTTTGAAATCGTGATATGATAATTTGGTGACGTCAGATTGTTTTTAATTTATTATACAAAAGCGCCCTTGTGCAAATTATTAACATTTTCTACAACTTTATTCTCTTGATATACATTTTTTTTTTTGGTATTTCAAGAGTGCTGCTTGAAAACAATTTAAAATAAGGTATGAAAAAAAATCAACTCACGTCACCGAATTAGCATAATTCGATCGCAAATGCGAAACTCAAATTACAAAATACTGAAACATCCCACTATTCACTTCAAATGTAAATCGATTTTCAAAAAAAAAATGCAACAACTATAATTGGATAAGGCCGGTTTACACTGTCAAAGTTTCTTCAAACTGAGCGAGTTCCATCTAAATTGCTGTCAAACACTTTAATCACACTCTTTGATTAATCAGACTTAGACTTGCCTATATCACTAACGTTGATCAAAGAAACTTTGACAGTGTAAACCGACCCTAAAGGAGACACGATCAATGATTTGGCCAATGGGGATCGGAAACGGAATTATAATCCCACAAACTTGAGTATAAAGCATATGTTGTACATGGTGAACAGGGGCGGACCTAGGGGAGGGGTGCAGGGGGTGTGCACCCTGAGCTGTTTCTACTGCGTTATTGGTGCTTGAGTGTACGTCCTGATTATAAATGGTGCACCCCCTCCTAAAAGATGGTGCACCCCCTCCTAAAAAAAATCCTGGATCCGCCCTTGGGGAACTCTTTGGCTACACATTATATCCAACACATTTTATTTCATTAGGACGGGGTTCGTTCAAACACTGTCCCCTGGGATCACGTGACTGGAATAACTTACCGATACTATGGCTACATATGTTGCTCCTTCAGAGTATCGCAGAAGACATGCCCCTCCGACAAAAAAAACAATGAAACATGACATAGATATAGTACAGTAGAGTGCAGGGTAAAAGGAGCAGCCAGCGTAGCCGAAGAAACATCTCAGGCCAAAGTAAAAGCTAGAAAGGAAATTAAAGTGTTCGGTTATTACAGGGCTACTATATTGAAGAAATAGAGCACGCGGCATACGCATCCTTTGGCCAATCAGAGCGGGCGTTATATCATAGTTATTTTCATGTGTAATTGTGTAATTCAGTCTGCATCGATCTACCCTGGGTTCAAGCCCAGGGGGGGGGGGGGGGGGGTACTCAGGGGTATCAGTAACGGGGAGGTGCGAAGACCTTTTTTGGGTTTGAAATTCGCGGCTTGGGACTTTTTTGGGGTTATCAATTTTCTGGTGGCCTTTTTTTGATATAAAGATTTTGGCAAGGACTTTTTGGGGGGTTGATAAAAATGATATCCTACCATTCTCGATTTTATTTGGGGGTTACGATTTTGGGTCGTTGGACTTTTTTGGGGTCTTGTTTTTGCGTAATGGACTTTTGGGGGGTTAAAAAGTTTGGCCTCATTCGCACCTCCCCGTCACTGATACTCCTGAGTACCCCCATCACGACATCACAGTCTAAGCTAGCCTGTCAATAACGCCAATCAGTCTTCTTCCTCAACATGAATGTGCCGTACACGTGCATGGATTTCACTGACGTTCGGGGGTTCCATCTCCACGTGCGTCTCTGCAAAGGATTCTGGTAAACCGTTTGACGTCATCGCGCAGCTATATTTTATAAAATACTCACTTCACAAAAACCTTGTTTATGCTGTCAACGTTGCCAAAGAAGGGAAGAGCATCAACCCAAAAGAATGCTGATAAAAAGAGCCACTGAAAAAGCTCGGTTAAAAACAAGATGTAAAGCATATCCACTTGCTTGGTGGATGAAGCGTGCTGATATTGGAGTAACTTCTCTTGTACTATGCTGTTGGTAGCTGCAACAGTCTGCAAAAAAAAAAGTAATTTAAATCGTTGGTCGGAGGACTTGCACTAAGAGGTTATGTGACCACACCCACTTAAAACCAAGCAGCAGTATTCAAAATGAATTCCAGAAATGAAGAGCAACTCGATATTAGTAAAAAGGCGAATTTCCAGTTGACAATGTTAGGACCAGGAGAAATGACATTACAAATAAATCGAAAATTATATTTAGGATTCTTATGGGGAAATGTGCTGGGTGGCAAGTTCTTGCCAATTCATTTTCCATACAAATTCTTAGAAATCATTCGATGTTATTTTTTGGTTAGAATAATTGGTACCTTTTGGGGTTATTTTCAACATTTCCAACGAGCATCGATCCCCATCACCCCTGCGTTATCACCCCTGGGGTATATGCTCTTTAATAGCTCCATACTTACAAATCCTAGCATATAGCACAAAGGCCATAGAATACCAGCCAATCCTTTAGCTCCTCCTTGTTCTTTGTTCTTTCTATGTTTTGGGTCAATCTCAGGGATGATGGATGGCAGTAGGCACACAAATAATGAAAGGACAGTTGCTAGAGCACAAATCAGTTTTCTTTTGGAAGGTGATTTTTTCAGAATACAGTACCTAAAGAATTAAACAAAACTCTGTAATAAATAATAAAAATAAAAATAATATATTAATAATCATTCACTAATAACTTTTTGCTGAAACCTGCATGGCTACATGTACAATTGAATCCCCATGAGAGGGGAGGGGAAGGGGAGGGGAGGTATACTACATGTGTACTCCAGAAATTTAGGGCATATCCAGGTCTACCGCACCTCACCATGAAGTTATTTAGCATACAAAATCTTGAAATAATGTCAGTTTTATGTATCCACATAGAAATCACCAATAAACTCCCTATTTGAGTGAATATATTGGACTCGACCCTACACTATTATTTTATATTGCAGCACATACATCTATCTATATATATATTTTGTAAATTTTCATATTTTAGGCCGGATATTTTACACTTGTGTAAGCTAGGCAAATAAGTGACACGATAATATAGGTTATTATTATTATTATTATTATTATTATTATTATTATTATTATTATTATTATTATTATTATTATTATTATTATTATTATTATTATAATATAAAGAATACTAATAAGCATGCAGTGCATTACCGGGTATAAAGGTACATGCACGTGATGGATTTCGTCCTTCTGATTGGACGAATTGCTCATTAATTATGCATGAGTTTTTGAAATATATATATTTATGTCCCAAAGAGAGGTTGGCCGAAACGTCCTGAATAAACAGTAACAAAGTAACAAGTTGGTGTCTTTCTTTTAGTACTAAATAGTACTAAAATACTCTTCCTATATATATGATATATATATATACAGTCATTTGCAAAAATTCTGGCCGCTACGAAATATCGAAATATCAATATATCAATATATCGGGTGCATTATGGGTAATTAAATAATCGAAAATTCCCCTTAAAGCGGGTTAACGCCAGCAAAGTTGGTAGAAATATTTAGTATAATGTTTATTTAAGTCCTACGTTTGTTGTTTGTAAATTTTGCTTCATTTAGTAAGTTAGGAAACTTAAAATAGTATTATTTAATTACCCATAATGCACCCGATATATTGATATTTCGTGGCGGCCAGAATTTTTGCAAATGACTGTATAAGTAGAATAATAGTGGAGATCCAAGACAATCAACTTGTAACTGTAAAATATATATTTATATAGATCCATGCATGCATGTGACTGGTGCCGATTGGACAAACCGGTTGGACCAATTGCTCATGAATTATAGATGAGTTTTAACATGTTCTACATCACCCACTCCCAGTCCCAGGGGGGGTACTCAGGGGTATCAGTGACGGGGAGGTGCGAATGAGGCCAAACTTTTTAACCCCCCAAAAGTCCATTACGCAAAAACAAGACCCCAAAAGAGTCCAACGGCCCACAACGTAACCCATTTTTTCTCCACATAAAATCAAGAACGGTAGGATATCATTTTTATCAACCATAAAAAAGTCTTTGCCAGAATCTTTATATCAAAAAAAGTCCACCAGAAAATTGATAATCCCAAAAAGGTATTTGCACCTCCCCGTCACTGATACCCCCGAGTCTCCTCCCCCACTCCCCCCCCCCCCCCCCCCACCCCCTGGGGGCCCCCAGTATAGTGTTTATATCACAGAATGTATTATTATTATTATGTAGACATGCAAGTACATTTTACATTAGACTGTGAAGTCCCTCCAGACTCTTCTCTCCCTAATAATCCTTTGCGCGTCTGGATTTCTTTTTCTCTGGTCCGACTGAGTCTGGAGGGAAAAGGGGTACAGTCTAATATATGGGAGATACCAAACTTCCCCGTACCACCCCTCCCCTTATTGCATTATGAATAAGTTTTTGCACCTTAGAATCAGTGTAGTTGGAATGCTAATATTTAACAACATGGCTTGAAGATATGGAGCTGTTCTTTTACCACTCGCCGAAAACACAACTAAAACACCGCCAACTGCAGCCAAAAATCCAGTCAAGACCGTCAGTTTATGGGAAATTCTACGATCAAAGTGTCGTCCAGCAGTTAGCAAAACATCAAGATTCTTGATGACCAAGCTGATGCCGAATAAGATCGTAAAAATGAACGAGGTAAACTCCAACACAAACAAATCATCCATGAACGGCTGGAAGTGACTGGAATCAGTGTCATTGCTGTTGGTTTTACAATTGTTTGCAATCTTATTTCCATCTTTTCTTCGAATTCCAGAGTCGATCCACAAGGGTAACACAATGTTTTGTCCAGTTTGACCGGCAACGATCAGAAAAGCATAGAATACATTCTGTAGCACGACTGATCTACTCGAATGACGTTCAATAATTGGCAAGCTTTCTTTGCTTTGTCTTTGTATGGAATATGGAGAGCTTACGGAGAGATCAGAGTCCCCCAAAGCCTCCATGAAACTGTGAATCGATCCCTTGTAATATTGTCACGGAAGTTGTGATTGTCACGGAATATTGTGATTATCACGTGAGGGACTTCATGCATGAACGCATTTTGTACGATGCTTTGAATATTCAAATGAATATTCGTATAATCAAATTTACATTCGAAAAGATTATGTATGAACTCCTGGTCTCCTGGTATGAACTAGTGAAGATTTTTTTGTTTTTTTTTGTTTTCCGTTGTCATATACTAGTACATGACTTGTAGGAAAATGCCAGTCTCATGGCTTTGTTTAACCAACAGACTGTGCATGTCTGGCTCTAGTTTGTTTGCACGCTGGAAGTGCCGTGAGATTACTTGCAACTGTTCCGTGATCAGTATAGTTTTCACGACTTGATACAATTCAATAATTATTCCATTGGGCTCCCAGGAATGTAAAAGCCTCCCTGCAGTTTGTTTTTAGCCATGATTTGAAGACAATTGAAATTGACATTTCTATCTAGGCGACAACTGCGAATACTGAGCCGCTTTTTTACGCTCGCCACAGGACCACGACCGCCAAAAAGCGGCTCAATTCGCAGGCTAGGCGACAACGTGTCGGCAACTGGTTGCGAATCCAGAAAGTTAATAGACTGAATCACATCTTGCAAGGCATGTTTTTTACTTTTATTTTATGTTTGATGATAAACTATTAATCGAAATATGAAATAAATTTTCCATTCTTGGATTATATATTTAAAACTTTGAATACAAATTGCCCTATACCAACCACTATGACGTCAAATCAAAGCAATATATAGTGTTTAAACACTAAGGATGATGGTCGCTAAGAGGGGGACAAAACAGCAACAACACAAAGGATTTCCCAAATAAATGTATTTTACAGCGATTAAAGTCACCAAACACAGTAAATATTGTGGGAAAACTGTCGATGAACATAATATCTGGAAACTAGCCAAAAATACATGAAATGGTTTCCATTATTATTATTATTATATTATTATTATTATTATTATTATTATTATTATTATTATTATTATTATTATTATTATTATTATTATTATTAATTAGCTGATCTCGGGCTTCCTTTGTAATTTTTGTCACGCATATCGTGACCTAGCTATCCTCACGTGATAATTACAATAATCACAATATTTTCATTACAAGGGATTCACAATTCAATTCAATTCAATTCAATTTATTTTCAATACCACAGGATTTACAGATTCACAGTTTCATGGAGGCTTTGGGGGACTCTGGTCTCTCCGTAAGCTCTCAATATTCCACACAAAGACAAAGCAAAGAAACCTTGCCAATTATTGAACGTCATTCAAGTAGATCAGTCGTGTTACAGAATGTATTCTTTGCTTTTCTGATCGTTGTCGGTACAACTGGACAAAACATTACGTTACCATTGTGGATCGACTCTGGGAGAAAAGATGGAAATAAGACACTAAACAATTGTAAAACCAACAGCAATGACACTCAATCCAGTCGCTTCCAGCCGTTCATGGATGATTTGTTTGTGTCGGTGTTTACCTCGTTCATTTTTATGATCTTATTCGGCGTCAGCTTGGTCATCAAGAACCTTGATGTTTTGCTAACTGCTGGACGACACTTTGATCGTAGAATTTCCCATAAACTGACGGTCTTGACTGGATTTTTGGCTGCAGTTGTCGGTGTTTTAATTGTGTATTCGTCGAGTGGTAAAAGAACAGCTCCATATCTTCAAGCCATATTGTTCAATATTACCATTCCAACTACTCTGATTCTAAGGTGCAAAATCTTATTCATAATGCTTTTAGGGGAGGGGTGGTACGGGGAAGTGCAGCTATAGCCATATTTGGTATCTCCCATATTCAAGCTGTGATGTAAAATTAGACTGTGAACATGCAGTCCCCCTTTTCCCTCCAGACTCAGTCGAACAAGAGAAAAAGAAATACAGACGTGCAAGGATTATATAGAGAGAGAATTTTAAGAGTCTGGAGGGACTGCATGTTCACAGTCTATAATGTAAAATGTACATGCATGTCTACATAAGTACTGTGATATAAACACTACACTGTGTAGGTGATGTAGTACTTGAGAGAATCAAGCCTTGCAACTTAATTAATTAATGCTCTACTGATCTCCCAGAGTGTTTAAAAACTCATCAATAATTCATGAGCAATTGGTCCAAACAGGTTTGTCCATTTAATTATCGCTGGTCGCATGCATGAATCTCTCTCAGGCTATATATATACCTGCAGTTATAAAACTCATTAATAAAACATATATTAACACTGATGTTTTATTAATCAGTTCTATTCCAGCAGTGTTAAAGATCGACTGACTGCATGTGAAGCAGGTATAGGTCAACCGAACGTCTTATTTAGGGTCTGAGATCATTGATCTTTGCATTATAATTCCACCATAAGAAAGTTTTAATAATTAATCCTTTATATGGCTTCCTACTTATGAATGCAAGACCTCTCTCGAGAGGGATATGTGTTTACATGATACTCGGCTTTGGTTCGTATATAATCCACTGATACAAACATGCAGCCATGCAGCCACAAAGAGATAGGATGTTATATCACAACTGTTTTATAAATAATGTATAGATGAATGTATGTGCCGCTCAATAGTGTAGGGTCGAGTCCAATACATTCACTCAAATAGGGAGTTTAATTATTGGTGATTTCTATGTGGATACATTTGTGGCATTATTTCAAGATTTTGTATCCTTAAAATGTATAGCTTCATGGTGAGACGCGGTGAATTTACCCTAAATTTCTGGAGTACACATGTAGTATATACCTCCCATCCCATCCCATCCCATCCCATCCCATCACCTCCCCCTCCCATGGGGATCCAATTGTAGGCATGCAGGTTTCAGCAAAAAAGGTATTAGTGAATAATATTTTATTTTTATTTTTATTTGTTT
Source organism: Actinostola sp. cb2023 (assembly GCA_033675265.1). Classification (NCBI taxonomy): domain Eukaryota; kingdom Metazoa; phylum Cnidaria; class Anthozoa; order Actiniaria; family Actinostolidae; genus Actinostola; species Actinostola sp. cb2023. Next base: position 301,202 of record JAUJYZ010000876.1, on the reverse strand, counting down.
AGGTACTGTATTCTGAAAAAATCACACCTACCAAAAGAAAACTGATTTGTGCTCTAGCAACTGTCCTTTCATTACTTGTGTGCCTACTGCCATCCATCATCCCTGAGATTGACCCAAAACATAGAAAGAACAAAGAACAAGGAGGAGCTAAAGGATTGGCTGGTATTCTATGGCCTTTGTGCTTTATGCTAGGATTTGTAAGTATAGAGCTATTTAGCATGTACCCCAGGGGTGATAACGCAGGGGTGATGGGGATCGATGCTCGATGGAAATTTTGAAAATAACCCCAAAAGGTACCAATTATTCTAACCACACACACACAAAAAAAATGATTTCTAAGAATTTCTATGGAAAATAATTTGTCAAGAGCTTGCCATCCAACACATTTCCTCATATGATTCCTGATATAATTTTCGATATATTTATTTTTAATGTCATTTCTCACATTGTGAGCTGAAATATTTACTAATATCGATTAGAATATAGTCATACTCACTCGACCAATCAGCGCCCAGCATTTGTGCGCTCTATATCTCATAAAGGAGCTTTATCAATGGATTCATTAGTATTCTCTATATAGAGAATACTAATAAAGCTTTGTTTTCTTTTGTTTCAAAGCCTTATTAGTATTCTCTATATAGGGAATACTAATGACTAACTTAGAGAGAATACTAGAGCGCAAATATTATATCCGTGAAATCGTTAACTAACTAAATAGTACTAATAAATAGCACCAAATGCCGAGTTTATCATTGTTGTCTACTTGTAAAATGTTAATTAGTACTAAATGTTAGCGCTTGTTTCACGGATATAATATTTGCACTCTACATGAATAACGTGTACTAAACTATATACAAGAAATATTATAATACAATCTTAGTTTAATCTTCAAATACTAATCAAATATTATTATATCATAATCCAATAAATCACAGTTATTTGGATTCGTTAAGCAGCTAGATCTATACATGAATACTGCGGATACAGAAATACAGATCATAACTATACTAAACACTAAAGAAACGTAGCGAGTCACTTACTTACGAGTCACATCCAACACATTTCCTCATATGATTCCTGATATAATTTTCGATATATTTATTTTTAATGTCATTTCTCCTGGTCCTTACATTGTGAGCTGAAATATTTACTAATATCGAGTATATTTCCTCTTCATTTCTGTAATTCATTTTAATACTTCTGCTTGATTTAAAAGAGGTGTGGTCACATTTAACAAATAGAAGATGGCTTTCTATGTTCTATACAAAAATGATGCACGCCTGAGCACTTGAAATGCTAGCAAGTGGATGCACGAGCGATAGGGAGTGCATTCAGCTGTATTTCATGATCAATAGCTCAGAAGTGCATCATTTATGTATAGAACATAGAAAGCCATCTTCTATTTATTTTATAATATAAAAAGTCGAAAATTATTTCACTGGAAAATACCGCAACATTCTGATGTTGTTGTAAACGTTCGAGTTAATTAATATTCAACATGAGTTTATGTAAATTAGATAATGACATTCCAGCGTGCAGCGCGCTAACTTCAACTAAGATTTTATTCAAAAACACAAAAAAAAATCCTCAACTTTCTTGACATTTTGTTCACCATTCTTGTTCGTTTTTGGTCAAAAATCCATAGTTTCGGTGTATCGCAATGTTTTCAACAACAAAGTCGAGGAAACGTTTGATTTTTTAAAAGATTGATTGTTTTACTGAGCTATTCAGTTTGAACGTAAGCTCACTGCAGCCGTGCACCATAAAATGTTTGCAATTTGATTGGTAGCTAGGCGTTCACCATACAAAATGAACGCCTAGCATCCAATGAAATCACGCGTTCTTAGGATGTTACCAATGTTTATATTATAAAACCTCTTAGTGCAAGTCCTCTCCGTCCAACGATTTAAATTACTGTTTTTTTTGCAGACTGTTGCAGCTACCAACAGCATAGTACAAGAGAAGTTACTCCAATATCAGCACGCTTCATCCACCAAGCAAGTGGATATGCTTTACATCTTGTTTTTAACCGAGCTTTTTCAGTTTCTCTTTATATTAGCATTATTTTGGGTCGATGCACTTCCCTTCTTTGGCAACGTTGACAGCATAAACAAGGTTTTTGTGAAGTGAGTATTTTTTTTAAATATAGCTGCGCGATGACGTCAAACGGTTTACCAGAATCCTTTGCAGAGACGAAGAAGACTGATTGGCGTTATTGTCAGGCTAGCTTAGCCTGTGATGTCGTATTTAAAGGGGCACTGTCATGACACGCGCATGCGCGAATCTTGGCTTCAAGCTTGAAATCATTGACCAACGCTTTCAAGAGACCCGAGGAAAATTCAAATTCAGTGTGTTAATATATCGAATGATATCATTGTAATCCTTGCACTCTAGAAGATTATACTTATTCAGTACTTAGACTGATTGTTGTTTCGTAGTTGTAGGTAGTTATTTTTGGTTTGAAGTCCAATTTTATACGCTTTTTATTTAATCGGCGAGAGCGATGGCGATGGCTTCTCATGGCGGCCGCCGGGATGTAGTGGTTGACAACGAATGTGTTCAGGCGACAGGTTTATAAGTTTTGGTTTACTGGAAAGATAGAATACGGTTATACTACAGATTCTGAGTTCGCTATACTTCTCTTTAACAGCTCTGGAGTACCAAAGGAGGTAGGAAAGTATTCCGAACGACAACAACAATGTTTGACAACGCGTTCATTGACTTATATTCACTCGAATTATTATGTTCTTAAAAAGAACTCAGTTGTATACATCATAATGTATTCCTTTGAGTTCATATGAACTGAAGCTATTGCAAACAACTGTCACATTGTATGAGTATTTATTTCTGCGTGAGGTTTAGAACTAGTGACAACGACAAAGAGAACTCAGTTAAGATTGACCTTCATACTTTTCACACGGGAATTATATTGTGCAGATCTTTTTGCACTCTTTTGTACTCTTACAATTTAAGAAAACACGAGTACCTTATACAGTAGTGACATGTACATCTTCGTTAGTCTTTTTTGAAGCAAAGAAGTAATACGAACTTGGTTTTTAGCGATGTGAAATGTGAATAACTACATCTGATCATGAGACCTGAGTTGTCACCTCGGATTGTCTGCTATTTATCGCCGTTCCTTCACCAGAAGTCGCTATAATAAGTACTTATTTCATGAAATATTTAGGTCACACGCTGTAATGGTTGTATATCCTGAATAACTTGGAAGCATTCTGCGAAAACTTGATCGTAAAACACTTTCAAAACACAACATTGAAATTTACTAGCGCGATTCTCTTCGTAAACAGACGAGTTCGTTGACCTTTGCATATCATTAAAATCGCTGAATATCATTAAAATTGACGCATGCGCGCGTCGTGACAGTGCCCCTTTAAAGCAAACTAGACGCTCCGTGAGCGTTCACTTGGCGCGGTTGGGATGATCAGCTGCATGGAACTCAGTAGCCAAGAGCTTTTCCACAGTCGACAATACCAGCTCAGAATGGGTATAAACATCAAAAATACAATCGAAAAACATCCTTAGATTTTATGGAACTAATTCAGAAAATAGTGCAGAAAATAGTTAGAACGGAACTAAATATAGGTATTGCAGCGTGACTTAACAAACGGTCACTCGTTGCGCGAAGCAGTATCAAGTGGTAGATTTTCTATTCTATTTTGACGATATTCGACCATGGAGCTATTGTAATTATAGCCAAGAACTAACGAACTAAAGTTTAAGAGTTGATCTTTAATCTCGACTTCGTTGAAGTTCAGTAACTGTAAAACTCTATTCAGACTATTGATAACTTTATACTTGCCAGATTACATCCACGATTCTATAAATCGTTTGTTTGCATAAGAAATACAAGGTGATTTTAACCTTGGCTGCTGATGTCCCTACGTCTACTGATATATATAAATACTGCTCTACAAGAGCAGAGAGAAATCATTGGAGGAATTTACGTGTGGCGACTGTTGTTGCATTTTCTTGTCGAACACCGGCCCGCCCGTACATAAACCTTAACGAGTTGTTTTCTTCAGCTTCTATAAGTTCTTCAGATCAGGAGTCTGGTATTCATCAGCATCTGAGTAATACTTTACAGTACAAGAGTTGATAGTCATGTCTTTAGTCATAGTTTCGTGATTTGTATCAGTGGTTTGGTTTTAATATTTCTAGTTTGTTTATATTTTGCTCATTTGATCTCATACTCATAGTTTGCTTTGAATTCTCTTCGAGTTCGCAGGACAGCCCGGTCCAAAATCGCTCACTGACATCATAGTAAGCGTTTGGAGAAGAAGGTAATTTTTTCTTAATCTTTTCGATCCCCAAAGTCAGAGAGAACGAACGATCGAACCGAGCGAAGAGGTCATTCTGTGATAGTTGCCATGGTTTCAACTTTTGACCAATCGAATGACATGCTGCTCCTACGACCGGGATAGACTGGATCTTCCAGTAACCCCGAAAAAAGCCCATTTTAAGACTTGGCGTCTGCCACAGGCAGTCCACGCCAAGTAATTAGCTTCATATATTATATTATATTGTTGTTGTTGTTGTTGTTATTGTTGTTATTATTGTTGTTGTTATTATTGTTGTTGTTATTATTATTATTGTTGTTATTGTTGTTGCTGCTGCTGATGTTGTTGCTGCTGCTGCTGTTGTTGTTATTGTTGTTGTTATTATTGTTGTTATTATTGTTGTTGTTGTTGTTGTTGTTGTTGTTGTTATTGTTGTTGTTGTTGTTCTTATTGTTGTTGTTGTTGTTGCTGTTACTGTTGTTGTTGCTGATGATGTTGTTGTTATTGTTGTTGTTGTTGTTGTAGGTCAGAGATTATTAGGACGTAAGGTTAGTCATTCCCAACTGGAACAGTTGCGACAAAGAAATAGTATCTGTGCAGCATCAAAGAGTAGTGGGATGAACTGTTGTGGATGATCGCACACAGTATGCTACTTGGTTGTTGAGTAGATGTATGGAGAGTGAGAGAGTGAATCGCACACAGTATGCTACTTGGTTCTTGAGTAGATGTATGGATAGTGAGAGAGTGAATCGCACACAGTATGCTACTTGGTTGTTGAGTAGATGTATGGATAGTGAGAGAGTGAATCGCACACAGTACGCTACTTGGTTCTTGAGTAGATGTATGGATAGTGAGAGAGTGAATCGCACACAGTATGCTACTTGGTTGTTGAGTAGATGTATGGATAGTGAGAGAGTGAATCGCACACAGTATGCTACTTGGTTCTTGAGTAGATGTATGGATAGTGAGAGAGTGAATCGCACACAGTATGCTACTTGGTTCTTGAGTAGATGTATGGATAGTGAGAGAGTGAATCGCACGCAGTATGCTACTTGGTTGTTGAGTAGATGTATGGATAGTGAGAGAGTGAATCGCACACAGTATGCTACTTGGTTGTTGAGTAGATGTATGGATAGTGAGAGAGTGAATCGCACACAGTATGCTACTTGGTTCTTGAGTAGATGTATGGATAGTGAGAGAGTGAATCGCACACAGTATGCTACTTGGTTGTTGAGTAGATGTATGGATAGTGAGAGAGTGAATCGCACACAGTATGCTACTTGGTTGTTGAGTAGATGTATGGATAGTGAGAGAGTGAATCGCACACAGTATGCTACTTGGTTCTTGAGTAGATGTATGGATAGTGAGAGAGTGAATCGCACACAGTATGCTACTTGGTTCTTGAGTAGATGTATGGATAGTGAGAGAGTGAATCGCACACAGTATGCTACTTGGTTGTTGAGTAGATGTATGGATAGTGAGAGAGTGAATCGCACACAGTATGCTACTTGGTTGTTGAGTAGATGTATGGATAGTGAGAGAGTGAATCGCACACAGTATGCTACTTGGTTGTTGAGTAGATGTATGGATAGTGAGAGAGTGAATCGCACACAGTATGCTACTTGGTTCTTGAGTAGATGTATGGATAGTGAGAGAGTGAATCGCACACAGTATGCTACTTGGTTCTTGAGTAGATGTATGGATAGTGAGAGAGTGAATCGCACACAGTATGCTACTTGGTTGTTGAGTAGATGTATGGATAGTGAGAGAGTGAATCGCACACAGTATGCTACTTGGTTCTTGAGTAGATGTATGGATAGTGAGAGAGTGAGAAGGTTAAACGTGATTGTTTTATCGTCACTAGTTTGGTGCGCATGCGTGCTATCCTGGATTGTCAAACTGCGTTCGGCTATATAAGCGAACCTCTTGAACCCAGGGTAGATCGATGCAGACTGAATTACACAATTACACATAAAAAGAACTATGATATAACGCCCGCTCTGATTGGCCAAAGGATGCGTATGCCGTGTGCTCTATTTCTTCAATATAGTAGCTCTGTAATAACCCAACACCTTATAATTCCTTTCTAGCTTTTACTTTGGCCTGAGATGTTTCTTCGGGTACGCTGGCTGCTCCTTTTACCCTGCACTCTACGGTACTCTCTATATATTAAGTTTCATTGGTTATTTTGTCGGAAGTGCATGTCTTCTACGATACTCTGAAGGAGCAACATATGTAGCCATAGTATCGGTAAGTTATTCCAGTCACATGACCCTTGGTCAGATCCCAGGGGGACATTGGGTTTGAACGAACACCGTCCTGACGAAATATCGAGTCGTTTTCGTCTGAGTGGGAAACCTACTGTACAGAGTTACGATCACGGTACGGAATCGAAGACATCTATTCAACCAATCACAGCGCGCAAAATCATTGCTTAGCCGTAACTACTTCCCACCAGGGCCGTACACAGCACAGGGGGGGGGGGGGGGGGGATGAGGCAGTTTCCCCCCTTGCAAGGCGAAAAAGATACCAAAAAGTACTGAGAACTGATCTATTTTTATTTATTTAAAAATACGTACTGCCCCCCCCCCCCCCCCCCCCTTGAATTTTGGGTTATGTACGGCCCTGCCCATACATACGGAAACGATTCTAATAATAATCAGCTGGATAAAATGTGTAGCTAACGATTTCCTCACATAGTATACCTTTAGGGCTTGTTATGCCCTTTCCTGGCCCCACTGACTTGATCGTGTCTCCTTTAGGGTCGGTCTGCACTGTCAAAGTGTCTTGATCAACGTATTGCACATGCATGTCAAAGAGTTTGTTTAAACTGTTTGACAGCAATAAGCCACTTCACGCTTTGTCCGCCATTTTGAATTGGGGCAAACGAGCGGAAATTTATAGAAATCTCGATCACTTTGACTTGCCATAACTTCGCTCGATTTTGTTGGATTTTCAAAAACTTAACATTTTAGAAAAGACGGTTTCTTTGTTATTTATGATCTATAATATGATGGGTATTGGAAGGCTACATATTGAGAAAAAAAGATTTTTGTTTTCAAAATAAAACGTTCGGCACGTGAATATGCAAATTAGCTCGAAATTTTAAGATACATTGGTGAAAAGAAGATTGACTCGTAAAAGGTAGTTAAAACATGTACATTGGTCTTATTTTCAGTCCAACAACTGGCATGCATGCCTGCTGATTATCGAAGTTTAAATTTTGAAAATCCAACAAAATCGAGCGGAGATACGGCAAGTCAAAGTGATCCGGCAGATTTCTATAAATTCCCGCGCGTTTGCCTCAATTCAAAATGGCGGACGAAAGTGTGAAGTGGCTTATTTAGAATATGAAAGATGCTCAGTTTAAAGAAATTAAACCGTGACAGTGTAGATGAGTGACATTAAAGTAGAAAAGATTACATCATTTCTAATTTGTTTTCCCGACTTCAAAAGTTGAATAGATTTGCCGTTTACATGTTTATCGTCATTTTTATTTGGACCTCAGGCCATCTCAACTCCCTCAGGATTTCTCTTTTGGACACTTTTCAAAGAACAGCCGTCTTTTCACTGGCATCCTGAAGTGAGCGTAACAGTATGGTTGAACATTGTAGGTCTTGTCATCATGGTGCCATCGATCTACTTGTATAACTCTGGGTAGGTGCATCATTTATTTGGGGTTCAGCATATTGAATAAATAAAGGAATGAAGGGAGTAAAGAAGGATGTGAGGAAGAAATGAATGAAAAGGGTGAAGAAGGTCGTTATTAGTTAGCCTTCATTTATTGTAATTAGTCATAATTTGTTCTTCGACATTTATATTCAAATCATTGTAAATTAGGTATGAAGGGGAACTTCGGGGAACCTAATAAAGCTTATTGTACGATGTGGAACTAATCAAAGGATTTTTCTTACAGGAAAACACAGACATTGAAACACAGTGACCAGCGCGATTTAGAAACCAGCCCCTTACTTGGAAAATCATCGTCTTCTGGCTTATAAGATATTGACAGACTTTATTTAAGCAGCGGGGAATCCCATTCAGCAACAATGCTGTTATCCAGCTGGGGATCCCTGGTAAAGACTTTTACGTCAATTTAAAATAATAACTTTATTTAAAGGGTGTAAAACTTCATAAGCCGCCGTCTATCTAAAAAGAATTAGCATAATATCAGGAATTCAAATTTCGTTGAAATGAGTGCCCGTCGAAACAACATTGTACCGGGGTTAGGGGGTGCGGACAGACTTGAGTCGCGGTTGTCAATTGGATCATATGCATGCTTTTTGTATTTTTCAAAATATGTTTGTACATTTTGTGTTGGCAATCTCTACAGTTGTGTCTTTTATTGTAGGTATCATGAATGTATAGCCTGGTATACGAGACATATTCATCATATACATAATTACATACAGTCATTTGCAAAAATTCTGGCCGCCACGATATATCAATATATCAATATATCGGGTGCATTATGGGTAATTAAATAATACTATTTTGAGTTTTCTAACTTATTAAATGAAGCAACATTTACAAACAACAAACGTATGACTAAAATAAACATTATACTAAATATTTCTACCAACTTTGCTGGCGTTAACCGGCTTTAATGGGAATTTGCTATTATTTAATTACCCATAATGCACCCGATATATTGATATTTCGTAGCGGCCAGAATTTTTGCAAATGACTGTATATAATTAATAAACAATGTCACATCTAAGCTTTCTAACTAAGATTTTTTAGTAGAAACCAACTAGCATACTATCACGAATCATGCAATCTGATTGGCTAACGTACTTACTATCTATTGAGTGATAGATGGTGAGTAGCGAAAAAGCCGGCGTTTTGAACAAAAACAAAGCCGAAAAACAAGTAAATATTGGTATAAATTCGAAGGTAGTATGCTAGTTGGTTTCTACTTCTACTAAAACAATTAGACTACTCGTTCTCGTTTTCTATGTGTTCAAATAGTCAACTCGACGCTACCCGCCTCGTTGACTATTGACTCATAGAAAACTCGAACTCGTAGTCTAATTGTTAAATAGTAATTACTGAACGAACTACTGGACTATATAAATTTGCGCCGCCTTTATTTTCACGAATGGCATCGTCTGGGTTGTCGTTAAAACGCGAGGTGTGGACTGCGGATTGTGGACATATATTTTGAGGACTGCGGACAGCGGACTGCGGACTGCCGATTTTTGCGGACAGTGTCCAAATAAATAAAATTAATGCATTATCGTCCAGTGAATTATAAAAATATAATTTTGTATAGGTTTATTTGGGAACATTTAACGGACAAGTGAAAATTGTAGCCCAATCTCAGCTAAATTTGCATATCACGTCCAATCCACCGTATCACACAGAGCAAATATTATTCCAACTAATGTTGTCCAAAACGATCGAGTTTCGAATAAGTCAGAGTAAAAATAGTATAGAAACTCTCTTAGATATGACTCCTTTTAATAAAGCTCGTTAAGACTGGTAAACATTAAATACTGACCTCCGAGGGAATGTGTATTATGCAAATTAGCATGATTGTCAACAGTATCGTTATCTGAAACAAATCAACTGCCCGTAGATTTGTCTGACTCGAACTAGTCAAGTGTTGCTACAATAAAACGGTGTTCTAAAAGTATGTTAAAAGCATTCAAGGCTTTAACCGAATCTTGATCGAGTTAATGGTGATCTGGCATACTGGTGGATTTATTGCGTTAACCGCTGACCAGGAGACGAAGAGTTGGAAGGGGAGGGATGAGGGATTGTACAGTTCGTTACTTACTGGCATTGTGACCTGAATCTTTGTTTTTCATTAAATATTATGATGTATTATATATCTATCTCATAAAATATATTGTGAACATTTTTCAATTATATATTTTTTCAACTCTAATTATGCTTGAAATTCGGTCGAGCTCGCGGATTGTCTAGACGATGTAAGTTTCATCTAATCTGCCGCGTGTAGTCAGGCTGTACTGTGCAAAATACGAACGTGAAGTCAAACTTTACTTGAATACATATATGTCGTAATGGCCGAGGTAGAATGTTTTTTGAAAGGCCGTGTAGGCAGTGACTGTAGTCGGGACCGTGGAAAGTGCGATTTGGTTAGTCTACACGAATGCAACGATGACGTGAGTGGTCACCTTGCTAGTGTTCATCTATCACGCGAAAGACTTTCCATTAGCAATAGCAGGTTTGTTTAACTTTCCAGATGAACAGGTCAAGTTAAGGTACCAGGGGACCTTCCACGTGACCACTGTTCACTGAAAGCCGCGTAGCGCGCTAACCACTCGTCCAACAGTCTGGGTCGATTTTTTCGTCCTTTGAGATCGTGCCAATATCCAGCTCATTCTGGAAAGGCGATAAGTGTCAAGGGCAGTCACGTCATCACCCTGAACCTTGCGAAAGACATACATAAGTTACATGGAAAAGTTGTGACAATCGGATCTCGTAAGTGATATTATTAAACGAGCACTATTTTCATTTTATATACAGCTGGTTAATGCGTGCGTCAGCCACTTTTTGTATTGAATAAATACGCCAATTTCTTGTTAGTTTATATTTATTTATACCGTGTATAGGGCCGTACATAACCCATTCAGGGGGGGGGGGCAGTTTTTAACCCCCCCCCCCCCCCCCAAAATAGTACAGTTCTCAGTACTTTTTGGCATCTTTTCCGTCTTGCTAGGGGGCCAGTTGCCCCCCTGCCCCTGTGCTGCGTACGGCCCTGGTTTATAGAATGGCGCTGATTGGCCTGGAGTAGGAAGGGCGTTCCTAAACAACGCGCTTATCTTTATAAAGTGTAGCTAAATCTTTATTTCCCTCGCACTTCATTCCCAGGGGGGGTACTGATATCCCTGAGTACCCCCCTGGGACTTCATTTCAGAAATTTGTACATTATGTCGTAAACAACACACGAAGATCATGGAAAATGAAGGACAGTGGATAAGGTTAACTAAAGATATTGCTTGATTTCATTAGACGTCACTTCCGGTCTCGTGAGGAATTTTCATCAGCTGAATTGCACATTTTCAATAGACTACTCTCTGCTTGATAGCACATGGAGGGCAGTGCTTGCCCGTCATTTGAAGCAAATAATGAGATTCAAGGAGTTTTAACAGCTGATTGAGACCAAGCAATTGATAACGATCATGAAAACAAAGTCGAAGATTCTAGGTAAAGTGCATATGATGCGAAATAGTTTCTTTTAAAAATCGATTACATATGAAGTGAATAGTGGGATGGTTCAGTATTTTGTGATTTGAGCTTTGCATTTGCGAGTTATAAAGGTTTGAAATCGTGATATGCTAATTCGATGACGTCAACTTGGTTGCACGCCGTAACTTCTTTATATTTGTTCAAGCGGCAGCACTCCTAAATTAATAATAAACTAGACCCTGTCGGCAGGGTTCACTCGTGCCCTGGTGGGAATGCTTTGGATCACCCAAGTTAGTTGAATTGGAATCCCTGTGGGAGCAGTGTGGATTTCCATGTGATAGTTGGTTTCACCATATAATTGATGTGATACTGTTCTAAAGAAACAATCACCTGCACCGCCAACATCTAATGATCTTAAACTTTGCTCGGTTAATCTATAATAACACCATTGGGGAAATTCTTGACACTGTATTATTTGCATTGGAATCTGGGCCTGGGTTTACTTCAATGTCACCTGAAATCAGTAACTTTCTCCTTGAAACACAATACCTCTGATGCTGTTTATTGCATATTGGATAACAATCAACAATAATAGTAACTAAGATTTTTGATATTTTATGCTTGGCTCTTCTTGATTGACTAAGATAATTATTATCATATTTCTGACTTACTTCTCTCCTCATATCATAAGATACAGAAGTACAACCAACGGCAACAACACTTTTGGCATGACAGTTTTGTAGATTTGAGTGTTTCAATAACTCTGATTTTTGATAACAATGGTTCATTTGTTTACTGTTTGTTTCATAGTATAACTTTGATTTTTGATAACATTGGTTCATTTGATACTTGTTTGTTTCATTATACCTTTGCAATTCGACCGTACTTGTGGTCTCTTCGTTATTGCTGCTAGGACAGCTCCCTCGCGAATGGAAGGGGTGGCGACCATATATTTGCTGGTCTCTTCGTTATTTGCTGCTGGGACAGCTCCCTCACGAATGGAAGGGGTGGCGACCATATATTTGCTGGTCTCTTCGTTATTTGCTGCTGGGACAGCTCCCTCACGAATGGAAGGGGTGGCGACCATATATTTGCTGGTCTCTTCGTTATTTGCTGCTGGGACAGCTCCCTCACGAATGGAAGGGGTGGCGATCATATATTTGCTGGTCTCTTCGTTATTTGCTGCTACAACAGCTCCCTCACGAATGGAAGGGGTGGCGACCATATATTTGCTGGTCTCTTCGTTATTTGCTGCTACAACAGCTCCCTCACGAATGGAAGGGGTGGCGATCTCAAATTTGAAGATCTTCTCGTCTTCAACACTTAACTTAACACTCCGACGAGTAAAAAGTGCAAGATTTTGCTCGTAGAATTCCACACGAATCGTTGAAGTCTTCTTCCACATGTCTAAAATCCAAAATGGCCGTCGTCTTGTACTTCTGAGCATGTGCACATGTGCTAACCGCAAGGGATGATACCTGTGGTATGTAAATTTCGTGCAGCCCAATTGCTTTTGAGGCTACTAACCGGTCTGTGGCAAATGTTTGGAGTCTGGGTTCGAGTAATTAGTGGTCATGCGTAGTGTTTTGGATTTGACAAAGTCCCACATCGATTGTGAGATAGATAAATGTTTGTATATAAATGGTTCCAATACATTTAAACATAATAGAGATACTAGGGTCTTGATACCATGTGACCGGATATTGCACAACTGACGCCAAATGGTTCCAATACATTTACACGTGATGGAGATACTAGGCCCGGTATTTGGTCTCGATACCATGTGACCGGATATTGTGCAACTGACGCCCAAAAAAAAAATACGCGTTGGGTTTTATAACTCGTGGGGCCTACGGCCTGGGCACGAGTAATAATATATATTTCTTAAAACGCACCTAACGGGAGTCTCGATGCTTTCCTCTCTGAAATAGAAAAAAAAAGTTGTAGAAAACTTTTTGCCAGATTAAAAATGTCAGTAATTTGCACAAGATAAATTGTAACCAAAATGACGTCAAAATGACGTCACCGAATTAGCATATCACGATTTCCAACCTTTATAACTCGCAAATTCGAAGTTCATACTGAACCATCCCACTATTCACTTCATTGGTAAATCGATATTTCAAATAAAAAAATTCGCTTCATATGCACTTTAAAAATAAATTCCAAAAGGGCAGTATTAATTCATGAAGTTGTATCGACAAAAATAACAATAAAATAGTTTCAGAGAAACCATAATGCTGCGTTATTATCATGCACTGAAGTATTCACGGATAATGACTAATTTAGGAATGCTATGTAGTTACTGTATATCTTCATCCTTAATGTAGATTAAGAAAGATGTCCCTGTTGTCCACACAAGATTCACCATCTCCTATGGTCTTACAGCATTCAAGGCAAAGTACTCCTTGGACTCCTGGCTGCTGGAGTGAAAGCACAGCTAGCTTTATCAGGGGCGGATCCAAGGGGGAGGGAGGGCATGGAGGGCCGGTGCCCCCCCCCCCCCTCCCTTTGAGTTGGGCCCGATACATATTCGCCCACGTTTCCCCACCATTCGATGCCCAGAATGGATGGAAATTGCATTTTCGAGCTTCTAGATTTCAAAATTTTCTGGGGGCGCATGCCCCCACATCCCCTAGAAGAAGGGGCCGTAAGTGGTGCACCCCCCTTTCAAAATCTCTAGATCCGTCCCTGTTTATAGATGATGATCATGATAGAACAGAATTGGCTCATTGATACGTCAGATATTTTTAATAACGCTATTTTGCAAGTCAAATCACTGTCTTCTCAATGTGTGGAATATGAGCCACTGCAATATCAAATGACTACAAAATGGAATGACGCATCAAAATCAGATAAAGCAGTGTGTATCAAAACAGCAACGACTGCTTGCAAAATAGTTTGTGAAACCATTGCACCAGATAGTGCAGAGGAGTTGCTTCAGGCCGTTGTCAACTCGACAACCATACAGGAGTGTTCCGAAGATATCATCGCTCTCATGACAGCATATCAAAATTCATGCACTAAAGTAACGAAACTGCAAATACTAAGCATATTCGCTTCTAGATACCCTATCGATGCACTTATCAGAATCCACGAGCCATATGTAAAGCTCACAAGGTATCAAATCAAACAAGCGAGGCTTCACGCAAATCAAATAGGTTCGGGAAGCCTAGTGATCAAAGTAAAGAAAAACAGAATTCGCCTTGATATGACAAAACTCCATCATTTCCTTGACTTCGCAGACAGACCATATTTTTACCAAGACGTTGCGTATGGCACTAGGAAACTAACGTTTGATGATGGATATCAACTAGATATTCCAAATGTGATTCGTAATGTAACAAGGTCCACATTAATTATCCAGTACTTACAGTACTGAACAGAAGATTGAACCGTTAACGGTCGATCAACTCTTTACAGGGTTTTACAAGTCATAGAGGCAAGCCAAATAACCTCCTTACGAGGAATAGACAACATCGCAGCCGATGGTTCGTCTGGATTTGAAAAATTGAAGGTCATTGTGACAGAACTTTCTTATCAGGGAATTAGTAATTATGGGTCGATGAAACAATAAAGAAATTGGACAGTGCAAAAATCTATCTCAAGACCGATTACACAGTACATTTTACTAATGATAATCCATGTGCCTATCACTGCAGGATGTTTGCACTAAGTGACCCGAACAACGATGCTTTTAAAGTGTCTTGCAATCATGAGCATTCTCTTTACTGCGATCGATGCGAAGACCTAAAAGCAATAATAAATGAGATTGAAAACACTATCGCTCACAATGCTTCAATTCAATTCTTCTCTGACGATCAGAAAGACGACTATCTTTACGATATCACAAAGCAAAAGAAGATATCTTTAAATGGAAATGTCACATTCTTAGATCAAATAACCAGGAAATTGCGAAGCTAGATGCCATGCAATCCCTAGATGACTGAGAAGTCCGGCGCATTAATCATTATCGACTGGGTGATGAAATTCTTGCAAATAAGGTATAGAGAGAAACAGTCAGATTGGTACCGCAAGAGAGGTGTCAGCTGGCACATCAGTAGTGTTTTAACACGAAACACTGAAACGAATGAAATTGAATGAATGAATGAATAAATGAAAACCTTTATTTAAAATTCAGGGTAGTTCTGTCAGCAATTGAAGTTTCAACGTACACACATTTATTAGATGTTTGCTCACAAGACTGGTATGCAGTGCTGTGATCAGTTCTTGATAACTTACTGGAACATCTTCACCAAAATGATACTAATCTGAGAATGTTTTTTATTAGATCCGATGAAGCCGGATGCTACCATAACAATTTGCTGATGGCATCTTTGAAAGACCTTGGCCACAGGAATGGCATCGAAATTGCCAGATACGACTTCTCCGAGCCACAACACGGTAAATATATTTGTGATCGAATTCTGTGTCCCTTGTCGAAGCATGCTATCCGTAAATACTGTAACGTAGGTCATAATATTGAATGCAAGCGACATGAGAAAAGCACTCCTCGAGCGTCCAGTCAGTGGAACCACTGCCTCAGTTAATAGAATAGATGAATCTCATATGAGCATCAAAGTTAACGCCATGGAGAACTTTAGCAGCTAACACAATTTTGCCATTGAACAAGAAGGAATCCGAGTTTGGAACGCATTCGGTGTTGGTAATTCAGTTCCAAGAGCTTGTTCTGAGCCAGAACAAGACAGGCCTGAAGGTAGAGAACAATCAAAGTTTCTTTCCCTCAAAGAGTCGAGTAATGAAAAAGGAGAAGAAAGACTGTGCAGATTTGCTTGAATGCCTCACTTCTGGATGTAGCAAAGCATTCTGATTCAAAACCTTTGAAGACCTTGACTTGCACGTGGATGTGGGCGAACATGAAAACGTTATCCAGAAAGAGACCCTTATTCAAAGAGTCGAGTAATGAAAAAGCAGAAGAAAGACTGTGCAGATTTGCTTGAATGTCCCACTTCTGGATAGCAAATCATTCAAAACCTTTGAAGACCTTCACTTGCACGTGGATGTGCACGTGGGCGAACATGAAAACGTTATCCAGAAAGAGACCCTTATTCAAATAGTCGAGTAATGAAAAAGGAGAAGAGAGACTGTGCAGATTTGCTTGAATGCCCCACTTCTGGATGTAGCAAATCATTCAAAACCTTTGAAGACCTTGACTTGCACATGGATGTGGGCGAACATGAAAACGTTATCCAGAAAGAGACCCTTATTCAAAGAGTCGAGTAATGAAAAAGCAGAAGAAAGACTGTGCAGATTTGCTTGAATGTCCCACTTCTGGATAGCAAATCATTCAAAACCTTTGAAGACCTTGACTTGCACATGGATGTGGGCGAACATGAAAACGTTATCCAGAAAGAGACCCTTTATGATCAACTGAGGATGCAATGGGCCTCGAGACTCGAGATTCCATTAACGTCAGTCATAAAATGAGCTCGCAGCAATCCTATTTGTCAGGAACAACGACCAGCGAAAGTCCAGAGAGATCAATTGGATGGCCGGACTCTCAACGAACCCAGGTCCGCAGGCTCAGTGCGATTTAGTGAGAATGTTCGGCACTATCTAACGGCAAGATTCGACATCGGTGAAACTACTGGAATGAAAGTAAATCCAAATGACGTAGAAGCCGAAATGCGCATTTCAAAAGACGAGAATAACCAAAGACGGTTTGCGCGTGCTGAATGGCTAACGTCGAGCCAAATAAAAAGCTTTTTTTCTCGTCTTTCATCTACAAGAAGGAAAGCAAGACAACAGCAAGTCGAAACAAGTCAGATGAGCTGGACATCGTGGATGAGATCAATACGGAAGAGATGATTGAACAAGTTGACATGGTTGTAGACCAAATAGGAGTTAAATATCCAATAATCTATGACATTTACAATCTCTGCAAATACTACAAAGAAGGAAAACTACACGTGATACCTTTGACATTCCATTCAAGTCCAAGGATCGTAAAGCTGCACTTATCCTAAGTATTGAAGAGAGGATAAATGAATATTTAACAAATCGAACATGGTTTTCCATTGTCTGTACTCTTATCGACAACGGATGACGCCATAAAATGTTCAAAACTCAAGTGGAACAACGAGCGTAGCGAGTTGTTTCACTGCAAAGTTTTGAACATTTTATGGCGTCATCCGTTGTCGAAAAGAGTACAGACAATGGAAAACCATGTTCGATTTGTTTTTTACAACAATATTTACTCAGAAAAGCGTAAAAGGCTCCCAAAACGACAAATAAATTTGAAAGAAAAACTGATTCAAGTGCGCGCTGGTTCCGTGCGCGACCGAAACGTCATTCTATGCATCTGTCTTCTTATCGACAATGGCTCTTATCCAATCAGCGCGCGAGAAATTTGACAAATGTGGTAAAATCTTGCATTCAGTCATGAACTAGCTAGCTCACTATAACGTGGTAGCTGTTATCTGAGTACAGGTAAGCTGAATAAGTTAACGTTTGCAATTGGTTCCGGTAGGGCTAGAGACATCCTCGGGAACCCAGAGGTATATTCTGTCGCTCGTTACTCGCTCCCAGAGAAATACTCCTGGGAACGAAGTCTGTTAGAACTTGTTCCTGAAGTCAAAATTAATCTCGAGGAAGGTCGACCAATCAGTATCAAGTATATTCTGGTTTGAATAGGACAGCCGCCATTTTGAATTTTGACTTCCGGAACAAGTTCCAACAGACTTCGTTCCCAGGGGTATTTCTCTGGGAGCGAGTAACGAGCGACAGAATATACCCCTGGGTTCCCGAGGATGGGCTAGAGAATGGCAATTTGCCATATATATTGAGATGGATACTGATTCGAATGGCCGGTGACTATTATTTGAAATGTTGAAAACAGTTAGCAAATCCATGAAAAACAATAATGAATGGATAGAGCTAAACAACAATTTGCAGGTTAATTTATTAACTGTCGTATCAAATATGATATTCACGGTACATTACCTTCCAACTCTTCGTCTCCTGGTTGGTCAGCGGTTAACGCAATAAGTCCACCAGCATAATAATAATAATAATAATTTATTTATATAGCGCTATTCCCTAAAAGTCCAATAGCGCTTTACAATATTTAACTAAATAATTAAAAAGTAATCCTAATTAAACTTAACTATTTATATGTATTCATCTTCTATATACAATCATAAAAAATCTAAAGATAAAAACCAGATAAATAAGATAAATGCCAGATCGATCACCAACTCGATCAAGATTCGGTTAAAACCTTGAATGCTTTTAAAAGACTTTTAGAACACCGTTTTATTGTAGCAACACTTGACTAGTTCGAGTCAGACAAATCTACGGGCAGTTGATTTGTTTTATAACGATATGTTGACAATCATGCTAATTTGCATAATACACATTCCCTTGGAGGTCAGTATTTAATTTAATCTAAGAGAGTCTCTATACTATTTTTATTCTGACTTATTCGAAACTCGATCGTTTTGGACAACATTAGTTGGAATAATATTTGCTCTGTGTGATACGGAGGATTGGACGTGATATGCAAATTTAGCTGAGATTGGGCTACAATTTTCACTTTTCCGTTAAATGTTCCCAAAAATATTTTTACAAGTGATGATTATTTCATATTTCTTCTTTTATTTTATGTAGATTATGAACTTGGAGTAGGTGCCACTTTTGAGAAAATGATATTTTAAATTTGGTATTTTTTCATTCTGTGACAAAGAGACCGAAGATGGGTATCTAAAACAAAGTTTAATGACATGTAATACATAATTTGGACAATTTCAAAGTCACAGCCTGGTTCATGAGATGTTGTTCTTGCTCTCTATGTGCAAAAAATAACGCGATTGTGGAGTTTTTCATTGCGTTGCAACACTATCAAATGGACGTATTTTCACAAGGCACTAAGAGCGAAAACGGCTTCCGACACATGCACAAGCAAAATGTAAAAATTCTCTCGAAAAAAAATTATTTCGCAAAATCGAAATGCATTTTAGAAACGTATAAATGTACCCTAACTTATGACAGAAATATGAAGAAATTATATTGAACTCGACTCGGGTGGTCCAATCTGGTATTTGTGGTTTGGGCTTGGCCGTCACTTTTGATGCCTCTCAGTAGTTACCAATGTTTATTTATCAAACCCCCTGCCGATGTTTTACGATTCATTCGCAGAACTCAGCAGGAGTCAAGCATTTCAGATCAGGCCTAATCTCGTCATGGTAGGGCACGAAGTTCCCGTCGTGTGTGGCCTGTTGATTACCTTCTATAAATAAAGCTTTATTAACATTAGGCCTGTGTTTTCTAGGTCTGTTTCTAGGTCTGTGTTTTCTAATTCTGTTTCTAGGTCTGTGTTTTCTAGTTCTGTTTCTAGGTCTGTGTTTTCTAGTTCTGTTTCTAGGTCTGTGTTTTGTAGGTCTGTGATTTCTAGTTCTGTTTCTAGGTCTGTGTTTTCTAGTTCTGTTTCTAGGTCTGTGTTTTGTAGGTCTGTGAGTTCTAGTTCTGTTTCTAGGTCTGTGTTTTCTATAGTTCTGATTCTAGGTCTGTGTTTTCTAGTTCTGTTTCTAGGTCTGTGTTTTGTAGGTCTGTGATTTCTAGTGCTGTTTCTAGGTCTGTGTTTTCTAGGACTGTGTCTTCTAGCTAGGTCCATCGAGAGCTGCTGCGGGGAACTTTGATGTTCCACTTTACATGAATGAGCACCGATCCTTTGTCTTTTCATTCTCAACAGTGTGCCGAAGAGACGTACTTTCAGTAAGAGTTTTCCTTGTAAACATACCACAAAATGTCGAGCGAAAACCACAACAAAAGTTAAAAACAGTCGTAAAATGTACATGTAGCTCACAATAGTTGTCCCAACATAATACTCCCAGCATGCTTTTCATGGAACATTGACTCCAGGCCCCACGCACGGATTTCATTGCTTGGGACCATTCACTTTCATAACGTTACCTCATACGGTGCAGTTGTAATAATATTTATATTTCTCCAATGCAAAGTAGTAGCCAGTCAATAGAGCCGACAGTAACGATCATTCCTTTTTACGCATCATCGCACATCATCACTGAATAGTATAGTATATAGAAAGAGCCACAACGACCCACTCAACATGAGACTCCTTGAGGCCTTTTATATTAACAAACCCAACCCTAAAACGAACTCCTGCGAGGAATGTGCAGAACTCGAATACCTATTGTTATAAACTAAAAAACAACCCCCTTAACCTGAGACTCCCTATATAAACTCCCGCGAGGAATATGCAGAACTCAAAGACACTGATATTTTTGACAATACCAATCGCTCTCTTAGCTCTAAAATACTCGAAGCTTTGACGACAATTGCTGGACTTCAACGAACTCACTATGAACACAACCTGGACGCTGTTGTTGTTCACAGCAGTTCTGTATATATTAGTACTTAAGCCTACCAACGCTTCGCTACGGATTTTTGCCGTCTCTGACTACTTTACAATAATGAATGGCAAACATTTATTCCAACAAGCAACGGATAACCTTGGAACGCCAAGGACTTCAAAAGCAGACGTGGATAATCTTCGTCTTCTCAGCAACGATGCAGTGTTTGGTTTGCCAGACAAGTACAGAACGTGCGTTATGAAAACAACCCAGAACTCGGCAGAATCTGCAGCTAAGGATAAAAGCAAAGCAAAGCATTGGTTCGAGGATGTTCATAAGGTAACCTATCGCGATGCAGTTTCATATGCTGTAGTTTATAACGAAACGTTTTTATAAAATACATTCAGAAATCTCTGTGATGTGATTGGCTGTTACCCGTGTTTACATGAGGCTATGCAAAAATGGAAAACGTTTTATATTTCTTAAATATACTGATTATTGATCTAGTAAAGAGTTGTACCTGTGTTTATATTTAACAATTATTCGCGAAGGCGATCGCGAAGTGATTATCGGAGAATATCACATCGAAACGAATAAAGTATAATTACTGAGGTGAACAAGAAAAATTAACAAGACAAACAAGGAAACGTGGGAAAATCTTATGAAAAGTAGCGGCAATCATTCGCTGTTATGGCTTGAATTCAATGTTTTGTTTGCGGCCTTTTCAAGTAACTTTAATTTAAACCAAGCAGAAAACTATCTAACGATGCGTTTTCAAACGAAAACGGAGTAGTGTGGACGCGGCCTAAGTGGTATGTCATTCTATGCACCGCAAAGTACCTTCATTATATATCTCCACACTCCGAGTCTGCAATAAGTGCGCAGCACACATTCCCTTTTGACCCAGGGGGAATATTTAGCAATTATTGGACAAGGTTGAGCAAAATATCGTGATTTGTCAGTGGCGAGCAGAATAATTATCTGCGAGCCACTGACAAAATCACGATATTTTGCAAAGACCGAGTTCAATAATTGTTTTATCATCCACGTTATTTTCTCTCACCTAAAGCAACAACTCTGGACAAAATCGAGCTGCCATTGTCGAGGAGAACGAAAACACTTATTCGTAGGAAGTTGTCTGCAGTGCACTCGTCTCTCGACCAATGAAAATCCCGGAGAAAATAATGTGAATCATAATAAGCAATTATTGAACTCGGTTATCAAAATTATCTGCCGATGCCGAAGGCAGAGGCAAATAATTAATCTGCGAGACACTGACAAAATCACGATAATATTTTGCGATAACCGAGTTCAATAATTGTTTTATCAATCGACTCATTTCTATCAATAAGGAATTTATTGAATATAAACATCAAGAAAAAATATTGTAAAACGAGCTGCCATGTTTACACTGTGAATGATCAATTAAGGACGTTCGCATTCTCGTTCCCAGAGCTCCTCGGTTTCGGTCCTCTCCCGAGAAGGCTCTGGTCGCAGCCATTTGAGGCTCGATGCTGATTGGACGAAATATAACGCATGCGTATTTGAAAACACCGTGACGTCGTTGAATATTCGTTTGACCGTTGGATTTCCGAATGGTCTCAGGAATTAGCTCTTAGAAAGCCTTCAAAGGGTATGAGATTCTCAAAAATGTCTTCACAACAGTAGTCTGATAATTAAAGAACACTTTGGTGTAGAAATCTGAGCAAGAAATTGTATTTTTGAGTGGTTTTGAGCGATTCGAAAATTTCACTCGTTTCGAACATACCGTATAATTAGGAAACGTTTGCAACTCCGGCCACCAAATGTTTACGACAACTGTCGCTAGCTCCAAAAGCATCCAAACACTCAAATAGCTTAAACAATCACACATTCTCAAATCAATTCTCTTTTAAATGAGCTTTTAATCACATTTTTTTGTCCACTCTATCCGGCAAAATAATTTTTTGAAGGTCGACAAGTCGGCTAAAAATCTGCCGTATCTATCCGCAGGCGTTTGCTTTGCGGTTACCTGGGTTACCTGTGGACTCATTGTTCTTGATTGTTCTTGATATATATTTTCAAATGCGCATGCGTTATATTTCGTCCAATCAGCATCGAGCCTCAAATGGCTGCGACCATAGCCTCCTCGGGAGAGGACCGAAACCGAGGAGCTCTGGGAACGAGAATGGAACGTTCGCGGTCATTGCTCGCGCGTATTCTTACTGCGCACAATCGGCTCTTAAACCGGAAGTCGAAATAACCAAAAACATTTTTTTCGAGATATGATCCATTTTTTCCTTATTTGATATCTAAAATAGCTTTCTCAACATGTTTTCGATTCCCAACGGATTTTTGGTTTTGAAAAGCGCAAAAAGCAGCGATTTTTAAAGAAACGAACTCTCATTAGTACTCAGTCTCCCCTCGGTATTCAAAATGGCAGCCAATTTTCCGAGTTTTACGGCAAAATATCTCCGAAACAAACACGGTGACCTGTACAGGACCCGAAATGATCCCTGGCTCCGAAATGATCCCTGGACCCGAAATGATCCCCAAAGTGTCTAGATTGGCTCCGAAATGATCCCGGACCCGAAATGATCCCCAGACTGGCTCTGAAATGATCCCCAGTGAAATTCGGGAATGGTCCTAATCAGTCCGATTCCTTTCCTATTCTCTTTTTCTTTCTTCCTCAATAATAATAATAATAATAACGATAACAATCATCATCATCATAATAATAATAATAATGATAACAATCATCATCATCATAATAATAATAATAATAACGATAGCAATAATCATCATCATCATCATCATCATCATCATCATAATAATAACGATAACAATAATCATCATCATCATCATCATAATAATAATAATAACGATAACAATAATAATCATCATCATCATAATAATAATAATAACGATAATCATCATCATCATCATCATCATCGTCATACTAATAATAACGATAACAATAATCATCATCATCATCATCATCGTATTATTAATATTGTTATTATTATTATGATGATGATGCATTCTCGTCCCCAGACCCTTCTCAGCTTTCTGACGAAAAATCGTAGGCTCTGGTAAGAGACAAACCGGAAGACCCAGATTCTAGGTCGTCAGATATGCGCATGCTCAATATTTTCTAACTTCCGGTGACAGAATTGATCAGAATTGTCGGAGTTCAGCAAAGTACGATGCTCTAGAAACCGACGTCTTTAATAATAATACATTTCAGTTTAAAAGAAAAACAGATATCAGCGGCATACATAGTATGAAGAATTTCGAGTTCATTCTACAGGTCGCAAGCTAGTGCGTGTATAATACATTGTAACTGAATTACAGTGAAACTGCAGTTCAAAAATATAATTTTAATCACGGTAAATATAAAAGCAAAAATATATTTAGCTAGATCTTCCGACGCTTGCGCTGGATATCTCCCCTACAACCATTCCAATTGCAAATAAAGCAATTATTCACTCAACGAACAAAACAGACTGATCAGTGATCAGACACCGACGGCAAAAAGTGCTTCAGTTTTGAATAATAATTAGGTTCGTGTTTTACCTTTCACATCACTGAAACTCTACAACGAGTTTGACGAACATAAACAAAGATTGATTTAAGCTTAGTATTGTCTTGGAAATGATCATAGTAATTTCGCCACTTAACACTTCGACACCAACTTGGCAAAAACAAGAATCTCATGTGCTGTGTTAAGGATGAATGATGACTTAAAAGTGCCAAAATTCGTATTCTCTTTGCATATTATTGTAGTTGTGCATATTTCTCTTACCAGAGCCTACGATTTTTCGTTAGAAAGCTGAGAAGGGTCTGGGGACGAGAATGGATGATGATGATGATGATGATAGTGATTATTATTGTTATCGTTATTATATTATTATGATGATGATGATGATTATTATTATTACTGTTATCGTTATTATTATTGTTATCGTTATTATTATTGTTATCGTTATTATTATTATTATGATGATGATGATGATGATGATTATTATTGTTATCGTTATTATTATTATTATGATGATGATGATGGTGATTATTATTGTTATCGTTATTATTATTATGATGATGATGATGATGATGATTCAGTTATTGTTATCGTTATTATTATTATTATTATTATTATTATTATTATTATTATTATTTTTATTATTATTATTATTATTATTATTATTATTATTATTATTATCATTATTATTATTGAGGAAGAAAGAAAAAGAGAATAGGAAAGGAACCGGACTGATTAGGACCATTCCCGAATTTCACTGGGGATCATTTCAGAGCCAGTCTGGGGATCATTTCGGGTCCGGGATCATTTCGGAGCCAATCTAAACACTTTGGGGATCATTTCGGGTCCAGGGATCATTTCGGAGCCAGGGATCATTTCGGGTCCTGTACAGACCCCCATTTTTTTCAAAATGAAAAAAATGACATTACATGGGAAAGACTGACATCAATATTTTCAAAAATAATACACCCCTCCACGGATTCGAACGACGCACATTTTGAATAGAATTGAATAGAAATATTTATTATCATTCGACTCATTTCTATCCGTAGTTTTGATTGGCTGAAAGACCTGCAAATAACTGCGTGCAAATAACGGTCTGAGCATGCGCAGTGAAGATTAAGCAATGTTCGCTGCAAATAACGGTCTGAGCATGCGCACTTAATTGATCATTCACAGCGTAAACATGGCAGCTCGTTTTACAATATTGTTTCTTGATGTTTATATTCAATAAATTCCTTATTGATAGAAATGAGTCGAATGATAATTTCAGTACTAAACTGAGTCCACAGTAGCACTACTAAAGCGGTTTACGTCAGGAACACAAGTAATACAATAAATAAATAAACAAATAACATCATTCATTTGCTGATATGTTGTATTCATCGACTTCATCTCTCATTGATCAGCAAGATAAATTAAAACAATCATGTATAACTGATAATACACGATTTTGGTAGCTCATCTACCCAGACGGTCTCTTTGTTTGCCTCTCTTACACTTTAAGTGTCGTAAGCTTCTCCTAGATGTTGCTACATCTGTATAAAGAAGGATCAAACTATTTTAGCTTATCAATCAACGACCGGCATGCACGACAATATAGCATGGAGTTGATCGGCGTTGTACATCGTTATATTGATGATTCTGTATATTTTCGCATAAATGATACTTAGTCCTCAATGCTGCTAAACCAAACATCTGACATAGAAGCGGCAAAGCTAAGAGCATGCAAACGGCTTTTCACTAACTAATTTATGTGTATATCCGGCATTATATAAACACTGGACTGGACTCCTGGACTGGACTCCTGGACTGGACTCCTGGACTTTGATTTTTGAATATTTTGAACATTTTGATTTGAAAACACACAAGTAAATACATTTTTTTTTATTCATTGTTATTTTTGCTACTCTGCTTTGCAAGGTAACTTTTAGGGTAACTCAAGGTATTCTTAAAAACTCTCTCAAAATCGATCGGAATGGCTCCAAACCTCCCACAATTCCAAAGGACAACACAATAAACAAGTAGGACTACTTTGAGGGTTTGTAGAATTTTATTTGGACGGTTTTCAAAGTTCGCTATTTACTGTAAATCTCGCCACAAGTCCACAGCTTGGGCTACCTGTGGTTATAACTCCCTGTGACTGGTGGGCTAATTTTTCAAACACCGCTCTAAAACGGCTAAAAACCAGCCAGAATGATGTTAAATAGCATTAACAACAACACAGGACCAAGGTATGTTCAAATTTATTAAAACAAAAAATACGTATTTTTCGCCCCATACTGATTCACTGTAAATCACGTTCGTACACTCCACAAATGTATTGCTTGGGCTGCCTGTGGTCAAATCACTCAGTTTATATCTATGAGTTAAACTGAACAGTTTGAGCTGTCTTTATACAGAAGTAGCAACATCGATCGAGGAGAAGCTTACGACACTAGTGAGAAAGAGAAGCAAGCAAAGAGAACGCCGAAATGCCGCAAGGACATACAAAGCCATTTTAAAAACGATGGTTCATGTTTACTAATAATTAACTTATCAACTAAAAATTTGCTTACAGAATTTGGCTAGATATTTCACAATTTACTCAGTTTGTTTCATTGAAATGGCTCTATCGTTGCTTAAACTTAAGACATAGCTGTGCTTTTGATTTGTTAATACCTTATATGCGTTTACAGCTATTTAAAAAAACGTTGATACTGAATACTGCATACTAAATAGTGTATTCCAAGACCGAAATGCATTTTGGGACTCGTGTAATATTGTCTAAAGTAATATAAATAATAATATTTTATTTTATTTTTTGCGTATTCCATCAGAAACAATATACTAGCTCCATATGGCGAACAAATCGCTGTATATTTACTTCTTATTTCAAATTAACGAGGCCCACAATGCCCTTTGGTCTTGGAATGCACTATTCAGTATGCAGTATTCAGTATTCAACGTTTTTTTAGCTACTGCCTTCTGGGAAGGCGTAGCTACTATGCCATCGAGTGTGTAAGTCCGTAAGTAAGTAATGTAAGTAACCCTTATCTTCGTGTTGACTCGGATTCATTCGGAAAATCCGATTGAGTCAAATTTTTAATACTCGAACGAGAACGAAGACGAGTGAAGACTAGAAAACCTTTTCCATGATGATACCAGATGTATTTTTGTTCTATTCTCGTCTCAACCGCCGTTTTGTTGGACTACATTTTGTCAATTTTGTCGACTTCTTATCGATTGCAACGTACAAGCTACGTTACTGATTTCCATGTGCTCGATGTACCGCTCGATGTGTGATGTTTACGAGTGAGGTAAAGTAAGACTCTATTTACGATGATTTTGTGCTTTTTATGCATCAGTAATCAAGCACAGCTTTCAAGCAATGTGTCTATAGTGGAGTTCTCGTAAATAATTGTTCAGTAGGTTTTTTGACAGTCTTTATGTATAAATTTCCACCAGGCAAACGATCGCCGAACCAAGATGTTTGTTCAGTTGACGGCCACGATGGTCTTCTAGAACTTACGTACTTGTTTAGCACAGTATTAAAACATACATTGCTATTACAATTAAGTTCTATTAGATCTGTTCTCTCAGATAAATGATTGTTAAGGACGTTCGCGGGCAAAAAAACTAAACATGTTTTTTCCCTGAAACTTCGTATGGTGAAATAAGATCATTATAGAAGCTAAATGAGCAAATAAAAAATGGGGGTCACCGACTTCGCTATGGAGCCAGATTTTTTCAAAGTATACCCTTTTTCTGATCGAAAATTACGTGCGTTCAATCCACGGAAAGTCGAGAATGACAGGAATTTTTTTGGTAGAAAAACTAAACGGATTGCTAAAATTTTCTTCAAATGGCTATCTAAGAGTTTATAGAATAAAATTATGTACAAAGATTTGTGAATATGTAGAAACAACCTGTAGTTTTTGGCTCATGTTTACAGTCACCACGTAGCCATCGACGACTCTTTCGCGTTGAAGTTTTCATCTAAATTCGTGTTTTTATCAAAATCTAAACATGTTTTTTTCTTTAAATTTGGTACATGGGGAGCTTTTATGATTCTTTGTAAAATCACAAAATAAAAAATGGGGGTCACCGGTATCGTTCTCGAGATATTAGCCGATAAAAATCGTCTACGTAACATGCGTGACTGGCTGCCATCTTGGACGTGAGGAAAGAAGACTGGACCGAGATGATTCGAACCTTGATTTTATGCGCAGAAAAGATGCGCGTGAACAATGCGCGCGAACGTCCTTTGAAATGTTCTTGTTGATTATTATAAATTTTAAATAACAGTTATTTTCGTAGTTATTATCTTCGTGTAGACCAAGGGAGCTGTGCCAGACTGTTGTTTGTTGTCGATTTCCGTTCATATCGTTTACTGAATTACTTGTGTATAAAACTTGTGAACACTTGTGTCGGAAATCTCACTCTTCGATTCAAACGTTTTTTTATTTATTTTTTATTTTTGTTACACCAACATCACAACATTTTCTTTTCACATTACATTATTTTCTCCATAATTTCTTTCCTTCATTTCTCTCTTTCATCTATTTTTTCTCTTGGTCATTTCGATTCCTCATTGTCTATTCGTTTTATTACTAGCTTCACAGCAGTAGGTACATGCAGTCCTAGACTGCCTATTTTTTGAAATAGCTGTATACATTATGAATACAGTACTGATACTATCGCGCGCGCGCGCGCGCGGTTTACAAACCGGTTTCGACCAGTGTTGTTGCGGCTAGCTGTTCATTGGAAAAGAAAACACACTAAAATATGAGAGAAAAATACACACTAAAATATGAGAGAAAAATACTTCTAAAGTAAATAGGGAAACACACAACAAGTTTTTAAAGATATATGTGTAGAAAATAAGAGAAAAAACGCTCTCCGTGTAATAACCTCTATTTAATGTATGTATATGACGTTTTCGTTGAAGTTAATTCCTATAAACTTTACTTATAGAATAAGAGCAAATGTAGCCAGTTGGTTTCTACTAATAATAGAGCTAATGTACTCAGACATTTCTGAAAACATTTTCAGCTCAGCTAGCCCAGTTGATTTTCAGTAACTAATATGATTGTACTATCAAGTGTAAATAAACTGCAAATAAACGCAATGTACAACTGCAAATCCTGGCTGCATCTTAACAGCACACAACTAATAGCTTTGTATCATACTTTAGTGTATTTTCAGTGTCGTATTTTTAAAATTAAATGGTTTATAAAAGGGCTGCATTTCTGCAGAAAGTGAATGGGCGGAAATACTCGTAGCAACCGGCAAGTGGTCCACTTGTGATATTAATTCGGACCCCTTCAGTGAACCTAGTGAATGGGCTGAAATACTCGGAACAACCAAAAGGGTTCCGAAATTCGGAACCCTTCAGTGAACCTAGCGAATGGGCTGAAATACTCTGAATGGCATAACGATTTTGTGTTTTTCTTCAGAAACAAAATTTCTGTAGTCAGTGTTCAATGAAATCTTACGGATCGTTTATTTTGTCATTGAGGTTATAGTACTTCACAACGGAAGTATTATTTTTTCAGTGATATTTAAGGAGAATAAACGGTTTTTAATTAACAACAACAGCGACGAAAAATATCTCTTTGGCTTTCTTGCCGTATTGATGATCGGAACTGAGCCAACTCTAGAAAATAATGAATTTTTTTTTTTCAAGCGCACGGTATCCGAATCTTTCAATTTGATTGGTTCTCTGCGCGGGCCGTATTTTCCTATCTCTGCCCTAGATCCACGGTATCCATTTTGTAAGTGCTTATTCAGTCAATGTTGTCGAGGGAAAAAAAAAAAAAATTATTTACCGACTTTAGGTCGGTCCGTATAGTGAAAAACTGTGCCCGAGGTCTTGAAAGTGCTGACCCCGGACCTTCGGCCTCGGTCAGCACTTTCAAGACCTCGGGCACAGTTTTTCACTATACGGACCTCCCAGTCGGTAAATAACCTATATATATCAAGTTACGAATAAGTGTTAGCTATAGCAGAGCTGGTATCGTTGGATGGTTCTTTTATTGTTCAGCTAGCTTCTTCCACTTCTAACTCCAACTGTTTTTACAAGACAGTTAAGGTATAACTATATCCATAGTGACTTAGAGCTGATTATGCGTGGGAATCCACATCAGTCTCCTGAAAAGGTTTCCGATTGACTAAAACTAATCTGGAGATTATAATATATTTCGACAGCTATAAACAAAAACCGTTTTTTTTCCGGGGAAACCCATAGGTTCAATATAGTTACAATTTGAAATAGTGTATCAAACTGATATAATTATTAGATGGTGAAAACTACAAGCTATATATCTAGTTGTATCGAAATAAAATAGTTATAAACGAGGGACAAAAAACATATAAGGCGATATATTCGGTGTGACTGGAGGTTTGGACAATTTGGCATAAAATAATACTGCAACAGCTGGTGTGTTCCGACAGTAGCATCCATGAATTCTAATCCAAAAAGCATTTTGATTAATCGGGAAAGAATACTTTCCTGTATAGTATCTGTTGATATATGTCAAAAAGCCCAGTCTCACTGACTACAATTTTGACACAGAATGGTAAGGCGATTCTATGTAGGCTTTCAATTAAAGAGATACCGAGTCAGTAAAAGCCGGCCGGAATCTAGTCCAACAGACAACCGAATGCTTAAAGTGCAACTAACCCCTATGAGATTGTTTTAAAAATCTTTTCAATATAAGCTGAATAGTTGGTGGGTTCAGTATTTTGTGATTTGAACCTTGCGTCAGTTATGAGTTATAGAGGTTTGAAATCTCAATATGCAAATTTGATGATGTCTACTAAGGAATCATTTATTCTACAAAAACGCCCTTGTGCTGATTATTGACATTTGAAAACTTACAGAATATTTTCACAGTCTTTATAAATGATTTGATAACTTCTTTTGCCCATTTCAAAAAAATAAGTTATTCTTGAAAAGTCTAAATAAGTTATGGCAAATTCCTTAGTAGACGTCATCTAATTTGCATATTGAGATTTCAAACCTCTATAACTCATAAACGCAAGGTTCAAATCACAAAATACTGAACCCACCAACTATTCAGCATATATTGAATAGATTTTTAAACAATCTCATAGGGGTTAGTTGCACTTTAATGGAAAAGTAGTTATCTCTGTAACGAGTTACGAAGAACACATAACGTCTTGGCTATCGTTGCGAGTGCACTAGTCTCTAAGTTCGAGAGAGCTTTAACTGATCAGTATGAACTGACCACTGACTAAGCCTTTGAGACTTTGGATAGAAAAAAGTGCTAAAATATCTGTCATAACATATATACACCTATTTCAAAAAACGTTGGCATCTGAAATCTGAATCTGAATCTGAAATCTGATATCTGAGACCGAGAGGGATTGTAATGCACAAAAACTCTATTATTATTGTGGGTATGAGTTGTGATCTATCTTGTAACTAGACGCTCTACTAGCGTGAACTTGGGCTTCTTAATAAAGCTGTTTTGATAGATTTTAAATGTGAAACCTAATAGCTTATTTGTATCATCATACAGAAGTAGTTTTAGCCTACATGTATTACTTGCAGAATTTAAGTCACTCGTTGCGTGACTCAGTAGAGCATGCATACGTAATTAGCTTCAACACTCACACTCCTAGCTGACAGCTGCATGGCGAAGCACATTTCGATTACCTTGCAAGAAACGATTTCACAAACTCAATAAAATTACGATCGAGTTTTTACTAAGCCACAGATTAGAAATACACTTTCAGACAGAATTGCAAGGCCAAAAAGTATTCTCTAGGATATTTGCATATTTACTAAGCAGTATTAGTGAACGACTCGACTGGCTCGAGCAAGGGAGCACGGCAAAATCCTTTTTGAATGCTGCTGGTGATTTGATTTATCGTTACGTACGTCGGCCATCTTGAATTTCGTTGATAAGCTGCTGATCGACCACAACTTCTGTATACTCAAAAATTGGAACAATACCGAGAAGATTAGCATGGCTCCGTGATTTAGTACCGACAGCGGTAAACATGCATGCGCTATGGTGACCACTTGCAGATTTGTCGTAGAAACATGACAAAGAAAAACCGTCTGTAATCTTAGACTTGGCCGGGCCTTCCACAGGAAGCCCACGTAATTACTGGAATATGCCACGACCTTTTTAGGTCACAGTTTCAGATTTCAGATGTCAACGTTTTTTGAAATAGGTGTATACAGGAGATACGTTAATTTCTAGCCTAGATTACATTTACGGGCTGTGTGCTACAGCGTGGAGACTGTGTTCTCTTATTTGCTAGGATATATAGTGGTTATTACAGTTAGAGTTGTGTAATGCGGCTGGATATTTTTACGAGTCTTGCCGTATTTTGACGAGCCGTAGGCGAGTAAAAATGTCCAGTCGTACTGTAATAAATTGTTTATCATATCAAACTTATGTCCTGCATCATTGAACATTTGCTCCTGTTGGGACACAGTATCACGCGGACAACGTTTTTGAATGCGCTTGTGCAAGATGAAATTATTGAATTACAAATGTGCTTTGTTTACTATTAAAAGCACGTTTGAGGCCCGATTAATTAATCGAGCAATTTGTTCTTTGGCCGCTAAATAAAGCATTTCTCAATTGATCTTTTTCCGCCTTTGACAATGTGTAAATTAGAAGTATAAAAGAGGATGCTATAGAGATGCATATGTTTCCTCAACAGGGGAAAATATATCACAAATTCGAACTTCAGACCTATTGATCTTGTGTGTAAATATTAGAAATTGCCTTCAAAAACGTCCTTTCCGAGCCATAATTTATTTGTCTATGTAGCTTCTACATACAGACCGGGATAAAGAGCACCAATATGATGTTCACGATTACCAAACAAAGAGTTTTAGATTTCATTTTGCCACGGCTTAATTATATCCAATATACATGTATTTTATTTCAAAACGCGCGTATCATTACAGAGCGATTTGAATCTGGCGGTAGGTTTTTGATTGACACAATTCCCAAAGAATTCAAAGGGTTTTTGTGTGTAGCGTATCTAACGCTCTCCCATATCTCTTCAGAGATTTCAGTTCGATCAATTTTGAAAAAACGGAAAATGACACCTTCAAACCTCTTTATTTGTGCTTGAATTGCCAGCTTATTCATTCCTTACATATTCGTCTTTTATATTCCGTTGGTAGGTTTTTGATTTGTATTTTAACAATGCAGTAAAAAGCAAAAATGTATCAAAATCATGCTGTTTTTCGCCTAAACAAAACTCGCCTCATCTGCCTTAGTGAAACAATGACCTTTTGTATAACATAAGTTTGATATAAAAAAGTCCTTTTTTTTTTTCTTTGCTTATTTGTTAGCGTACAAAAGCTGTTTTTGTGATTTGTTTGTAAAATGCGCGCGCTATCACACAATCGATACGCCATCGAGCGCGCGCTCGAGAGACTTTTCGTTGGCTTTTTTCACCAAAAAGATTGGATTTTTTTCATATTTTCTATAAAGATATCATTAAAAAGTAGTTGTTTGTTTCCCTATTCCCTTTAGAAATACTTTTCTGTCGTTGTATATGTGTTTTTTTCTTTTTGCAATTAAAACCAAAACTGGTACAAAATATGTTGTGTTCAAAACCGGTTTTACCGGGTTACAAGCCGGATAATACGACAATCTACGTACAGTGGGTAATAGGCTCGGATATTTGGAGGATTTTGTGCCCTTTTATGGTAAATTTACGTCACAGTCGTATAATAATAAATCAATACTACTATACTAACGCTCTATCCCATTAGGACTAGAATATATTTTAGATCGGATTACATTTGCTACCTTTACACTGAGCCCATTTTGGACTCACGGATAATCCGTAGGAGTATTGGGAGTCTATGCTATCACTTTGCTCATCTGCATAAGAAATGTGTAAACAATGGTGTATTGTTTGAAAATCCTCCAGCCTGCTTTGCGCGCTCTAATATTTGCATGTGCATAAACAAAATGGCGGATGGTCTGTTGAAAAATCTCAGTACAAAGTGCCTCTCAAAAAGGCTACGAAATTAGCTCAAAAGCAGCCCTAAACAGAAAAAAAAAACGGAGCCCGCCATTATATTCAAATTGTTTCCTGGCCGGTGTCTTATTGTACAATAGAAGTGACGTCAGTTTCTCAACATCGTTCGTCGCAAATTCGTCGTATACGTATTGTTAATTTACACGCATCAACACTGCGATTTTTGGCGATTCAAGACACTGTTTCTTGTTCAAATGTTTTAATCATAATTAAACTAAACATAGAGTGCAGCGAGCCGTGCAGCGACGCGTTCTCATTGAGAAACTGACGTCACAGTCTATTGTTCGCAGGAACACAATTTAGTAATGGCGGACGTATTTTTGCCTGTTTTGAGAGTCCAATATTTCACTCCTTTATTCTTTATATATCGACTTAAAAACAACTAAAAGTGCTATCTTGGAGCTTAAAAGACTATTTTACGAATAAAGAATTTCTTTAGTAATGGTGCGATCGAATTTCGTCATAGTAGTACTTTAAATAAAGTCCACCTGCTTTTATGTTGTTTTCATTCAGTTACCCAATACGACTAGAAACACTAAGCTATGCTCAGTATATTCTTATTCTCGTTTCGGCTAATAATATTTCGATACAACTAGATAACTTATAATTATAAGATAGCGATAATTATAAGTTATCTAGTTGTGTCGAAATAAAGTATAACTATAACACAGTATCTTGACGTGACTCTAGAGTGCAAACCACATGTCCGTGAAATAGTACTATTCATGACTATGGCTAGTTGTACGACTCGATTTCGTGGAATACTGAATTGTTAGATAGTACTAAATAGTGTTATCTCTATTCGGTTTTCTATTGTTTCATCAGTGCTATTTTATTAGTACTAATTAATTAGTTAGTACTGTTTCACGGACATATGGTTTGTACTCTAGCTATACTAATATTTAGATTACTTTGTGAATCACATGATTACGTGTTTCACTGCGGTTGTGATCTATAATCAGCTTACAATATGATAATTACAAACATGCACGAAACTTATGTAGATTATTAACAACTGGATGTCAAAGCGATATTATTAATTAGGAACAGTCTTAGCTTATAGTGAGTACCAATAAGATCACAGTAGTAGTAATACCAGAGTACTAGAACAACCACCGAATAAACAACCGACGATATCAGTTTTTAAAAAGAGCCTCTTTTCTAACAACAATACTTACCAATATCTACAAATTGCTCTCTTAGCTCTAAAATACTCGAAGCTTTGACGACAGCGGTGAAGACAGCTGCCGGACTTCAACGAACTCACTATGAACACAACCTGGTCGCTGTTGTTGTTCACAGCAGTTCTGTATATATTAGTACTTAAGCCTACCAACGCTTCGCTACGGATTTTTGCCGTCTCTGACTACTTTACAATGGTGAATGGCAAACAGTTATTTCAACAAGCAACGGATGACCTTGGAACTCCAAGAACTTCAAAAGCAGACGTGGATAATCTTCGTCTTCTCAGCAACGATGCAGTGTTTGGTTTGCCAGATAAATACAGGACGTGCGTTATGAAAACAACCCAGAACTCGGCAGAATCTGTAGCTAAAGATAAAAGCAAAGCAAAGTATTGGTTCGAGGATGTTCATAAGGTAACCTATCGCGATGTAGTTTCATATGCTCTAGTTTAAAACGAAAAGTTAAAAAAAAAATACAGTCAGAAATCTCTGTGATCTGATTGGCTGTTACCCGCGTTTGCATCAGGCTATGCAAAAATGGAAAAAAATAACAAGACAAACAAGGAAGCGTGGGAAAATGTTATGAAAAGTATCGGCAATCATTCGATGTTATGGCTTGAATTCAATGTTTGTTTACGGCCTTTTCAAGTAACTTTAAACCAAGCAGAAATCTATCTAAGTTATCAAAGTTAATAATATAAACATTGGTAACATCCTAAGAATGCGCAATTTCATTGGATGCTAGGCGTGCACCATTTTGTATGGTGCACGCCTAGCTACCAATCAAATTGCAAACGTTTTTGTTATATACCAACTGTCAAAGTTCATTTTTCTCGTGCTCTGATTGGGCGAGCGGGTATCACGTGAACGTGAACAAGTTTTCATGTTTCCCCGGCAACAGCTCTCAGTGGGCAACAATATGTTGTGGACCGGCTCCGCCTCGGGAAACATTCGCGGTCTCGGGACCACAACACATTCTCTTTCCCTCGGTCCCAGTCAATAAGTCTTAAATGGTGCACGGCCGCTGTGAGCTTAGGTTCAAACTGAATAGCTAAAACAATCTTAAAATCAAACGTTTCCTCCACTTTACCAGTGTTGAAAGATAGATAGGTAGATAGATAGATAGATAGATAGATAGATAGATAGATAGATAGATAGATAGATAGATAGATAGATAGATAGATAGATAGATAGATAGATAGATAGATAGATAGATAGATAGATAGATAGATAGATAGATAGATAGATAGATAGATAGATAGATAGATAGATAGATAGATAGAGAGATAGAGAGAGAGAGAGAGAGAGAGAGAGAGAGAGATAGAGAGATAGAGAGATAGAGAGAGAGATAGAGAGATAGAGAGATAGAGAGATAGAGAGATAGAGAGATAGAGAGATAGAGAGATAGAGAGATAGAGAGATAGAGAGACAGAGAGACAGAGAGACAGAGAGATAGAGAGATAGAGAGATAGAGAGATAGAGAGATAGAGAGATAGAGAGATAGAGAGATAGAGAGATAGAGAGATAGAGAGATAGATAGAGATAGATAGAGATATAGATAGATAGATAGATAGATAGATAGATAGATAGATAGATAGATAGATAGATAGATAGATAGATAGATAGATAGATAGATAGATAGATAGATAGATAGATAGATAGATAGATAGATAGATAGATAGATAGATAACCTTTATTTTAACACGATAATAATATAAGCTAGAAGCTTGTGGGGTCGTGCATAAAAAAAACCATTGCGATACACCGAAACTATGGATTTTTGATAAAAAAAGAACAAGAATGGTAAACAAAATGCAAGAAAGTTGAGGATTCTGTTGTGTTTTTGAATACATTTTCAGTTGAAGTGCGCGAGCTACACGCTGGAATGTCATTATCTAATTTACATAAACTCATGTTGAATATTAATTAACTCGAACTTTTACAACAGAATGTTGGTCTTTTCCAGTGAAATACTTCATAATTTTTGCCTTTTTATATTATATAAAATATATAGAAGATGGCTTTCTATGTTCTATTCAAAAATAATGCACTTCTGAGCATTCGCTATCGCTCGTGCATCCACTTTGATGATATAAATCGGTAAATGTTATCTATTCGATCCTGCTCTGAGAATGTGAATTATGAGAAGAAGAAAATACGTGTCTCAATAGAAAGTGAAACTCAATCATCTCAATCGAAACCGTATCAATTTATCATAATTATTCTTTTAGATTTAGTTTTAGGTGTCCCCTATTAGTAGCTAGAGGGATTTTTCCCTCAGCTATTACACTTTGACAAGGAAATAAAGTCTATCTATCTATCTATCTATCTATCTATCTATCTATCTATCTATCTATCTATCTATCTATCTATCTATCTATCTATCTATCTATCTATCTATCTATCTATCTATCTCTCTCTATCTATCTATCTATCTATCTATCTATCTATCTATCTATCTATCTATCTATCTATCTATCTATCTATCTATCTCTATCTATCTATCTATCTATCTATCTATCTATCTATCTATCTATCTCTATCTATCTATCTATCTATCTATCTATCTATCTATCTATCTATCTATCTATCTATCTATCTATCTATCTATCTATCTATCTATCTATCTATCTTACAAAATGAGCTTACATTCCGGCTAGTTTACATTTCAGCATTTTGCAGCACTCTTTATTTCAAGAACAATTATTCTGTGCGCTGCGGTGCTGTGCGCTGCGGTGCGCTGCGCTGCTGTGCGCTGCGCTGCTGTGCGCTGCGGTGCTGTGCGCTGCGGTGTTGTGCGCTGCGGTGCTGTGCGCTGCGGTGCTGTGCGCTGCGGTACAAATCTGGAGTTATAAATAAAACAACAACAATTTCATTGTTCGAACTGTTGACATACATTTACTGTTTTATAAATGGATACTTAGCGAGTACTGGCTCGCATAAGCATAAGCGCAAGGATCAACGTATTGCCATTTCTTGAGTATGCTTGCGCTGGTTTTCAGTAGCGACGTAGGCACAAGAGGCCTTGTGTCATTGTAGAAACGGGCCTGAAGCTTAATTGATGCAATTATAAGCGCATCCACAAGAATTGCCGGGGGAAACGTTGATCCTTAACTTGCTCTTGCGCTTATCAGGCCCGTTTCTACAATGACAAAAGGCCTCTTGTGCTTGCATCGTTGATGATGATGCGGATGATGAAGGCTTTATTTCAAGAGGGTAAACACATCGCTAATGAAAACTAGGTTTTAGCAAACTGGAAATTGATTTGATTTACAATGCCAGAATAGCTCTTTGTTTCGCTCACCTGTTTCGCTTTTATATTGCTAAGAAAAACCTTCAAACCAAAGTGTGAGGATTTCCATTGCCGTTGGAAGACGAACGTGTCAGTGTATAAATTATGCATTTGTAGTCAGTCATACAGTGCTTGAGATAAAGCAGGAAATTCAGCCCAAATGGTCATGATTGACTTGTTCTTATAACTCGCGGATTGGACCTATCATGGCAGTACTCGTCCGAGGCTTACATATCTATCTGTGAATTAGCCACCGTTTGGAAACGAGTAAAGGACTGGGAACAAGTTTTTAGAATTAATCTAATTAAGAAATGATCCCCATCACAAGAAAGAGCATGTCAGAATTAGTCAGTTTGCAAAGTTTCAATAGGTTTAGTTAGATATTGAAGGAGTAAAAGCTTTCCAAACATCTCAAAATTTACAAAGAAATGTATGGTTACTGGGGACAATAACGATACATTTCTTTGCAGTTTTTTGCAGTTTTTGAATGCCCAATCAAACTCCTGAAACTTACTAATTCTGGTATGCTCTTTCTTGTGATGGGGTTCGATCTCTTCGGTCCCAGTTCTTTACTCGTTTCCAAAGTGGCTAATTGCTTACGCTAAATCGCACTCTAGTGAAATAATATATATATAAGATCTCTTACAGCGATTTGCAAAAAAACTGTAAAAATCAAATATATCAATATATCGGGTGCATTGTGGGTAATTTCCATCATAAAATTGATGAATAAGCCCTCTAAAGTTCCATATTTTCAATTGTTTTTTTCACATACATACTACAGAGGTTACTTGGGTTTAGATTCAGGTTTTATCATAGCTAAAATCAAAGAATTAGGATTATGCAAATTACTATATATTGATATATCAGTATCGATATATTCGGATTTTACAGAATTTTTGCAAATCGCTGTATACCAATTAAAATATAATAGTAATCAAAACGTGTAATCATGTATTTCGATCCTGACAGAAAGCAGGTATTCATCACACCCATCGCGACCACATGGCGGTACGACCTCACTGTGTGTTTGACTTTATCATTCCTCACCACAACTCCTCCAAAGAGACTCGCCTGCGTGGTGAATTCTGCATCCCCGAGCAATTGACAGGAGGGGCAGCGGTCGGTGACTATGACAACGACGGTCTCCAGGACATCTACTTCACTGTATTTAACAAGCCAAGTGTTCTTTATCGAAACAATGGTGGGTAGTTCGCTGATTGGTTTGCATCTGCTATGTTACTGTTTAAAATGTTTCTCTACCCTCCCCTCCCCCCCCTTCTTCTCGTACGTTCGATTTCTAGAATAGATGCGATAGTCTTAGAATCCCGCAAGGCTGACGAATAAACGGTTCCCTATATATATAGTTCTGAATATGGAATATACTCTCCGGTCCACTCGCCTTCTCTTTCTTTCCCTTATTTTCTATCTTTCTCTTTTCTTGTATATTATAAGATTATAGAATATACTCTCCGGTCCACTCGCCTTCTCTTTACATAACAATATACTGCGGCGTTTTAAAAGAGTAATGTACAGGAGTTGATATGGTGGCAGGTTATTCGATAATTGTTCATTTACGGCATCCAAAAGCCGAGAACACCTTTTTAAGGAAGTTTCATTCTATCCTAATTTGTATATACGACCAAACTCTCAGAATTATTTCCCTATCTTTCATTCGCAGGTAACGGTACTTTCACTGACGTGACATCTGATGTTGGTCTAGGACCCAGTCGCTACGCGAGCGGGGCTGGCTGGGTCGACGTTGACGAAGACGGGGACTTGGACCTATATGTGACCACTGTTGGCGACAGCAGACATTATTTGTATATTAATTACGGTGGCTTCTTTGCTGAAGAGGCCGAAAAAAGAAACTGCTCATTACAGTTTGAGAACAAAAGGAAACTGGCAGGCATGACCCCAAACTTTGGGGATTTTGACCAAGATGGCTTTCTTGATATTTACGTCACGGAGTGGATCCTGCACTCATTAGGAAAGGTAGTAGCATAGTGCAGTCAGTCTTCATTTTCAAATGTGAGACTGTTATAACTGTTTTTTAATTATCAAAACCTTCTTAAATTTTAAATAGTTTTATGTTTTAATAATTATTTTGCATTGTTTATTTTTAGATTGAGATTTTTTTGTTATTATATAGACAACCACTGGCATGGATATGAGCAAGCGCGCGCTCTGATTGGCTACTCTACTACTAGGCTATCAGCTCATATACTACGAGTAGAGATAGTCTCAATCTCGTCGTACTATTATTATTATTAATATTAATAATATTATAATAATATTATAATAATAATAATATTATTATTATTATTAAATTAGGGCACTGATATGGTTCTATTATCATATCCTTGTACATTAAAATGGCTTCCTCAATAAACTGCACTGTCAAATCGCTTCTTTGAGTATTGTACACTCAATTGGCTTCCACATAACCGGAGCACTCGAATGGTTTTCCCCTAAACGAATTTCAAATCAATTAATTTTGTGTTGATGCGTTGAATTCCATCCGTTTTTGTCGTCGTCTTCTCCTTGATATTCTCACGCTTTTATAAAATGTCAAATAATATTATTTATATATTATATATTTATTTATTGTTATAATAATAATATATTTATATAGCGCCAATTACGAGGTTCAATGGCGCTGTTACAATTAATAATAATAATAGTAATTAATCAGAAATTAAATGCTTGAGTATAAAAATTAGTTTTCAGTTCTTTCTTAAAAATGTTAATAGAATTACTGTTATAGTCGAGCGTTTGTAACATTAGCCTCTGGCTCGGGAGATTGAGTAACCACTCCCTACGTTATCGAAGTTATATAAATTATTATTATTATTATTATTATTATTA
The DNA here is from genome assembly GCA_033675265.1 of Actinostola sp. cb2023. NCBI lineage: Eukaryota > Metazoa > Cnidaria > Anthozoa > Actiniaria > Actinostolidae > Actinostola > Actinostola sp. cb2023. Next base: position 259,524 of record JAUJYZ010000876.1, on the reverse strand, counting down.
TTATCCAATGTTGTTTACAGCTGCTACATATTTGATTTCGTTCAATTCCAGCCTTCTGCATCGCGACTTTTGAGAAACTTAGGATACAAGAAACCTGGGTAAGATAATGACGTCACACCACAGGTATCCCAATACAAGCTACCTGTTTCTCTAATACCCACTTTCTGGTTTGTTGCTTTTATTTTTTACAGTTATTTTGAAGATGTGACAGACGCTACAGGTGTTAATATGGATGGTTATAGAAGTGGAACCCCTCTTAATAAGGGCACGCACACATTTGGAGCCTCTTTTACGGTATGGTGATCTATTGGCCATGTTTCTAAACGAGCGGAGACCTGGGATCGAGTTGTGACCGCAAAGTATCATTGTATAAATGGGACAACCAAATCATCATATTTCGGTTATGTAGTGTTGGAGGTGGAGCACATTAATTGATAATGCTACTTGCGCAGCCAGGATCGCAACAGTTGCACGTCGATCTTCTCTAACATGTCTAAGAGTGACGGTGTTTGGAAAATTGCGACTCTGTCTATTCAAACAATTCATGGATGCTTTGCAGTCGAAATTGACCCCAGGCATCAGCTTATTAGAAAGGCGCGCTTAGTACAAAACGGCTCCAAAAGGGGCCGCTTAATAGAGGGGAGGCGTTTATTTGAGGATTTGAAGATTTATGGTGTTTGTTACTTATTGTATTTGCCAGGATTTTGACGATGACGGCTGGCCAGAATTACTCGTTACAGCAGACTATGGTGACAGTAAGATGTTCTGGAATCAGAAAGGCAAGAAATTCGTTGAATGTACCAAAAAGTGTGGATTAATAGGAGAACAGGTGGGCGATGACATGTTTATGGATGTAATAGAAATTCGTTGAATGTACCAAAAAGTGTGGATTAATAGGAGAACAGGTGGGCGATGACATGTTTATCGATGTAATAGAAATTCGTTGAATGTACCACAAAGTGTGGATGGATTAATAGGAGAACAGGTGGACGATGACTTGTTTATCGATGTAATAGAAATTCGTTGAATGTACCACAAAGTGTGGATTAATAGGAGAACAGGTGGGCGATGACTTGTTTATCGATGTAATAGAAATTCGTTGAATGTACCAAAAAGTGTGGATTAATAGGAGAACAGGTGGGCGATGACATGTTTATCGATGTAATAGAAATTCGTTGAATGTACCAAAAAGTGTGGATTAATAGGAGAACAGGTGGGCGATGACATGTTTATGGATGTAATAGAAATTCGTTGAATGTACCAAAAAGTGTGGATTAATAGGAGAACAGGTGGGCGATGACATGTTTATCGATGTAATAGAAATTCGTTGAATGAACCAAAAAGTGTGGATTAATAGGAGAACAGGTAGGCGATGACTTGTTTATCGATGTAATAGAAATTCGTTGAATGTACCACAAAGTGTGGATTAATAGGAGAACAGGTGGACGATGACTTGTTTATCGATGTAATAGAAATTCGTTGAATGTACCACAAAGTGTGGATTAATAGGAGAACAGGTGGGCGATGACTTGTTTATCGATGTAATAGAAATTCGTTGAATGTACCACAAAGTGTGGATTAATAGGAGAACAAGTGGACGATGACTTGTTTATCGATGTAATAGAAATTCGTTGAATGTACCACAAAGTGTGGATTAATAGGAGAACAAGTGGACGATGACTTGTTTATCGATGTAAATAGAAATTCGTTGAATGTAGCACAAAGTGTGGATTAATAGGAGAACAGGTGGGCGATGACTTGTTTATCGATGTAATAGAAATTCGTTGAATGTACCACAAAGTGTGGATTAATAGGAGAACAAGTGGACGATGACTTGTTTATCGATGTAATAGAAATTCGTTGAATGTACCACAAAGTGTGGATTAATAGGAGAACAAGTGGACGATGACTTGTTTATCGATGTAATAGAAATTCGTTGAATGTAGCACAAAGTGTGGATTAATAGGAGAACAGGTGGGCGATGACATGTTTATCGATGTAATAGAAATTCGTTGAATGTAGCACAAAGTGTGGATTAATAGGAGAACAGGTGGGCGATGACATGTTTATCGATGTAATAGAAATTCGTTGAATGTACCAAAAAGTGTGGATTAATAGGAGAACAGGTGGGCGATGACATGTTTATCGATGTAATAGAAATTCGTTGAATGTACCACAAAGTGTGGATTAATAGGAGAACAGGTGGGCGATGACTTGTTTATCGATGTAATAGAAATTCGTTGAATGTAGCACAAAGTGTGGATTAATAGGAGAACAGGTGGGCGATGACTTGTTTATCGATGTAATAGAAATTCGTTGAATGTAGCACAAAGTGTGGATTAATAGGAGAACAGGTGGACGATGACTTGTTTATCGATGTAATAGAAATTCGTTGAATGTACCACAAAGTGTGGATTAATAGGAGAACAGGTGGGCGATGACTTGTTTATCGATGTAATAGAAATTCGTGGAATGTACCACAAAGTGTGGATTAATAGGAGAACAGGTGGGCGATGACTTGTTTATCGATGTAATAGAAATTCGTGGAATGTACCACAAAGTGTGGATTAATAGGAGAACAGGTGGGCGATGACATGTTTATCGATGTAATAGAAATTCGTTGAATGTACCACAAAGTGTGGATTAATAGGAGAACAGGTGGGCGATGACTTGTTTATCGATGTAATAGAAATTCGTTGAATGTACCACAAAAAGTGTGGATTAATAGGAGAACAGGTGGGCGATGACATGTTTATCGATGAAATAGAAATTCGTTGAATGTACCACAAAGTGTGGATTAAAAGGAGAACAGGTGGACGATGACTTGTTTATCGATGTAATAGAAATTCGTGGAATGTACCACAAAGTGTGGATTAATAGGAGAACAGGTGGGCGATGACATGTTTATCGATGTAATAGAAATTCGTTGAATGTACCACAAAGTGTGGATTAATAGGAGAACAGGTGGGCGATGACATGTTTATCGATGAAATAGAAATTCGTTGAATGTACCACAAAGTGTGGATTAAAAGGAGAACAGGTGGGCGATGACATGTTTATCGATGAAATAGAAATTCGTTGAATGTACCACAAAGTGTGGATTAAAAGGAGAACAGGTGGGCGATGACTTCTCTAACCCTTACTTAAAGTATGCATAGAAAACAAACAAACAATCGATATTATCCATGCTCCTTTTCGGTCTTGCCGCATTTTATTGATAACCTTCGCTTTACTTTGTACCAGGACGCGATGGGACACGCTATTGGGGACTGGGACAACGACGGGCGTCTCGACTGGTTCTCTTCTGCTAAATTTCACAATCGTACAGATTGTTCTGTAGTGGGATGTGTCTTTGACAGTGGCGGGAATAGGCTGTATCGTAACCAAGGCAACAAGAAGTTCGAGGACGCTACTGACAAGGTAGAGTTAACTCGTGGACTAGCTGGCCAGTCAGCAGAGGGCATTCTAATCCTGGGTTTCAAACAGCTTCAATGTCATTCTGCTTTCATGTACTAACAAGAGAAACCATGAATCTTATTATCTACCTTCATCATCATCATCATCGTGGTCATCATCATCATCATTATCATCATCGTCTTCGTCATCGTCATTATCCGGCATCATATGTTCATAGGTTTTAGTCACTGTTTATTGCTGGTTGTAATAATGGCTACAAATTAATTTAAAGTACGAAGACTCAGCGGTCATGTTGGTGGTTCAATGAGCTAGGAATACCGGGGGCCATTACAAAGATCATCCATGTTATTCATTGCGTCTATGTCACTGCGTTTTTACAAGTTTGTCGCCTATGTTTAGCACACTGTCGGTCGGTGTCAATAGGCCAATCAGAAGACGTTTCCGGTGGTGACATAATATACTCTGAAGACCTGAGTAGATTTTTATTTAGTGATTCTTTGGAAGACGAAAGTAATCAGTGTGAGTCGTCTAGGAACAGTTCGTGGTATATTTATGGCTGGAAATGATGTGCCACAATAGCTCAACTTGTACAAACGCCATGATCCAAATCAATACCACGCCATACAAATAAAGATGATGATGATGATGATGATGATGATGATGATGATTATTATAACTTGGCTGCCATGACGTCACATGCAAATAAGCAAGAGTGTCTTGTTTTGTAGGCTGGTGTTCGCAATGGTGGATGGGGCTGGGGATCCGCCTTTATTGACTTTAATAACGATGCTTATTTGGATGTCGTAATGACGAACGGTAAGTATGACGTTTGACCTATCCAACAATTTCTTGCGAAAAGTGTTTTTTTTGTCTGATGTCCCCCAGTCATTCCATAATCGGCAAAGTATTTTTTTCCCCGTGCTGTTCTACTAGTAGGCCTTTCACGCGATCTGCAAGAATACGACTATTGAAGCCAAGGAAATTAAAATCTAGGGGTCCAAACTCTTGTAAATTACTTGCCTTATGGTGCAATTACATATGCCAAAAACATGAAATTCACTCACTTTTAAAACAAATATGAACCTCCTGTTGATTTTCCATAGCTTTGTCTATGCATACGTGTGTTCAGTCCTCATGGTGAAATACTTTCTCTGTGAGCAGGAATCGACTTTCCATAGCTTTGTCTGTGCATACGTGTGTTCAGTCCACATGGTGAAATACTTTCTCTGTGAGCAGGAATCGACTTTCCATAGCTTTGTCTGTACATACGTGTGTTCAGTCCTCATGGTGAAATACTTTCTCTGTGAGCAGGAATCGACTTTCAATAGCTTTATCTGTACATACGTGTGTCCAGTCCTCATGGTGAAATACTTTCTCTGTGAGCAGGAATCGACTTTCCATAGCTTTGTCTGTGCATACGTGTGTTCAGTCCTCATGGTGAAATACTTTCTCTGTGAGCAGGAATCGACTTTCCATAGCTTTGTCTGTGCATACGTGTGTTCAGTCCTCATGGTGAAATACTTTCTCTGTGAGCAGGAATCGACTTTCCATAGCTTTGTCTGTGCATACGTGTGTTCAGTCCTCATGGTGAAATACTTTCTCTGTGAGCAGGAATCGACTCGCCATCCGACGACCACTTTCAGAAGCAACGCATGTTACTGTGGCAAAACTTGGGACCGGGTTACAATGGCTCCACTAAAGAGGTAACCGATCACGGTTACTGGAACTAAGTAACGAAAGTATTTAAAATATTTTGTATACAATTAGAGTACAATGCAGGGACTATTGCCTGAAACAAAATCAAAACGTTTGAGGCTAATTCTCAGTATATTGGATGATTTATTATTATTATTATTATTATTATTATTATTATTATTATTATTATTATTATTATTATTATTATTATTATGTAGAAACCACAGTGTCACTTAGTCTTACTGAAGATGACGTTTGTTACGTCGAAATATGTCTAAGCTCAAAACTGTCGTTCTTGTCTTGAAATTATTATTATTATTATTATTATTATTATTATTATTATTATTATGATGTAATCATCAAGCATTTTTGAATACACACTGATTTGTATTTAGTTAATATATTTGTTTAGTTACCTACTAATTAATCGATGCGTTACTGTCAAGTGTTACCCTGTTTAAATAAAGTTGTTATTAACAACAACAACAACAACAACTTTATTACCTTAAAATGACAAAAATTACAAACTTTATTAACTATATAGTGACGATTGGTTTTTCTAGATTGCAAATGCTGTTGGTCTGAATGCCACTGGACAAGGAAGAGGTTTATTGAAGTTTGATTTTGATGGTAAGAATATCAGCAGACCATTTAACTCATGGAATATTGAATGAATGAATGCATGAACGAATGAACGAATGGATGAACAAATATGGATGAATGAATGAATGAATGGATGGATGGATGAATGAACGAACGGATGAATGGATGAACGAATGAACAAAAGGATGAACGAATGGAGGAATGAATGGATGAACGAATGTATGAACGAATGAATGAACGAATGAATAAATGAATGGACGAATGAACGAACGGATGAATTAATGAATGGATGGATGAACGAATGAATGAACGAATGGATGAATGAATGAACAAATGGATGAACGAATGGATGAACGAATGAATGAACGAATGAATAAATGAATGGATGAATGAACGAACGGATGAATGGATGAACGAATGAACAAAAGGATGAACGAATGGAGGAATGAATGGATGAACGAATGGATGAACGAATGAATGAACGAATGAATAAATGAATGGACGAATGAACGAACGGATGAATTAATGAATGGATGGATGAACGAATGAATGAACGAATGGATGAATGAATGAACGAATGGATGCATGAATTAATTAATGGATGAACGAATGAGTGAATGAACGAATGAATGAATGGATGAACGAATGGATGAAAGAATGGATGGATGAATGAGTGAGTGAACGAATGAATGAATGGATGAACGAATGGTTGGAGGAATGATCGAATGGATGAACGAATTCATGAATGAATAAAAATGACTGAATGACTGAATGGATGAATGGATGTTTTACTGGTTTCATAATCTCTAGACGATGGAGACGAAGATGTCGTGGTATGCAACAACCTCGGTCCTCCCCAACTGTACGAAAACAAAGGTGGAAACACAAACAATTGGATTAAAGTACAAGCCGTTCACGGGTAAGCAAGGAGAACGAGACGTGTTGATGTTGTTACAGTTAACCTGTCATTCATTATCATTCATCGCCATCATTATCATGATGGTGATGATCGCTCATATTCATTATCTTGATTTTCATCATCATAATTACGTACCAACACAATCATCAACATATTCCCCTTCTAACCACAAACATCGTCATCATTACCATCCTCAGTAGCCACTCAGTATATCAGTATGGTCCAACATTAGCAAAGTCTGTTGGATTAATTACTAGACTTTAGTTAGTACTCATTCACTGGTAGCCTTTTATCAGACAACCTCATTGCTGGAACCTAGCTAGTAGGTCAGACAGACCACACACACCGGGAACTCTGTGTCCTGGCTCTTTCGTCGAACAGTCAGTGTGTACATGTGTTCTTTTACGTCCCTCCGGTCCAATGCAGGTCTACCATTTCGACTATTTTCTTTTGAGCTCTGATTATCAAAACGCGTTGATGATATTACAATGAATCATTCCCAATGCGCGCGGCGATAGTATTGAAGTAGTCCTGATTGATAATCATTTGTATGTCAGGTGCCTGGTAGAAGTAGTCCTGATTGATTATCATTTGTATGTCAGGTGCCTGGTAGAAGTAGTCCTGATTGATAATCATTTGTATGTCAGGTGCCTGGTAGAAGTAGTCCTGATTGATTATCATTTGTATGTCAGGTGCCTGGTAGAAGTAGTCCTGATTGATTATCATTTGTATGTCAGGTGCCTGGTAGAAGTAGTCCTGATTGATTATCATTTGTATGTCAGGTGCCTGGTAGAAGTAGTCCTGATTGATAATCATTTGTATGTCAGGTGCCTGGTAGAAGTAGTCCTGATTGATTATCATTTGTATGTCAGGTGCCTGGTAGAAGTAGTCCTGATTGATTATCATTTGTATGTCAGGTGCCTGGTAGAAGTAGTCCTGATTGATAATCATTTGTATGTCAGGTGCCTGGTAGAAGTAGTCCTGATTGATAATTATTTGTATGTCAGGTGCCTGGTAGAAGTAGTCCTGATTGATAATTATTTGTATGTCAGGTGCCTGGTAGAAGTAGTCCTGATTGATAATCATTTGTATGTCAGGTGCCTGGTAGAAGTAGTCCTGATTGATAATCATTTGTATGTCAGGTGCCTGGTAGAAGTAGTCCTGATTGATAATTATTTGTATGTCAGGTGCCTGGTAGAAGTAGTCCTGATTGATAATTATTTGTATGTCAGGTGCCTGGTAGAAGTAGTCCTGATTGATAATCATTTGTATGTCAGGTGCCTGGTAGAAGTAGTCCTGATTGATAATTATTTGTATGTCAGGTGCCTGGTAGAAGTAGTCCTGATTGATAATCATTTGTATGTCAGGTGCCTGGTAGAAGTAGTCCTGATTGATAATTATTTGTATGTCAGGTGCCTGGTAGAAGTAGTCCTGATTGATAATTATTTGTATGTCAGGTGCCTGGTAGAAGTAGTCCTGATTGATAATCATTTGTATGTCAGGTGCCTGGTAGAAGTAGTCCTGATTGATAATCATTTGTATGTCAGGTGCCTGGTAGAAGTAGTCCTGATTGATAATTATTTGTATGTCAGGTGCCTGGTAGAAGTAGTCCTGATTGATAATCATTTGTATGTCAGGTGCCTGGTATTTCACGATAGAATGTGTGACAGCTATGGAGCACGTGTACAGGTCATGACATCAGACAAACATTTACAGGTAGCATACATACACGATTAGTTAGTTACGACACGTCCTGAATGTGACGGGTTTGTCATTACTGATGTATTTTAGGGGGGGGGTTTCAACTGAGGTAAAATGGGTAGGGGTAATCGTCGGAAAACCTCAAAAAAAATACCCTACAAAAATACCAAACCGTGAAAAATTTCCGACCCTAACAAATTCCTCATGGTCTAAAAATCACCCTAAAAATAGCATCGGATCGCTCCCCGGGACAACGCTATTTAAGACGGAATGCGCTTGTTCCAAGTTTCATTAAAAATTACACCAGTTCTTTAAAAACATTGGATTTTGCTTTTGACCAACTCCTAAATAACTGAAAATACCGGATCGCCGATCACCCCAACCAGCCGAATATAAGAAGAACCCCCCCCCCCCTTCCTCGGGTTTTTAGCTAAGAAACTAGACAAATGCCGCTGATTGGATGACTGTGTTTCATTATCCCATTCTTAAACCGATATTTGTTCTGGTTTTTTTTTTCAGACACAAGAAATAGGTTCCAACACTCACTTTCTCGGACAGAGTGAGTTGACCGCTCATTTTGGCCTGGGATCAAACAATGACAACGTCACTGTACGTGTCGCGTGGCCACCTGCGACCTTTGAGGTGATCTTGACCGATGTGCGGCCCAATAGGAAAATTAGAGTCCACAGACCAAGGTAACGTTATTGGAAGTTGTTTATAGTGAATAATATAAAATAAATACAACACACAAAGTAAATAAAAACAAACAGATAATCATGAGAGCCACAAATGTAAGAATTACTTGTATAACTTGTTCAAGTTGTTGTCTTCTTCACCGTGCACAATTAGATTCTTACATTGTTAATTGCACACGTTTCGACAGACTTAGCTGTCATCGTAAGTAGTTTTGTCTAAAAACATATTTTTTTTTAAAGCTTAGAATATACTTGTGATTTGTGGCTGATTTTCCAGGGAGATTGACTTCCATAGTCGGAGTGCATGTACCATAGAGCTCAGATGGCGATTTGGAACGGAAAAACAACGACGAAGACGACACGTACAGCATTTTTAAACTCGGGCATTTCACAGTAAGCCCGAGTAATAAAGACAATCATGTATTTAGAAAAGTAATGGCAGCCATTTTGAAAGATAACCAAGCAAGGCCATGAAAATCAGGTTACGTGCATAGCAGCCATTTTGAAACGTAACCAAGCCTTGTTATAAAAGCGAGGTTACCTACATGGCAGCCATTTTGAAACGTAACCAAGCCTTGCTACAAAAGCGAGGTTACCTACATGGCAGCCATTTGAAACGTAACCAAGCCTTGTTACAAAAGCGAGGTTACCTACATGGCAGCCATTTTGAAACGTAACCAAGCCTTGTTATAAAAGCGAGGTTACCTACATGGCAGCCATTTTGAAACGTAACCAAGCCTTGTTATAAAAGCGAGGTTACCTGGCTACATGGAGGCCATTTTGGTCTCAGCGTTAAAACTCATTTTTATATATATTTATACCCAGACTGCTTGGAAGTATTAGAAACATGTTTGAAGACACCTTGTGAATTTTATCTGTCATATTTATTACGGTCGAACCATGCACTGCTAACGGTTCACCTTTTATAAACCTGTGTCCAAAGTTACGACCGACGATTCCGTATTATTTCATTACACTCTACATGTATAACCCCGCGCATGCGAGCGGCCACCTGTGTTTGATCTCGAGGGTGTTAACTTAAGTGAGGTTTGAAAGTATCTACATGGCGGCCATTTTGAAACTTAACCAAGCCTTGTCATAAAAGCGAGGTTACCTACATGGCGGCCATTCTGAAACGCAACCATGCTTTGTCATAAGAGCGAGGTTACCTACATGGCGGCCATTTTGAAACGTAACCAAGCCTTGTCATAAAAGCGAGGTTACCTCAACTGTCGGCCATTTTGAAACGTAATTACCGGGCGCATGCGACCACCTGTGTTCGCTTACGTGAGATTTGACTGTATCTTCAAGCATGGTTTTATTAAAGCCAACTTACAGCAGTATCAGGCCAAATTTGTACCCAGATTATGGTTTTCATTTCTTTATTATTTATAGTTCGAAAATCCTGAAACAAAAGATGTCATTTGCAAACCTACCCGTTTGTCCACAACTTAAAGTCATCGCTATTGATAAACAGGTAATCGTCATCATCATACTCAATGGGCAGGGTTGACTTGTAATATGCACCCTCCCCTTAAGCCATTTCCTTCCCCTCCCCACTCCCCTGATTTACAAAATATATGGCGAGACCCTAGACCCTAAAATATACTCTCTTCAATTTCTCAGCGCACTAAATCTTGTTATTTACTAAAACTGTTATTATTTACAGCCCGAGCACTCTACCGTTACTATCAACAAAGATGGCCGAACCGTCGCTTTCACAGTTAATAAAGCGGTAATGCAACGTAGCCTGTCTACTGAAAGTTTCGTGTACAGAGTAGGTCTACTAGATGGCGAGTCTACGATGCTAAATGTAACAGCTATGGCGTCTATCAGATTCCAGTATAATGATTCAGGATGGTCGATCGGTGATGGCGAATGTAAAGACGGCAGACGTGTTGCACCAATACCTGCTCCTACTAATGAAAGGTATGGTAATCCCACTTAATAATTGGCGCGGGCTGCCTGTGGCCGACATAATTAAAAACGGGCTTGTTCATTTTAATTAGCTGGTCGTATAAGTATATGATGGACTAACTGAATGATGGATGCATTAATGGATGGATGATTGGATGAATGGATGTCGAATAAATAAATGGATGGATCAATGGATGTAAAGATGACATGCATTCAGAATGAATGCATGAATGAATGAATGGATGAATGCAAAGATGAATGGATGGAAATATGAATGGATGGATGAAAGGACAGACGAACGAATGGATGCATGCATGAATGGACGAATGGATGAATAAATGTATAGATGGATGAATAGATGGACTGATAGATAATCTCTTTGTCTTTTTTTTCTTCTTCTTCGACAATCAGGCGATTTGATGGTTTTTCCAACAACAAAAAGCACGTATCGTGGGGCACCTCGATGGAGGACTTTGTGCGTGACTTCCCAGCATCCTACCAAGACAAATTCGATGTACCATCATCCACATGTACAATGCAACAAAAGAAGTCAAATACTTGTGAATATCCTGATGAAATGACCGGTTATGGATCCAACAGACCTTCACCAAGAAACATCAGCAATGTTCTTTTTCACCAGGTTAGTCGTCATCTTTCTAACCGCCATTCTTATCTTGGGCTTCCTTTGCTTAGAATTGAAGAATACATAGCAAGTCGGGAAGCTCTCGGGATCCGCTAGAAGCTCATCTTCGAGAATGATAGAGCTTTAGTCTTTAATAACCATCTAGAATGTCAAGACGTCGTCTTAATTGTTGTTTTCATCGTCGATGTTACGTGTTTTGTTCGTGGTCATTCCTGTTGCCGTCATTGGCTGTTGCCGTTGCTATTGTTGCTGTATGTGTTGTTGATCATTGTTGTAGTAGATGTACGTGTATTGTTCTTTGTCATTCCTGTTGCCGTTGCTATTGTTGCTGTATGTGTATGTCATTGTTGTAGTAGATGTACGTGTATTGTTCTTTGTCATATTCCTGTTGCCGTTGCTATTGTTGCTGTATGTGTTGTCATTGTTGTAGTGGTCGTTGTAGTAGATGTACGTGTATTATATTGTTCTTCGTCGTTGTGTCTTTTAATACAAGTTTTAAAATTGTGTTCATGATTTTTTAGGCTAAACCAATAATAAGCTCAAGAAAACTAAGTGACATGCATGCACATTTTGGACAAGTAAGTTACACACACAATCTCTTCATTCACTCAATGCTACTAATTCCAATACGAGATTCCTACGCTCTAAATAGTTAGTATACACCTATTTCAAAAAACGTTGGCATCTGAAATCTGAAATCTGTGACCGAGAGGGATTGTAATGCATAACAACTTTATTATTATTGTGGGTATAAGTTGTGATCTATCTTGTAATTACTGGAAAATGCCTACACGACCTTTAGGCGAAGACCAGCGTTGGCGAATAGTGTGACTACGAGTGTTTTTAGGTCACTGATTCAGATTTCAGATTCAGATTTCAGATGCCAACGTTTTTTGAAATAGGTGTATACAGTAAACTTAGTTGTAGAAGTCACATATATATTGGCCGTGAGGGTCTGGCAGAATGTAATAATTGATGATTTCGCATTCGGAGATTCGACAGTTTTTTCTCGCCGAAGATGTGTTCTCTATCTTTGCTTCGTTTCAGTTTGTGGCCCATGATATCGACTTTTCCAGTCCCATGCCGCGTTTCGAGTTCGAATGGCGACTGAATTCGGTGTGGATGCCAATCTCCGTTCCTAAGGTATGTGTGTGTGATGCACGGCCAGCCTTTGTAACCAGGCCTGTCATGAAATCGAGGCTATAACTAATCTATATGCATGTTTCTTAGGGTGATGTTCACTTTGACAAAAGAGACAAAGGAACCGAGTACCTTTCTTTTGTGCGCTCGACATTTAACAGGTAAGAGTAGCCGAATGGCTTGATATCAATATACGTCATTTCCGGCTTCGAGAAGAATGACACTCAGATGGCTTCCTTTCTGAACCAATCAAAAAGCGTGCAGATACGTAAACGACTGTATGTACCAACCGCAGATCAATAGACCTCTTTAGCTTCGTATGTAAATTGCCCATTTCAAACCATGTGATGTAAACATGGTGTTCTCTGGAGAATTAGTCCTTTCAATATGAACGAATAAATTTCAGAAATATAAAGGAACAATTCTCCAGAGAATATCACATGGTTTGAAATGGACGATTTGCATACAAGCTAAATAGAGTCTATTGCTTCGCAAGACGCTTTGTAACAATAGTTGGCAAATTTGCTGGCAAATCAGTTTTAAAACATTGGCAAAGTCAATGTTTATACGCTTTGTCTGACATTGGGTAAAAGTATTCGCATCCAGTAAATTAAGGCGCGAGGATTAATGTCTTGTTGCCTGTTCGTGCTACCCTCGTTATAAATAAAGTCCTTACTTACTTACTTACTTACTTGTTGTAGATGTACTGGTAGACGTTATGGGTTAGCACGTCAGCAAATCAATAAGATTACGTCATACATTGATGGCTCGGTTGTCTATGGCGACAGTAAAAGAAGAAGCGATCACCTAAGAACAATGAAAAATGGAAAGATGAAACTTGGACGAGATGGCATCATTCCGGTGAGAAACCTACGGTACCATGACACTCACTGAATAGCTTATTTCCTTTCTGAACCAATCAATAGGCATGCAGATGTTAGGAAGTGCTTATTTGCAGAAGTACTAGTCAATAATTATGTACGTATCGCGGGACGATCTTATCTTATCTAATACCACACCTTGTAAACACTCCAACCCAAATCTGGACAAATCTGAGTTACGTTCTCACGATGAACGTGAGAATTCTCACAGGACCGTCAAGAATAAATAGGGTGCCAGTTCGATGTACTATAGTACGCTAGAGATGAAGATGGTGAAGATGGAGTTGGAGTTAGAAGATATACGAGTTTGACAATAAAACTGAGAACGCTAGTCCCCCACACAAAGACTCTTCAGTTTTTCGGGGTTCTCAACACAGATGCCTCTCATCCAATCCGAAAATGACTGTAGGATTTATTCCAGGGATGATATTATGATTTTGTTAAAGTGCACATCAGGGTTTTGGATTTCTTTTGAAAATCGATTACATATAACGTGAATAGTGGGATGGTTCAGTATTTTGTGATTTGAGCTTCGCATTTGCGAGTTATGAAGGTTTGAAATCATGATATACTAATTAGGTGACGTCAATGCAGGCATTTGCCGTAACTTATTTTAACTTTTTCAAGTAGCACTCTTTTCTAAAATAGAAATAAAAGTTTAACATCATTTATATAAGTTGTAGAATAACTTTTTGCCAGTTTAAAAATGTCAGTAATTTGCAAAGGGGCGCTTTTGTATAATAAATGATGCCTGCGTTGACGTCACCTAATTAACATATCACGATTTCAAACCATCATAACTCGCAAATGCGAAGCTCAAATCACAAAATACTGAACCATCCCACTATTCACTTCATATATAATCGATTTTCAAAAGAAACCCAAAACCCTGATATGCACTTTAAGGACCACGGAATGTGCAATTTTTTGTAAGAAATGTCAATATCGAATCATTGAGACAATCAGTATACGATATACCGATTATCATTATTACTCGTGCCCAGGCCGTAGGCCGCACGAGTTATAAAACCCAACGCGTATTTTTTTTTTTTGGGCGTCAGTTGCACAATATCCGGTCACATGGTATCGAGACCAAATACCGGGCCTAGTATCTCCATCACGTGTAAATGTATTGGAACCATTTGGCGTCAGTTGTGCAATATCCGGTCACATGGTATCAAGACCCTAGTATCTCTATTATGTTTAAATGTATTGGAACCATTTATATACAAACATTTATCTGTCTCACAATCGATGTGGGACTTTGTCAAATCCAAAACACTACGCATGACCACTAATTACTCGAACCCAGACCCCAAACATTTGCCACAGACCGGTAGCTGCCACGAAATTTACATACCACAGGTATCCAGCATCCCTTGCGGTTAGCATATGGTGCACATGCTCAGAAGTACAAGACGACGGCCATTTTGGATTTTAGACATGTGGAAGAAGACTTCAACGATTTGTGTGGAATTCTACGAGCAAAATCTTGCACTTTTTACTCGTCGGAGTGTTAAGTTAAGTGTTGAAGACGAGAAGATCTTCAAATTTGAGATCGCCACCCCTTCCATTCGTGAGGGAGCTGTTGTAGCAGCAAATAACGAAGAGACCAGCAAATATATGGTCGCCACCCCTTCCATTCGTGAGGGAGCTGTTCCAGCAGCAAATAACGAAGAGACCAGCAAATATATGGTCGCCACCCCTTCCATTGGCGAGGGAGCTGTCCCAGCAGCAAATAACGAAGAGACCACAAGTACGGTCGAATTGCAAAGGTATAATGAAACAAACAAGTATCAAATGAACCAATGTTATCAAAAATCAAAGTTATACTATGAAACAAACAGTAAACAAATGAACCATTGTTATCAAAAATCAAAGTTATTGAAACACTCAAATCTACAAAACTGTCATGCCAAAAGTGTTGTTGCCGTTGGTTGTACTTCTGTATCTTATGATATGAGGAGAGAAGTAAGTCAGAAATATGATAATAATTATCTTAGTCAATCAAGAAGAGCCAAGCATAAAATATCAAAAATCTTAGTTACTATTATTGTTGATTGTTATCCAATATGCAATAAACAGCATCAGAGGTATTGTATTTCAAGGAGAAAGTTACTGATTTCAGGTGACATTGAAGTAAACCCAGGCCC
Source organism: Actinostola sp. cb2023 (assembly GCA_033675265.1). NCBI lineage: Eukaryota > Metazoa > Cnidaria > Anthozoa > Actiniaria > Actinostolidae > Actinostola > Actinostola sp. cb2023. The sequence goes on along the minus strand of JAUJYZ010000876.1, from coordinate 243,760 downwards.
AGTTTCCAATGCAAATAATACAGTGCCAATAATTCCCCCAATGGTGTTATTACAGTCTAGATTAACCGAACAAGGTTTAAGATCAATAGATGTTGGCGGTGCAGGTGATTGTTTTTTTAGAACAGTATCACATCAATTATATGGTGAAACCAACTATCACATGGATGTACGTACTACTGGTGTTCAATACATGAGAAATAATCCAGAAAGGTTTATTGAGAGTAATACAGCTTACTCATGGGTAAAGTACATATCTAATTTGTCTCGACAAGGTACATGGTGTGATGCACTAATCATACAAGCAGTTGCAGATGCTATGAATCTTACCATCCGTATTACAGAATCAAATGAGGGCTTTGCAGCATTCACTGTTATGTGCATGTGCGAGACAATTCAGTAGTACAAGACTCCATGATATATGCTTTCGCTCTGACGCCGCTAGCTAGACACACACCAGCTTTGACAATATCATTGTGTAAATACATTCCATTTGCCCTATAATCTGATTTGATTTGATTTTGACTTTATTTTTAGTGACGGTTTTGGATTTGATAATGTCCCACATCGATTGATAGAAAGATAAATGTTTGTATATAAATGGTTCCAATACATATATACTTGATGAAGATACTAGGCCCTGGTCTTCTCCCCTTGCCCTCCCCACATAGAATATACAGGGATTCCAATTCAACTAACTTGGGTGATCCAAAGCATTCCCACCAGGGCACGAGTGAACCCTGCCGACAGGGTCTAGTTATTATTATTATTATCTTGTTTTGAAAGAGGAGAGGAGAGGAGAGGAGAGGAGAGGAGAGGAGAGGAGAGGAGAGGAGAGGAGAGGAGAGAGAGAGAGGAGAGGAGAGGAGAGGAGAGGAGAGGAGAGGAGAGGAGAGGAGAGGAGAGGAGAGGAGAGGAGAGGAGAGGAGAGGAGAGGAGAGGAGAGGAGGAGAGAGGAGAGGAGAGGAGAGGAGAGGAGAGGAGAGGAGAGGAGAGGAGAGGAGAGGAGAGGAGAGGAGAGGAGAGGAGAGGAGAGGAGAGGAGAGGAGAGGAGAGGAGAGAGAGGAGGAGAGGAGAGGAGAGGAGAGGAGAGGAGAGGAGAGGAGAGGAGAGGAGAGGAGAGGAGAGGAGAGGAGAGGAGAGGAGAGGAGAGGAGAGGAGAGGAGAGGAGAGGAGATACTTATTTAAATTAATTTCTTGAAAATGTTTTTCAGCCAAATTCCATGGGAATTGAGAATGTCAACGTTTTAGGCCGTGACGCGTCCAGACTCCTTGTCGCTGGTGACACTCGAGCAAACGTGCAACCAGGCCTTATTGCGTTACACACATTGTTTGTCAGAGAACACAACAGGCTGTGTGACGAATATTTGAAGACAAACCCAAAGGTAATACGCATCTAGTGTAATTCTATTGATTTAATGGTTTGGAGACTGCATGCATGATTATATTAATTCATAAACAAATTAGATAATTGTTGCTAAATAAGCAATTGACCGTAAAAAGGCTACGTCGTTGCTGGAATCTGATCTCCACTTGTTCAAGCAGAAATACTCAGGGGTATTAAGGCATGGTTCTAGGATGTATGCTGCAAATTAAGAGGGGGTGGTCTATTTCCTTTTCTTTGCGAGATTCTTTCATGAAACTTTAAGTGATACAACAATGTTACAATCTCAACAAATAAACATATCAGTTTCCATGGAAACATGCAATGTGACCTTTGAACTCTAATTATATTTTATAAAATAAAAGTCTCGTGCATACAGGTAAAGAAATTTTGCATGACAAGGATTTAATTGAAAATTAAATAGACTTACTACCTAGTTTATTGATCTAATTGGATAAGTTGGAAAAAGTAATGGGAAGGGTGATAAACGTGAAAATGAAATTTGATACTCTCGATTTATGACTCAGCAATTATAAATTTCCAAAATATCCAATTAGCCTGATGAACAGCATGGTAAACTGTATTATTTTCACTATCTTCTACTCTGATATACTAACGTTGTGCGCTTCTACCAAAGCCTTGAATCTTATTTTCTTAAACCCGGGTTAAAAGGTCAAATGTATTGTTGCCATGGTAACTAACTTCACAAATATGTACAATATGCTCATCTATACATATAATCCTGAACCCAAGCTTCTGCAATAAAACGAAAGCAAATTACAACCCCCTTATAGTTTTATGGGCGTGATCGCCTTAGAACCATGCCTTAATATAACTGAGTACTTATCCAGACGATACATTTATGGTCAACAGCAAATAAATAAGGGCCGGTTTATCCAACGGATATGGTGAATTCGAATTCTACAATACCGGGGGAAAGGCACTCCTTGGATATCTTGGGTAACGACGTGGCACTGAACCCTCGAAACCCTAACCCGCCCTGTTCCAGATATTAAAATTAAAAAACCCGTATACTTTGGAAACCCTGTTCCAGACTGAATGCTATCAACAGAAACCCTGTCCCAGACTGAATGCTATCAACAGAAACCCTGTCCCAGACTGAATGCTATCAACAGAAACCCTGTCCCAGACTGAATGCTATCAACAGAAACCCTGTCCCAGACTGAATGCTATCAACAGAAACCCTGTCCCAGACTGTTTGCGGTACAATGGATGCCAGACCAAAATAGAGCGCTTTACATCGGTACACTCTTCCAGGCAAATTAAAAATCGCTGAACTCCATACTCTGCATGTTTGTCGGCACACGTCCCCGTGGGGAGAAACCCCACCCTTCCCCAGGGCAGACCAGTATGTTGACATCTGTTGTATGTTTTGTTTTCTGTTAAGGCAAGCGACGAAGAGGTTTTCCAGTATGCTCGTAGAATAGTAATTGCTGAACTGCAAGCGATAACATATCGTGAATATCTTCCTGCTCTACTTGGCGGAACTAAACATCTTCCTCCATACAAAGGCTATGACGAGACGATCAATGTAGGGATGACAAACACCATGGCAACCGCAGCGTTCAGGTTCGTGCCACTTTAAATGTACAGATAGATGGTGCTGGATGTAGCATCGATCTGCAGCAATTAATATTATTGCCAGTAGTGTGTTTTAAAGAGGTTTAAAAACCGTTCTCCGGCCACTTGGATGGGTAAGAACGATTCGAAAACGCCCGTGTGGACGGAATAATTCGCTTTCAAACCAATCTATTTGTCTCTAGGTTTGGTCACAGTCAGGTTGGCAGCCATCTTTTTCGATTGAATGAAGACGGCAGTATCAGTCAGTATGGCCATCTTCTCGTTCGTGACTCATACTTTGTACCCGAGCGCGTTACCAAAGAAGGGGGAATTGAACCGATTCTACGAGGTACGATATATCATCCCGCACAAGAGATCGACTTGAAGGTAAGAAACTCTAGAAAACCACAATTGTTATCTTTATAATTTGAATTCTGCGATAAAAGTTTCTTAATTTTTTATACATAATAAAAGTTATAATGACGTTACTACCCGCTCTCCAAAGTAAAGACTGCTTGAAGTTGAGACTACTTTGGACAGCTCGAAGAATACTTTGATGGTTTTACCATAAAAGGAATATACCCAAAGCAGCAAATGCGGACCTTTTACCCAAATAATTTCATCCCCAACTATTCCGGTCATCTTGAGCCCGCGACGAACAGCGGTCTTCCCCAATCGAATAATGACAATCGCGAACAAAAATACAAGGCTTGACTGGGAAGCGAGCAAATTAAGGGAAATAAAAGTGTACGTTCTGAAGAAAATTAATTTGCCAAGATGGAAGAGCATTCTACTACTCCATATACTTTTTTTTGGCTAATAAAAATTACGAAAATATAAATTTCTACCATTCGTTTTAAACTAGTCGATCGACGTGTATATCGTCCATACTGCCTCTGTAAATTTGGATAAAAACATGCGAAAGTGCGAAGTTCCAAGTCTAATTGTGGAAATACAGATGACTCTATTCAATTTGCCAAAATGGGCTATATAAAGTAGACATACCAGTAAGGACATTTGCGAAAGCTTGTCTAGATTAGAGATAATTACACCATTTTCTGTTGACTTTGAAAATACTCCATTATCACCAAATGAGAACACCAAATGTCCGCTTCCGATGGGCAAAATATAGTGAAGTTTGAAGTCGAAACTTGACCGAAAATCGTCATGTTTGGTACCCAAATGACGCTCAGTTATCCATCTTTCATTTGCCGTAAAGATCCATGGGATAACTGTTAAAACACAGGGATACCGTCGCAAGTAAGTTAGATTTATCCAAGTCCGGGCCTGAGGGCGCTTGGGCTCCCTGTGCTATTGATCAAAATCGTCAAACCGAGTTAGTATTTCGCTTCTAAAATGTTTCTTCGATAATGTTGGGCTCTAAATATACCTAACACATACAGTTTGGTAGTTGTTTGAATGTCCAACGGTGTTTAATTAACTAAAGGAGCCTTATTTAACCTGTTTTGGAGCGAATTTTTACTGATACAAGTGATCAATCGAAGTCTATGTTCCGAAGGAAAGCCGCTGAGTGAATTTCGGCTCAGGATGACCGGAATAGTTGGCGATGATAGGAACTTCATACAACTTTATGATCGATGTCATTTTTCTTTGCAGATGGTGGACGATTTGCGCAACGTCTTGTTTCCGGTAGGACGTCATAATGGACTGGATCTAGCGGCCATGAACATCCAACGAGGACGAGACCACGGTCTTCCAGATTACAATACTGTACGAAAAGAAGCCGGTCTTCCAGGTACGAGCTCGAGAACAATCATGCCATTAAGCAGGGACTGTTCCAAGAGGGGACACACTTACCCCGCAAGAGTAATTTTACCGTGCGTCTGACCAACTAATGACGTCAAAATGTGGCGAGAACAAAAAAGTACGCCACGAGACGAAGTCGAGTGGAGTGACCGTTGTTCTCACCACATTTTGACGTCCTCTGTGCATCTATAAGAGTAGAGACGCACGCCGGCAAAATGGTATATGGATATTTTATATATTTGAAAACAATTTGATCTTATGATCAATCAATCAATCAATCGTTTATTTATCCACGGTAACGTCTAGATATATGTGTGTCTGTACTCTAATAACACACGGTCCTCGACCAAAGCACACGTAATACACCAATTGACCGGAAGTGATTCAGAGTTCACATTTGGAAACCATTTGTAATATTAGATTTGGTGTGGTGTGCGCCAGTGAGCGAGAAAATTAGATACAACGTAATAATAACAGAGTGAGCAGTGAGAGAGTATCGTGAGCAATACATGTTATTTTACCAACTGAATAAAATGTAGATGTACATTCGTGTGAAATGAAACCGGAGAAATGTGTCACATTAGTGTCCCCAAAACAAGAGTATGCATGTATATTGCATGTTTACGCTTTCTTGGTTATTCACTATGAAAATTCTCTAGATCTCCAGGGTTCCGATTCCAACCCCTGTATCCACCCTTGCTAAATTGCTGCCTACCAAGAAGGTTATGTCTGATGAAGAATACTTGTATATTTACAGGCTTGCGAGATTTCTCGGACCTCGTTAAGGACAAACGGGTTGCCCGGGACTTCAAAGCTCTGTATGGTCACGTGGATAACATAGACCTCTGGGTAGGAGGCCTGGCCGAGCAGCACGAGAATGGAAGCGAAATTGGTCGCACATTTAGGACGTAATGTTGCCATCTTTGATTCTTTTATAATATTAAATGAATCTGTTTTGATTTGAAAACCTTCTTCTTTCAACAGGATTGTGACAACAAACTTCTTAAGAATCAGAGATGGTGACAGATTTTGGTACGAGAGAATACTTTCATCAGAGGTACGTAATATGTACCTACAAAAGAGTACAGATACACAAGCGTATTGAGACACAGATATAGGCAGACATGCAGGCAGTCAGGTAGAGAGCACACAATAATAATAATAATAATGATAAAATTAATGATAATAATAATAATAATAATAATGATGAGTAATAATTTACCCTACAAAATGAATCCGCTGACACATAAGTAACAGCTGGTAGAAACCCATATTTAACAAAAAACTAACAAATATCTTATTAATTACGCATATTGAAAAGTGGTTCGAGGCTAATGAGGGCGGTCACATCAGATACAATGATAAAATGAACGTTCTGTTAATACTCTAAAAGCTATCTGAAGCTATTTTTCCTTCTTTGCTTTTTTAGGAGATCAAACTGGTAAATATCCTGACTTTGGGGCGAATAATTCGTTTGAATACCGAATACAAGAGTGCACCGGACAATGTCTTCTTTTCAACCATCCACTGCGCAAGCGCAGAAAATCATCAATGCAAACCTCGACGAGATTCGTCCCACAATTGTAAAGTAAATGAAACAGTCTACGTAGGTCTTGCAATTGTCACGGCGTTGAGTTTTGTTACAGCTTTCGTGTTTATCGTTTTATGGCTCAAGAAACGAAACAACTTACGCCGGACGATACAAGTTGGATGATGGGCGAACAGAAATGAACTGCATCAAAATAACAAGGCAAAAAGAGCACATGCTAGTGTACGCCTCGGGAAGGCTGAGACGTCAGCTTTAGCTGAACATGCAAATAAAATGAGCCACAACATTGAGTGGAAGAATTCGAGAATTCTTGCCAAGGAACATTGTTGGAACAAACGTAGATGGACTGAGGCGTTTTTTATTGCTAGTCGTTTAACCGAGATTGTGGAAGAACTATTCCATCAAGTTACACGCCTCTAATTTCTAAGATTAGTAATAAGCCAAGTCAGAGTTTAAGGATGACCGTGATTCCCGGAACCGAATCGGGATAAAATCCAACCGGAAGTTGAGTTTCGACATACATTTACTGTAAATCTGCTAGAATCTTAGGTGAAAATATCAGTCGTTTACGCGCCTTAGTTAGTCTCTAAGAAATATTTACCCGACTAAAGGTGAGTGTTTAAGACATAATGCGCCTTTGTGAGCCAATATTTGAGTGTCAGGACAAAAAGAACACGATTTTAAATGGTCTTGTTTTGACTGAGTAATGACTGGGATTCGCCCGCCATGACACACCGGGACACTGAAACTTGCCTAATAGTTTTAAATTCACTTGAATATTTCCTGATAAACTATAAAAGGGGAGAAGTTGATTAAGGAATATTGAAGGAATACTGAGGATTTATTTCGATTAATTGGTTTCCCGTCGACAAAATGTGCAGAACATTTTCGTCAATCTTGACGAGGCTGCCATTTCCCCGCAGTTTGTTGGGTCTTTTCTGAGACCAGTTTAATCCACTCTCTTCTAGTGTCAATATTTGCTATCAATGGTGAAGGACGAAAGGAGGAAGACAAGTATTAAAAGACAGACACGGCAATCAGTTACATTTGCTTTTATTACGGCAGTTTATGAGTTGAAAAGTACTGTGACTGCAGTGGTAAATGCACAAATCCTCATCTATAAATATAAAGTTATAGTTTATCAGGAAATATTCAAGGGAAATAAAATTATTCTAGGCAAGTTTCGGTGTCCGGGTGTGTCATGGCGGGCGAATCTCTAGTCATTACTCAGTCAAAACAAGACCATCTATAATCGTGTTCTTTTTGTCCTGACACTCAAATATTGGCTCACAAAGGCGCATTATGTCTTAAACACTCACCATTAGTCGAGTAAATCTTTCTTAGAGTCTAACTAAGGCACGCAAACGACTGATATTTTCACCTAAGATTCTAGCAGATTTACAGTAAATGTATGGCGAAACTCAACTTCCGGTTGGATTTTATCCCGATTCGGTTCCAGGAATCACGGTCATCCTTAAACTCTGACTTGGCTTATTAGTTTGAACTATCTGTAGTATTTTTATGTTTTCTATTTTGTCACGCCCGCGCACTTTGTTTTATTTCTAGCTCGCACTCTGTACCGTTATTTTTGTCACCATAGTAATCATTGTTGTTGTGTTATTGTACGTAATTTTCGATTGAAGCATTGCATTGTACCATCATTTCCCTGACGATGGGTCTGGAACCCGAAAGCTCGGAATAAATCCGTCAAAAAACAGCGTAGATGACGCAATATTTTCTTTGAATTTTAATGAATCCTACGCACAAACAATCTTTAATGCATCAAAATTGTTCGATTTAATAATAATTCCATAAGTGAAAATGCAACTTGAAGTGTAATCAAGTCTTTCTGTGGCAGCCATCTTGAAATGTAACCAAGTCTTTCTGTGGCAGCCATGTTGAATGGTAACCAAGTCTTTCTGTGGCAACATGTACAAGTCTTCAGAGAGAAATCTGGAGAATTTGCCAAAAACAGGGACATCCTTCGTCTTCATCTTCCACCTCATATAAGACAAATCCTCCAAACAAGTCAAGGCGACCAGTTTAATGTACTGAGTGTCGGTAGTGGAGATGGAGCTATCGACTTGGAAGTACTGCAAATAGTCGAGGAAGAGCTGCAAAGAGATGCGAAATACCGAGACATGAAGATATTCAACCGTGCTGTTGAACCAAACCGTCATCACATCAGTCTTTACAAGAAAGCCATCGAAAACTTGCAAAACAATACCTCCTTTGATCTTCGTACTCAAACATTGGACCAATACACGCAAGAACTAAGCAGCAAAGAAGAACCGACAACAAAGTTTGACTTGGTTCATTTCAATTACAGTATATACCACGTTAACATAGAACAAGCTTTGAAGCACTGCCTTGACAAAGAGGTACCAGAGAATGGAAAAGTGGTGGTGGTTGTCGAGGGACAAGATTTATCAACTTTTGTATATAGATTACAAAGTCAGCAAGTGCTTCCTGAATTGGAAAAGCCTGAAAAATCGCTCGCAGACGAAGTCATAAATATTGTTGTCAAGAATGGATGGAAGTACGAGATGTTCACACAAGAGTACGAGATAGATGTTACTGAAGTCTTTGACGAAGACTCCATCAAAGGGAATCTTTTGCTTGATTTTTTGACAGGTTCAGTGACCAAGAGCTTTCGAGACACGGCTGAAAGAGCGCATATTGAGAAGGTATTATCAGCAATGCGCGACCAGACGACAGTTAGAGATGGAAAGCGTCTGGGGAAGAAGATTGATGTTGTCCTTATTATTTCAAAATGATTTCGAATTGAGTTACTCAATTTTCAATCTCAATTTTAGAATTTACAATTAAACACACAAAATCGAGATTGTATTGGCGGCGTCAGACTCTTTAGCTTTCCAATTGTAATTTTCTCAAAGTAATAGCATGACATGACACTGAAATAAACTAGACGTAACACTCGGGCTTCATGGGCACAATAATTATAAGTGAATGATTTATTTAATATATAATTGAAATGCACAAATAGTCCCTTCACGAGTTCACAGATACCGGGTCAATCCCATATATGGTACATTTTTATTATTTATGCCTCGTTCTCTCATATGGTACATTTTTATTATGTATACCTCGTTCTATCATATTTATATCGTATTTTATCATCTCATAGTAAGCAAAACATTAAGAATGTACCTAAAAATACGGATTATTGTATACAGACAATGTACTATGTACCATCATAATGTACCATATATGAAGTCCTTACCAGATACCGCTGTAAAACCGCTGTACTTGATTTGTAACATACTTATTGATTTGTAACATAATTTGTACAGGGTTAGCCTCGAGCCAGTGTAAATTATATTCACAAATATCAACAAGAACACGAAAAAATGCTGACATGAAACAATAGAAATAGAAATAGGTTCGTTTTTATAAAAGAAATAGAAATAGGTTCGTTTTTATAAAAAACGCGATTCATGCTCAATTCTAGGATGTATGGACAATGTTCCGATGGACAGTAACTAAAGATTGTCGGATAGACACATCGGGAAAGATTTGTCACAAGTAGTCAGCTAGAATTTCTCTGGCACGCCCCCACATTCTAGTACATACAAACATGGGCTCAAATTCAAGGTTTTTTGCAATTTTCCTCGTATAAATGCATATAACTAAAAAGTTAACGACGGATTTAGTTTTTTTGATCTTTCGTGGGCCACATTATTTGGTTATAATTGAAATTCGATGCAAAAAAGTACCGTATTTTTTTAGTTGAATGGGTCTACCTTACAAGAGAATTGGCGTGACATGACCTCAAACTGGCCTGTCAGCCCACATAAATAGCTTTTATTGAAACTACACAGGCCTAGTCACGAAATTAACTACGGATTAGCATAGCCCGCGCTTTTATGGACATTTTGATACCAAATACATGTTAGTCCGTAAAATTTTCGCACCGTATTTCGGCCAGTTTTTATAGAGTCCCATACAGAGTATATACACAACAGCCTCGAAGCTCTTCCTAGTATTTATATCTATTGATCATTGTATTATCTTGACTCGATGTAAACTCCTGGGCATTCAAAAATATGATGTGTCAGGCTTCTCTGGTGTTGTTAGTATGACTATTGATAACGGCTTGTGCCTTCGCCGTTGCACAAACAAAACTGATGAATCTGAGGGAACTGATAGCGGGTGAAAATACTCAATGCAAAGCAGTGGTGAACCCTTTTTCCATGCACAATTAATGTAACAAGTAAGTGTTATATATGTCGATGTATTAATCAGATCTAATCACGGCATGAAATTATAAAAGCAATAATCTATGACTGATTTGGGGATTTCGTGGAGGGGGAGGGGAGGGGGTCAAGCGAAAATATAAATTAAACTGAAGTACATATTGCATATTATATATATAATATTAATATACCGAAGTGAAAAACAATCAGAAACTGACAGGAAAAAAAGAAGAATATGAATTCGAAGGGATTCGCAGGGGCTAGGACCGAAAAGACCAAATGTTCCAATTTGTAGGCAAATCTTTTCCGATGATTAAAAACAAAGTGCTTTGTAAGCTTGTCATCCTGGATGCATATTTGCAACTAGGTTGACTGCTTCTATGTCAATGTCTATGCTGTAGTGAATGTGAAGCATAGCAAGCGCACTTAGCCGTTGACCCATAGAGGCCGCCGGCCTCATATGTGCTCAGCCTTCTAAGAACACTAACACTTCTTTCACACTCACAAGATGTAGAAGGGATGGTGGCAAAAATGTGAAGGACGTAGACGTTCGGAAAAAAGTCTCGTCGCACACCTTAAAGGAGAACTGAAGCCTAAATTTATCTTTAAATAAAAACAAAGAGAATGTTGTGTACATTCATTTTCTAAATGAATTTCCAATTGTTTTTATTTTTATGGAGAAGAAACTTGAGTTTTAATTGTAAAAAGGCATGGATTACCGCTGAATTGAGCGTGGCTCAACTCACTTCAGTAATTATTCCCCATGTCTGACGTCACCTATCCCAAGGGAAAGTGCAATCACAATGTAGAGTAATTATAAGTACATTGTATTTTCTTGTACCCGAGAAAATGTGGCAAGCGGATTTTACTATTCCCCATAAACGACGTCACAAACAAAAAGATTTGAGCCGACGGTAAAACGGCAAAATGGCGGATGATATTCTATATTGAACTTAAATTATGATGATATCTAAGAAAGATTTGCAAACATTAATACTCAAGTAATGCTAATATAAGACATATCTAATTTTCTTGAGAAAATAAATTTTGTCTTCAGTTCCCCTTTAAGCGTTCAGTTGCGCGTCGACAGTGCGCGGCATTTCTTCATACTTCGGAAATTGTCTCTGAAGACTCATTTCTCACCTTGCAGACCTTTGTACCTCGGATGCGATTAATTCAGGAGTAGGCAGATCTCCCTTGTACGCCTCAACCACATGTTTCAGGGATTGCAGATGGTGGGAGTAAAAGCCGACCCCGATGAGAGGCGGCTGTTTTCTCAGGCTAGCAGATTGTCTGCGCGCCCCCCTTTGCCACAGAGTACAGAAGGAACAAGGTAAATACACTTACTAGAGGTAACATACAAATTTGCAAACTGAGTTTCCAGTTCTGACACTAGATTGTCCAACAGTGGAATGACCAGGTTTCGTCTCAGTATTACTCCTGTGGCGTTTCAGCAGGTGCATTGTGACGGTGTTGCTGTCTTCCTGCTATTCTTGGCTTGCATGGCTATCCCAAGCTCATGCACTTGCCAATGTCTCTGCTTGCTTGAAAATGTCTTGAAACATGTTGAAATGCTTCGTCAACGTTAGTAGATCGCATTCACATGGTTGACCCTAAAAAATAGCACCAAAATTATAGAACTGAGATGTGCATTTTCTAATTACATTAAGAATAAAGAAAAGTCATTGAAATTTTGCATTATTATTTAACGTCAATTCGGAAATTTGCCATAACTAAATTATATTTTTTCAAGTAGTGCTTTTTTTCTAAAATAGGAAAAAAGTTCATAAAACTATTTCTATAAGCTGTGGAAAGATATCGCACAAAGGCGTTTTTGTATAATAAATGATGACTGAATTTACGTCATCTGATTTGCATTTTGAGAATTCAAACCTCTGTAACTCACAGGTGCGAAGCCCAAACCAGGAAACTACTACACCACCCCATTATTTACTTCATAAAGAATCGATTTCCAAAATAAAAATTTTGTGCCATTTATACACTTTTTAAAATACCTTGTTCTGGACTCCGTTTCTTGAACTGTACTCTCGTGTACGTTAGGAATAAACCCACAGTCAAATAAGGTACGTTTTTTGATCTGTTGATTAAAACATATTTTTCTTTTATTTGACACAAAGCGTGATAAATTCATTGCAGTACTTACACATTGAATTCAGAAATCCATTATTGTAGTCAATTAATATGACATCTAGCTCGATTGTCTCGTTTGCTAGCAGGCGCCATCGCATCGAACGGGCGACGGGCCTGAGGAATTATAACCGGAATTCTAAACCTCATTAATAATTCATGAGCAATTGATCCAACCAGGGTAGCAGAGGGGGGTGTGGGGGGGGGGGGGGGGGGGGGGGGGGGGGGGGGGAGGAGGGGAAATAGGTGGTTGTGATTTTACGTTTCACATTGTCTCAATGCGCTTTACAACCGATGAAGGACTTTTTCGGGCTGCATATGAAAGGCGCCTACAGCAGCCGAACAGCTTACAATCATGAGGAGTTTGTATGTTAGTGTGTTATGCCTCCAATTTAAAGTAGGCTGTTGAACCGGGTAGCAATCACCTACTCTTACGAAGAGTTCAACAGGTTCTTTATTGTCCCCCGTGAATAGGTTAGATTATGGTCGGGAAGCAGGACCTCAGGCTTAACGTCCTTATCCGAGAAGACATGACCATTGGCAGATGTAATTACAAAGACAGCACCTTGTCCTCAATTATTTTAAGACCCTGAGTAATGGTCCGGCCGGGACTCGAACCACGAACCTCCCTCACAATAGACCGGTACTCAACCGAGCCAACCAGACGGTGGCTGAACCCTGTCAAAAGACGAACGAATTTGTTGCTTTTATTCTCTTTACTCTCGTTTTATTCATTATTTCATAAAGTATTCAATCGTGTAGGCCTATTTACAATGTTCATTATATTTAATAAAAACTTTCTATGACTTCACCACGTCTTCTCTTATAAATCTTTTACCTAGTTAATTAACATATGTCTTTTGTATCTTTTGATTAAATAAACCATTATTTTTAAATTATTTAAACTTGGACGCCATTACTGTGCGGCACTCAAAACTATGACCACCTTTAGCTGCCTCGTACCCAGTCGCTTCTTCGGAGGGGGACGAGAAAGCGAAACGCGCCCTTCCCTTGCTCCTTTGCGATCCCCTCTAATCCCTTCCCATGGTGCTTTGCTCTCCAGTTCTTTTCGCTTTCTCGTCTCCCTCCCCCTCCCCATCCCCTCCGAAGAAGCGACTGGGTTCGAGGCAGCACCTTTAGCGTGTTCACAGTTGTATAGTTTCAGTTCGTGTCTCGACCTGAAACTATAGAATGGCTCGTCATGTCGCAAGCTGATTGGCTAATATTGGCGACATATTTGATTACGTGAATCTTTGAAAAGTTAGTCCTGGCGCATCATCAGTTGTTACACGGAGTCAGTTATAGAGGCAGAGAAGTGGCATGTGACATTCAAAAGCACTCAAAAAGATGCCGATTGCACAGAAAACCTTGCTTGTGGATCCTCGAGCATGACAGAAAATAAGAGAACCCCCACTGAAAAACAACAAGACAACATCAAAAAACAACAAGCAAGCAAACAAACGAAAAACACACACACATATACTATAGCTTGAAGAGGTTTTGAAAACGTATGAATCTGTTTGATTTAGGGGAACGAGCCAGAGTGTTTGTAGACGCCAACTATCGCTATCTTCTTAGCATCGTCTTCTATCGAATAGCAAGTGTCAGTAGGTCGCATCGATAGCTTTGTTAATGTGATTAGTTTACTTATATTCAAATTCACGATAAATTAGTAACATCTCAGGTGAAATCTCGAACCCAGATCCCACTCCGACTGAGGCCCCGCCCACACACATGCGTTTTCGTGTCAAAACGCACTTTTTTCCCAATCGTTTCTACTCGTCCAAACGAAAACCCCGACACGCTTTGAAAACGCTCCTTGGGAATATCATCTAAAGTTTCGAAAGTTCGCCGCTGTGACGTCACCTTGGCGAATACCGGTACATGCCAATGTTTCTACCCAACATTGTTTTGGACCAATCACATCGCGCGTTCGTGAAAACTTATTATATGGAGGGAGATGAGCTGGGGGTTTTGAACAAGGTTGGTATCTCCAGCTTTCTTATCGAGCTACTAAGGGGTAGAAATGGCCATACGTAGTCGATATTCTTTAGGCAGAGCCAACCGTCCCCTCCCCCCTCAGTCCCTGGGTTTCCGAGGATGGTTCGAGACCAATCATATAGTAGTAGGTCGTTTAAAGGGGGACTAGTACGTAAATCGTTCAAAATTTGATTTAGCTGAAACTTCACTGAAATAATCTCAAAGACCCATACAATCACTGGTTATTTTCTCTCTCAAAAATTTCAATTGGGAAGTAATACATTTTTATGAATCTTTAGAGGTGTCAGTGACGTCACGTACTCAACCCAAACTCAGCTGCATACATTTCTTTGTATTTTGTGATCAAAATATCTGAACGCTTTGTTCAGATAACAGCTCTGCACTGAAGAAAACTAGTCAAACAATCAATCCTAAGCACATACAAGGTAAGAAAACTCCTTCACATAAACGTTTAGCTTCCTAGAAATAAAATAGTTGAAGACATTAAACATGAAGAAATGTATGGAGCGAAGCCGTGATGATCGTTTGGGTTGAGTCAGTGACGTCACTGGCACTTCTAAATATTCATAAAAATGTATTACTTCCCATTGGAATTTTTGAGAAAAAAATTAACCAGCGATTGTATGGGTCTTGGAGATTATCTCAGTGAAGTTTCAGCTAAATCAAACTTTGAACGATTTACGTACTAGTCCCCCTTTAGTGATGTCTAAGATGTTACTGCTATCTTTGTTGAACTGTCTTCCTGACTGTCGAGGGTGAATCCTTCGCGGTCCTAAGTTCGTTGACCGTTCTCCAGACGTCGTCGAGTCCTCTAGCAATGTCTCGCATACCTCGCAACGAGTGTAGACTTTCGGTGAAGAACGCCAGGTCTGACGTCACAAGGCTGAATACAAACGATAAAATTTAGGTCGGGATTTAGAGCAGATTTCGTATGACTGTGAAAAACTTACGGCTCGGAAGGGCCGTGCTATGTCCGTGCTGTGTCCGTGCTGTGTCCGTGATATATCCGTGCCGTGACCGTGATGTTTTATAATTCCGAATTAATCCGTGCTGTGTCCGTGCTGTGTCCGTGACGTGACGTTTTATAATTCCGAATGAATCCGTGCTGTGTCCGTGCTGTGTCCGTGCTATGTCCGTACTGTGTCCGTGCTGTGTCCGTGATATGTCCGTGCCGTGACCGTGATGTTTTATAATTCCGAATGAATCCGTGCTGTGTCCGTGCTATGTCCGTACTATGTCCGTGCTGTGTCCGTGATATGTCCGTGCTGTGTTCGTGCCGTGACCGTGCTGTGTCCGTGCCGTTTTAGAATTTCGAATGAATCCGTGCTGTGTCCGTGCTGTGTCCGTACTGTGTCCGTGCTGTGTCCGTGCTGTGTTCGTGCCGTGACCGTGCTGTGTCCGTGCCGTGACGTTTTAGAATTTCGAATGAATCCGTGCTGTGTCCGTGCCGTGCAGTGACAGTTCCGTTTGCCGTGGAGTTTCACAGTCATACGAAATGTGCTTTATTACCGCAATTATTATCATCACTACCATCAAAGTCACAGGGTTTGTGAAAACGATTTTTCGGTAGGAGAAAAATAAAAAAAGAAGTACATGTAACCGGCAATCGAGACAAGAAGTCCACTATCATCATCAGTAATCATCATCCGATCATCTTGATCACTATCATCATCACAATCATCATCATCGATAATGATCATCGTCATCATCATCTTAATCATCACAATCATCATCATCGGTAATGATCATCGCCATCATCAGTAGTCATCATCTTAATCATCATCACAATCATCATCGGTAATGATCATCGCCATCATCAGTAATCATCATCACAATCATCATCGGTAATGATCATCGCCATCATCAGTAATCATCATCACAATCATCATCGGTAATGATCATCGCCATCATCAGTAGTCATCAGTAATCATCATCATCACAATCATCATCATCGGTAATGATCATCTAGTCGTATCAGTAGTCATCATGTTGGTTACGATCTACACGTGACCTACCCATGCTGTGGTCCACCATCATTTGATACACCTAGTTTCACCAACTTCTCTGCCAGGCAGTTCTTAAATACTCTTTTAATTTCTTTAAATAATGTCTAAACGAAAAGCATTAAAAAAAATCAGTCAACCAGGCAAAAAGGTACATATCACATATAGATAAGGAAACCAATAATAATAATAATAATAATAATAATAATACTAATACTAATACTAATAATAAGTTACTGCACCACGACTATCACCATGACAACGACCTTGATTGACAGCATTGCTATGGTAGCAATAATCACCATGACAAGAATACCTATAATGGTATCTCACCTCTATCTGTTTAGGTGAGAATACTGTGGACAATGATTCGTGTAATTTGATGGTTTGTTTAACGATACTTCTCATAGCTTGTGATGGCATTGGTGGCTTGACCTCCCACTAAGCAAAATCAACAAAGACTTGGTTACTGACAAACGTAGAGTGGTTTTCGTATGAGTGGGATACCTACGGTACCGTGACACTCAAATGGCTTCCTTTCTGAACCAATGAAAAAGCGTGCAGATGCATCTCATCCAATCAAACTCTTTCAATACGGCACGGCACGGTACCGTAACATTCCCACTCATACGAAAACAATTCTATAACAGTATAGATGTTGCACCTCATGTCGCTGGAATTACCACACACGACTTGTTAGTTGGTTACATGATGGAAATATCTTGTTTCTCAGAATAGAAATTTTACATAGGCAACGACAGACTGACACACTCACTACTCGCTTGCACTATTAATACCCAATCGCTTCATGGGGACAATAGAAACAATGTGCTTCATGGAAACATTAGAAACAATGTGCTTCATGGGTACAATAGAAACAATGTGCTTCATGGGGACAATAGAAACAATGTGCTTTATGGGGACAATAGAAACCATGTGCTTCATGGGGACAATAGAAACAATGTGCTTCAAGGGGACAATAGAAACAATGTGCTTCATGGGGACAATAGAAACAATGTGCTTCATGGGGACAATAGAAACAATGTGCTTCATGGGGACAATAGAAACAATGTGCTTCATGGAGACAATAGAAACAATGTGCTTCATGGGGACAATAGAAACAATGTGCTTCATGGGGACAATAGAAACAATGTGCTTTATGGGGACAATAGAAACCATGTGCTTCATGGGGACAATAGAAACAATGTGCTTCAAGGGGACAATAGAAACAATGTGCTTCATGGGGACAATAGAAACAATGTGCTTCATGGAGACAATAGAAACAATGTGCTTCATGGGGACAATAGAAACAATGTGCTTTATGGGGACAATAGAAACCATGTGCTTCATGGGGACAATAGAAACAATGTGCTTCAAGGGGACAATAGAAAAAAATGTGCTTCATGGGGACAATAGAAACAATGTGCTTCATGGGGACAATAGACACAATGTGCTTCATGGCGACAATTGAAACAATGTGCTTCAATGGGGGGGACAATAGAAACAATGTGCTTCATGGGGACAATAGAAACAATGTGCTTCATGGGGACAATAGAAACAATGTGCTTCATGGAGACAATAGAAACAATGTGCTTCATGGAGACAATAGAAACAATGTGCTTCATCATGGAGACAATAGAAACAATGTGCTTCATGGGGACAATAGAAACAATGTGCTTCATGGAGACAATAGAAACAATGTGCTTCATGGAGACAATAGAAACAATGTGCTTCATGGAGACAATAGAAACAATGTGCTTCATAGGGGGACAGACAATAGAAACAATAGAAACAATGTGCAATAGAAACAATGTGCTTCATGGGGACAATAGAAACAATGTGCTTCATGGAGACAATAGAAAATAGAAACAATGTTCTTCATGGGGACAATAGCAACAATGTGCTTCATGGGGACAATAGAAACAATGTGCTTCATGGAGACAATAGAAACAATGTGCTTCATGGAGACAATAGAAACAATGTGCTTCATGGAGACAATAGAAACAATGTGCTTCATGGGGACAATAGAAACAATGTGCTTCATGGGGACAATAGAAACAATGTGCTTCATGGAGACAATAGAAACAATGTTCTTCATGGGGACAATAGCAACAATGTGCTTCATGGGGACAATATAAATAATGTGCTTCAAGGGGACAATAGAAACAATGTGCTTCAAGGGGACAATAGAAGCAATGTTCTTCATGGGGACAATAGCAACAATGTGCTTCAAGGGGACAATAGAAACAATGTGCTTCATGGAGACAATAGAAGCAATGTTCTTCATGGGGACAATAGCAACAATGTGCTTCATGGGGACAATATAAATAATGTGCTTCAAGGGGACAATAGAAACAATGTGCTTCAAGGGGACAATAGAAACAATGTGCTTCATGGAGACAATAGAAGCAATGTTCTTCATGGGGACAATAGAAACAATGTGCTTCAAGGGGACAATAGAAACAATGTGCTTCATGGAGACAATAGAAGCAATGTTCTTCATGGGGACAATAGAAACAATGTGTTTCATGGGGACAATAGAAACAATGTATTCATCAAAGAGAACTTTCAGGATGTTGTCTCCCTTGAACAGAAGCTGATAATACAAAACTGTCAACTCTATTTACAGTGTATTTAAAGAAAGGTCATTATGTACCAACCCGAGAAAGATACGTTGAGAAGGCTTCGTCCATTAAACCCACAATTTTGCCATTTAACTCTAGCTGGTGGTTACTGTAGTCCTGGGAGTAAAATCATTCATCAGCCATAATAATGTACCATCACCACCACCACTACTATCCACACTACCATCACCACCCACACTACCATCACCCACAATACAATAACCACCCACTACCATCACCCACATTATCATCACCATCACCCTTACTACCATACACACTACTATCACCCATACTGCCACCACCACCACCCACACTACCACCATCCACGCTACCATCACCACCACCATCCACGCTACCATAACCATCACCACCATCCACGCTACCATCACCACCACCCACACTATCATCATCATCCACACTACCATCACCACCACCCACATTACCAACACCACCACCCACACTACCATCACCACCACCCACACTGCCACCACCCACACTGCCATCACCCATACTACCACAACCACCATCCATACTACCATCACCACCACCCACACTACCATCACCCACACTACCATCACCCACACTACCATCACCATCACCACCACCCACGCTACCATCACCACCACCCACGCTACCATCACCACCACCCACACTATCATCATCATCCACACTACCATCACCACCACCCACATTACCAACACCACCACCCACACTACCATCACCCACACTACCATCACCACCACACTACCATCACCACCACCCACACTACCACCACCACCCACACTGCCATCACCCATACTACCACAACCACCATCCATACTACCATCACCACCACCCACACTACCATCACCCACACTACCATCACCCACACTACCATCACCATCACCCACACTACCACCACCACCCATACTACCATCACCGACACTACCATCACCACCACCCACACTGCCATCACCCATACTACCAAAACCACCATCCATACTACCATCACCACCACCCACATTATCATCACCACCACCCACACTACCATCACCAACACCACCCACACTACCACCCACACTACCATTACCACCACCCACACTACCACCACCCATACTGCCACCACCACCATCCATACTACCATCACCACCACCCACTATCATCACATAACCACCACCCACACTACCGTCACCCACACTGCCATCACCACCACCCACACTATCATCACCCATACTGCCACCACCACCATCACCCACACTATCATCACCCATACTGCCACCACCACCCACACTACCATCACCCATACTGCCACCACCACCCACACTACCATCACCCACACTACTACCACCACAATCACCCACACTACCATCACCCATACTGCCACCACCACCATCCACACTACCATCACCACTAATAATAATAACACTATCATCACCATCACCCACACTACCATCACAATCACCACCACCCACACTACCACCACCCACACTACCACCAGCACCATCCACACTACCATCACCGCCACCCACAATATCATCACCATCATCCACACTACCACCACACTACCATCAATTCAATTTATTTCAATATCACAGGATTTACAATAATATAATTAATTAAGAAGAAATAATAATACAAACATAGGGTATTAGCTACCTAGAAATATCGGGCTAGATAGCAAGACATTGAGATTATCATAAAGATAAAGAAGTCATTCACACATGTATACACACAGACACAAGACTAGTACAAAAAAAGGAGAGGAAAAATAGTATATATAGAAATTTAAAGAAATAATCCGAGCAATCAAGAGCCAAACATGGATATCACCCATACTACCACCACAACCACCCACACTACCACCACCACCACCCACACTACCACCACAACCACCCACACTACCACCACCCACACTACCACCACAACCACCCGCACTACCACCACAACCACCCACACTACCATCACCCATACTGCCACCACCACCATCCACACTACCAACACCACAACCCACACTATCATCACAATCACCACCACTACTACCACCACCCATACTGCCAATGCGTGATATTCAGCAAAATTATTTTCAAAAATCTAATAATTAAAAGTTCTTACATGTAGGCGATGAGCAAAAGAAATAGCCTTGGTGTATTAATAAACTATAATAATGTATACCAACCTTTTGAATTTGATCAAACTGTGAGAGTAAAATGTATTGTTTTGGTGGCAGTCTTTGTTCGAAGTGTGTTTTAAAGACTGGTAAATGTAGAGCAATAACCTGTAGACATCTTGAAGCCAAAGCTATAAACAATAAAACATTCATGATGTTTCACTCTATAATGATGGTCAATAAGTGGGTCTGGGAGTGCCAAGTCATTAGTACCTATGGGGGGGGGGGGGGGGGGGGGGGGGGGGGGGTTTAGGAGGAAAGGATAGGTAGGGCCGTACATAACCCACAAATCAAGGGGGGGGGGGGGGGGGGGGTGCAGTACGTATGTAACAACAAAAATTGAATAAAAATAGTACAGTTCTCAGTACTTTTTGGTATCTTTTTCGCCTTGCTAGGGGCGGCAACTGCCCCCCTGCCCCTGCCCCTGCCCCTGTGCTGTGTACGGCCCTGATAGGAAAAGGAAGGGAGAGCATCCCATCCTACTTTGATTTCATAATTAATTTACGGAGGAACCCTTGAGAACAACAGTCCAGCTTAGCAAGTATCCGACTTAAAGAGTGAATTTATAGTACAATCGTACAGACAAAAAAATATCCACCTTTGGGAGGGGTCTTGCTTATCCACTTCTAAGAGAACTACTAACGCCTTTTCAGACAGTTTAACGGTTTGCTAAATCGTGCAAACGGTTTTACTACAAGACCTAATAACGGTTTGCTAAAGTGTTTTTCATTGATGAGCGGGTTGGTTCACGTGCGAACACAACATGTGTCAATCAAGTGTCTCAAACATAACATTCTCACGTGCATGCTAATGAACCTTAGATTTTAGAACTGATCATGCCGAAAGTTGGTGGGAAAGACGTTTTGAATCAGTCATAGGATTGTATTGGATCGTGATTGGTGGTAAAGAATTCCATTGCAAAAGTGTCTTTATGATTAGTCTGTTACAAAGCTAAAATTATTGGCAAGCCTTTGAAGTATTATCTGGGAAGTTTACGTCCAATAACGCAAAGCATGTAATGAACATATAGTTTTCTCAAGATTCCACTTAACGTATGATTTCTATTAATTTTATTCAAAAAAAAAAATCTTCTAAATTTGCGTTGCCAAACTCGGAGTGCGGCTTATACGCCGGTGAATACGGTAGTAGTTAACGCATTCCAGCTGTACATTCACATGCAATCCCAAGTTTTATCACTTACCTAAATGTTTGACTGTAATGGTTTTTAGACCTACAAGTTGTAGAGCACCAGCTCCTAATACGAGTTGGCACGTACGTGAATTAAATAACTAGTAAAAAAAAACACACAAAAGTTAAAGATCCAGACACGAGGGAATGGGCTGAGTTCAAGATACTTGTTCGCATTGCCAACTAGTATGGAGGAATAAGCTACAGTGTATGATGCAAAACATCATGGGTTCAGACACATGGCCTTTATTAAATTGTTGATATCTTTGATTTTAAAGTGCAACTAACCCCGGTGAGATTGTTTTAAAAATCTATTCAATATAAGCTGAATAGTTGGTGGGTTCAGTATTTTGTGATTTGAACCTTGCGTTTATGAGTTATAGAGGTTTGAAATCTCAATATGCAAATTTGATGACGTCTATTTAGGAATTTGCCATAACTTATTTAGACTTTTTCAAGAATAACTTTTTTTGGAAATGGGGAAAAAGTAATAAAATCATTTATAAAGACTGAAAATATTCTGTAAGTTTGCAAATGTCAATAATCAGCACAAGGGCGTTTTGGTATAATAAATGATTCCTTAGTAGACGTCATCAAATTTGCATATTGAGATTTCAAACCTCTATAACTCATAAACGCAAGGTTCAAATCACAAGTTACTGAACCCACCAAGTATTCAGCATATATTGAATATATTTTTTTAAACAATCTCACAGGGGTTAGAGTGCAATTTAGAAAAGCTTGAAAACTAAATCACTAATTAGTACTAAATAGCACTAATGAAACAATAGAAAACAATAGAAATACCTATATTTAGTACTATTTAAAGTTAGTACTATTTCACGCTTTTCTAAATTGTACTCTAGTTGCACTTTAAATGGATCCTGTAGAGTACAAACTATATGTCCGTTAAATAGTACTATTACTAAATAGTACTAAATAGTGTCATCTCCATTGTTTTCTATTGTTTCATCAGTGCTATTTAGTACTAATTAGTTAGTACTGTTTCACGGACATATGGCTTACACTCTACTAATATCATTACCTTTAGTATTTCAAAGAGTTTGTTCATGATATCAGTAACTAGCATTGGTGTGTCATCTACACATTGACAGTATTCAACTATCATCTTGAGTAGTAATAACACAGTACTGAAAGAACAATACACACAATTAGTCAGAACCAGGGTAGGCGAGGAGGAGAGGGGAGGGGTTTTTGGGGAGGGGAGGGGGTTGAAAAAGGACAAAAAGAACTCCAGATAAAAAGCCAAACATTTATCTGGAGCATTACATGTATTAGAGTCGTTTTCGTACGAGTGGGAAACCTACGGCACTTAGTTACCGTCACGGTACGGAATCGAAGACATTGTATTCAACCAATCACAGCGCGCAAAATCATCGCTCAACCAATCAGAATGCTTGGATACGGCACGATGATGACGCGATACGGTCACCGCACGGCACGGCACGAACCGTACCGTAACTACTTCCCACTCGTACGAAAACGACTCTAACCCACCAAACATACTTATAGCAACCCCCAAAATTCAATAACTAATTATTATTAACTATTATATTAACTAATGGTATAGCAAATGGGGTTCTTCCAATTTCATCATAAATTATAAATATTGTAATCACGCTATCACAGAACAATCTAGTAGGTACTCACCCTACTACCACAAACTTCTCTCCATTGACAATAAGGACTGTAGATGTTGTAGCCTTAGATTCTTGGCTTGATAGTCCTACAAGAAGAATTGAATAAGATATGGTACTAGTGTACCTACATGTACAGCGATTTGCAAAAATTCTGTAAAATTTAATATATCGATATATCGATATATAGTAATTTGCATAATCTAATTCTTTGTTTTTAGCTATTATAAAGCGTGAATCTAAACCCAAGTAACCTTTGTAGTATGTACATGTATGTGAAAAAACAATTGAAACAAATTAACTTTAGAGGGCTTATTCAGCCATTTTATGATGAAAATTACCCACAATGCACCCGATATATTGATATATCGATCGATATTGATTTTTACAGAATTTTTGCAAATCGCTGTACATTACTGTAAAAAACATAAAGACATTCAAAGACAATTATTGCACAAACATGTATTTTATTCTTGATATTGAACAAAGTAAAATTATCATTACCCAATATTTGTTTCAACCAATCACAATCGAGAATTCTCCCGTATCAAGACACTCTACTGTCCTGATATTCTACGGCATCAGGACACTCTACTGTCCTGATATCATATATCACGGACAGTTGGTTAAAATGTGGTTCTAAATAAGAAACCATTGTATTTTTATATTACTTCTGGTCATTTCAAGGGAAAATATGTATCAATCAAAAGATACTGCGAACGATTGAACTTTTCCCGCCACTTCTCAAACTTACGGACGCGTGCCGACAATATGCTAATAAGTTTGTATTTTGAAAAGATCGTCCTCAATGTTTTTAGTGAAATTCTTTCATTTCGGCGAAAAGAGTGGGATGATAAATAAATAATCATTCAATTTTGGTTCGATTCGGCGAAATATCAGGACTCGTTAGGTCTTGCCATGGATATCTCGACTACGTCTCGCCAAAATACGAACCATGGCTCGACCTAACTCGCCCTGATATTTCGCCGAATCGAACCAAAATTGCCCGATTATATATAAGTATTAGTACTAATATGACGGATTTTTGTTTGCATTTACAGGTAGGATTAAACTTACCTAGAGAAAATTTGGGTTCTTTTCCTCTAGGGTTGATTCCTGTTATGTCAGTGCAACATTAGTCAATTAATGGATTGAAAATTAATAATAATAATAATAATTATACAAATACTGTAAAAATACTTCATTCACTGTCAATAATGATGACATGCGGTCGTCGAAAGTCCAGTTCACGTTGCTAATTTTTCTTATAAAATAGTAATAATGCAATAATAATAATACTAACAATACATGTTGATTAATGATAGCTTTATTGAACCCTTTTTGCAGTAAAAACGCAATTGCTATTAATCAATGTCAATTTTAGACAGTACATAGATACTGTATTTGTGGATAAATAAAGTTATAATAAAGTTTTAATAATTTACCCTCAATCAGGGAGTCTACAAGCGTTTGGAACTCAGCAGGGACATCAGCTTGTTTCCATCTCTCATTGTCCAGAATTAAACTAAAACATTTAAATACGGAATTTTAGCATAAATATACAACATGCAATATTTAAATAATAAATTACACTTGGTGCAAGTTCAAATACTCCAAAATGAAGCAACAATGCACTGGTACAAAGATCAGGGGTGCTTACCATTTACTCGGAAAAACCGGAAATTCCGCTTTGAAAAAAAAAATATATGTGTCATTCCGATCGGAAAGTTCTGGAAAATTCGGTCTAATGATACACGCATCTACGGAAAAAAAACAAAAGAGCGGGAAAAGTGGATTACCTCAATCGCTAGACCGAGTTTTCCGAAACTTTCCGATCGGAATGACACATACCATTTGTTTTTCCAACTGGGATTTCCGGTTTTTCCGAGTAAATGGTAAGCACCCCTGCAGGACTGTGTCCAATCCCATGATGCCTTGTATGTAGTTTTGACAATGGTTTGATTCTAGTAATGGTTTGTAGGTTGGTGTAGTCATTATTTAATAGAAGTTTCTACAACATTAATGTGTTTTTTTTCCAAGCTTTCGGACACATCTTCCATCATAGGCAGATATAACAGTGCGCGCATTAGTTTGTACGTGTAAATTTATCTTTCTTAGCCTTTGATTTGAAGTTTTTATGTAACATTCTTTCTCCCTGATGATGGACGATGTGTCCGAAAGCTTGCAATTAAAAATTTAAAGGTTGATTGCCTTGCTGTCGAGGGGAAGGACGGTATCACCTACCACCAATCATTGTTATTGGGAATGCCTGTAATGTGCGCTGATATTCATGAGCTGACCTGCTCTTGCTACTGATTTTTGCCCAGATTAAAAATATATCATTGATTTTGAATTTAATAAAGTGATAACTGTCTAATGTGGAAAACGATATGCCCGAAATGTAGCAGCACACAATTCCATAATTGTTGTTGTTGACTTTGAACCAATACCTACAGTTACATGTACATCGTTTCTATATTGTTATATTGTTGTATTAGTTATTATTATTATTATTATTTACTATTAGTTTTTTTTGGCCTCACTCAATTTGTGTGTGCCTTACCACATCATTATTGTATTATTAGCAGGTGTGTAGGCAGGGGGAGGTCACAGGGTGCCTGTGACCCCCCTTCCTCTTGGTCTACTCTTTAAATTTATATGTTTTTGAGGAGGGGAGGGGGGATTTGGTGGTGAATGATATGGAGTGTGACCCCCCCTGCCAATGGAAAATCCTGTCTACGCCCCTGTACATAGTATATGTATTATTAATTGGTATTCATTATTTTTATCTTATAAATAAGATAGTGGTAGAAGATCTATGTATAAATAAATAAATAAATAAATAAATAAATAAATAAATAAATAAATAAATAAATAAATAAATAAATAAATAAATAAATAAATAAATAAAATAAATAAATAATAAATAAAAATAAATAAATAAATAAATAAATAAATAAATAAATAAATAAATAAATAAATAAATAAATAAATAAATAAATAAATAAATAAATGACTATAAACTAGCATTGTAAGCATCTAACTCACCCTAACTTATTTCTTCGTTCCTCATGGAATCTCTCAACAAATTTCTTGGCCTGTGAAAGTAGTGTAGCGCGTAAACTGTGACTCTGTCTTCCACAGATCCCTTCACAGTCCATGACGTACCCTTCAACCATGCGCGTTAAGGTGACAAACTCTGTTGATGTCAGGCTGTCAAGATAACCAGCCTATACAAGGGATGATAGAAAATAACACAATTTCTACATGAACAGGGGTTTCATTAATTTTTTAAGTAAATTGTAGCTGTACGAGGTGCTCAAAGTAGTCATATACTCAATTTTGGTTTTTAGATCTGGACAATAATTAGTTAAAAAAATATGACTGACAAAAGTAGCCGCAGGAGAAATGTTAAGTAACTAATAGTACAGTAAATAATGGTAATTGAACTTCGTGTTGTGCAATTTGGTCTGAAATCATACGAGTGATTACAAAATTGCATGACCGCGTAGCGGGAGTGCAATTTGTTATCACAATTATGATTTCAGACCAAAATTGCACGACACGAAGTTATATTTAGGTGGTAAGTTGTAATAATAAGAATAATTTTGATGCCTGAAATACAACTCTTTCATTCTAAATTACAAATTACTTTTTATGAAGAATCGTTTGAATTTTATTAAATTCAGAGTTTCTGTGCGAAAAAAAAATAAAAAAATAGATGCAATTAATGATCCAAAATAGTGCAATTAATGATTTAATCGCATCATTTTTAGCCAATCAGATTGCAGGATTTACTAGTGATTTCAAAATGAATATGATTATGGCAGTAACCTGCTTCTATTGAAACCCCTGCATGAGTGTATATATTTGTCTTTAGTATCTAAAGTTCATCAAGTAATGTAACCTTGGGTGTTAGCTTTTAATATTATTAAAATAATATTAGCTATTGAACAGTGAACAGTTGTCATGTACGTACAAGACTATTACCTATTCTCGGTTTTCACGTGACGTCATCAAAAAGCTAAAATCCAAACTATTCACCTCACAAAACTGTTTGTTGGATATCTTGTTTATGTCGTTATAAGAAAAGTCTTACCAAAATAATTTGGTAATTTAGATGTTTTGTTTTCGATTAATTGCGAGTCAAATGCTGTCACGCAATACTGTCACGCGCATTTTCAAAGCCGTAGAAATAGGAAAATTCGTTTGAAATAATACGATTTTAACTTAGTAGATGATGGGTAATTTTATTTTGATGAATGTAGCTGTTTAAAATTGAAGTGTTTGCAATATAAACACGATTTTCAGTCTTCGTGATTTGGATGGGACACCAAGATGGCGGACCCATACATTTTAACTAAATTATGAGCATAAGCGATTGCTCATATCTTCGTATCTAAAACTTCTTTTCACTAAAGCTTCGGCTGAGATATATGGTTTTGGCTGCTCTTTCGGCCTATGCAGGTTTTGTTCTATATAAGTCCTGGGAAAATTTTCAATGACGTAGGTGAAAACCGAGAATAATAAAGTACATCAGGGCCAGGGTTCTCTGAAGGCTGATTACTGTTAACCACCTGATTTATAAAATCTTAAGAAAACCGATCATTTTAATCCAGGGTTTAAGGTTATTCATCCTTTCAGGAACTGGAGGTTGGACCCTGATTAAAGCTTGTTTACCACTAACCTTTGCTCTTATATTGATAAGTTTAGCGCATCGCACTTGAGCCATTTCACATGCTGCACACAACAGTTCTTTGCTTTCTTGGGAGAGTTTGTTGAACTCACTTTTTGTTATCAGTACATCAACATCACTAGATAGGATCAACAAATACACATTCAATTAAAGACGTATTGTAAATGGATGCCTTACGCAGTGTTCGTATTAACCAGGTGTACATATTAAACAGGTACAATGTATATTTTATAGGCATTTGTATGAGTTTCGATTCGACCAGGACAGAACAAAATGCTCGTAATATCCAAACAATAGACATTGCACTATTTAGTGCTAATTAAAGTTAGCACTGTTTCACGGTTTTAGTGTTTGCACTCTATAAATAAAACAAAGTATTCAAACTTTAAAATGTTGTTGTTGTTATGATGATGATTGTGAAGAAGATGAATAATAATAATAATAATAATAATAACTTTATTAACGATCTAAACATTTATTGTTTACAAGTGAATTGCTAAACAATTTCGTGAACAATACAAACTATTTAGTCATGTTTTCTAGTTTACAAGAAACTAATTGGAGACACCTATCTACCCCATCCATTAAAATATCCCTATAAATAATAATATGAAATAATATAAAGTATTGAAGCCCAAAACTCGAGTATGCATGTATTTATGAACCTTTAATAATTATATATTTGTACACTGTACCATCTTAGCTGTAGGCTTTCAGCTTCGTCTCTGATATTCTCAGCCACAAAGTCACTAGGATCCACAGGGGAATTTGAGCGGCAGCTCCCAGCAGCAATAGACAGAACTCCTTTAATACTCTGGTGTAAAATCTTGATCCTTTTTAAGATTTCCAGTGAAGCATTAAACACTCTTTGAAGTATCTGTAACCACTGCTCGTAGTCTAAGCCTCTCATGATTTCAGCAATGCTTTGGCTGGAAGAAATCATGGAGTTCATTTTCACGAATCCAGATCTTCAGGAGATTACTGTATAATTATTATAACATGTACAGCGCAGCGGCAGATTTAGGGCAGGGCGAAGGAGGAGCATGCCCCCTCCCCCCCTTCTCCCACCTCAAACTCGCCCCCATTCTCCGCGCGTTCGGGTCTTCCGAAACTCGGCGCAATGGATCCTGAAGGGAAAAGGACGGACTGTTCACAGTCTATTGGAAATTCGAATACGGTACATTTTTTGCCAAACAAAATATTTAGTGATTGTAATACATACAATTTGGCTGAAACCAATGTCCAACCTGAAAGCACCCCCACTCCCCCTCCTCCCTTTGCAAAATGTCTGGATCCGCCCCTGTACAGGGTGTGTACTTACTTCTCTTCTTCATTGTCAGCTTGGTCTGCTAAAGCACCATGAACAGTCTGAAAGAGAATAACATCATTACTTCATCAGGGTTCGGCAACTGCAAGAATTCCATTGTGTTTTAAGACAAAAGTAGCTGCCTGTCATGCTGACTACTGTTTAAAAATCTGAAAAGTGACTACTGTACGGAAGTTCAGGAATGTATGAAGGAAAGGAGTGGTGGAAGGAAGGATTGAAGAAAAGAAGGGAGGAAGGGACGATGGCAGACAGAAAGAGAGGGAGGAAATAAAGGAAGGAAGAAAGGAAGGTAAGAACTAATAATAATATGAAGAGCAGATTTCATATGACTGTGAAAAACTTACGGCACGGACGTGCCGTGCCGTGATCGTGATGATTTAGGATTTCGAATGAATCCGTGCCGTGACCGTGCCGTGTCGTGCGCCGTGGTTTTTCACAGTCATACGAAATCTGCTCTAATAAATGGGTGACACGTGACAGCTTACACCGATGACCCTGTGGACCTCTAGTCTATGGTAGGTCAGGCCACACACACCGGGAACTTCGTGCCCTAGTCTTACTTGAACAGTGGTGTGGGTTCTTTTACGTCCCTCTGACTAATCCACTACTCAAGACTGTGTGGAAAGTGCATCCTGCCAGTGCTGTTTTGATGCTAGTCGAGCATCATACTTTTTAGCTAGAGCTTACTCAAGTGACAAGCCCGATGATACACATGATACATACATAATTATGTGCATTCTAAAACGTTCTAATGATCAATATATGATACAGTCATTTGTAAAAATTCTGGCCGCCACGATATATCAATATATCAATATATCGGGTGCATTATGGGTAATTAAATAATCGAAAATTCCTCTTAAAGCGGGTTAACGCCAGCAAAGTTGGTAGAAATATTTAGTATAATGTTTATTTTAGTCTTACGTTTGTTGTTTGTAAATGTTGCTTCATTTAATAAGTTAGGAAACCAAAATAGTATTATTTAATTACCCATAATGCACCCGATATATTGATATATTGATATTTCGTAGCGGCCAGAATTTTTGCAAATGACTGTATATATCGTCCTCTGCATGTTTTCCTACATGTAGTACAATGTATGTACATGTTTTAAATGTAAATGCACTTGTTGTAAAAAATCATAATGGTCAAAGTATCCTACCTGTTTTATTGTCGATTTGATGGTGGAGTATGCTTCATCTCGATACAGATGAATAAAGTGAAACTTATGCTTACGTAGAAGTCCAAACAAAACTGATACCAAACGGTCCTAAATAATGTTATAAATAATGTGTAAGACTGAAAATTATTTGCAAGTTGACTACATGTAACTACTACATAGCGACAGACACAGTTGCTACATGTATGAGTAATTAATGGGATGCTTGTAAAAAGATCCACATGTAGGCATCTGTCTGTGGTGACAACCAGAGAGAATACTTACCTCATCTAACAGATGTCCATTCTCCTCTACTTCGTCTAATGATCTATTAAGGTTTGCTGTTACAAACTCTATGAATTCAGCTTCCATCATCTTCTCTATGATCCTCTCCATCTCAGCCAGCTGTGATCCTAAATGCCTATACAATGAGACGTATACCAATTCAGCTATCTCACAAAAGGTTGTCTGGACACTAGCATTGCGCTGTGCATTGATATCTTTGAGGTAGCACATTAATTAAGTTATATAAAGTTAAAGTCGTTATATGATTACTTCATATACATTGTATGTTTGAACTAATATTACAAATACATGTACATGTAGATGAACAGACTGACATAACATCAAAATGTGGCGAGAAGAACAGCTGTCACATCGTGAGATGTACATTGTAGCTGAGTGGCACAACTGTTGTTCTTCACCACATTTTGACATCACCAGTTCATCTATAGAGTACGCACGGCAAACTGGAAATCATATATAATTTTTTGTTGATATGATATAATATTTTAAGAATTGCATGATTTTATGACATCATCTGACATGTGTCTGTACTCTAATAATACATTGATGTCCACTAAACAAAGCAAGCATTTGTTAATAATATCCCAATAATTATCACATAAAGTTCAAATATACATGTACAGTCATGCAGGTGCAGCAATGGTACAATGTACATGTAGCTACTCATGAACGAAGCTCTGTGCTGCATTGCAGTTTGTTAGTACATAATTACATTGTTGTATGTATAATTTTTTATACAGTCATATAATTGTAGTTTTAGTAATGTTGTGACAGCACAGTTAGCTCTATAAGCTAGTACTTGCCTAAAGCTCTGTATTCCTGCTAGTTCTTGCTGCAACACCTCCTGTGTGGTGGTGATGAGGTCCAGTGCACCCACAAAATCAGAAGTAGATAGTAGAAGCTGAATGGTAGGTTGTGTCTGATGAACAGTGGCCATCAACTTTAACTGTTAACAGCAGAATAAAATAATAGCATTCAATGTAGTGTCATAATATTCTGATCTATTCAGACAATTTAATTTTATTTCTTTAATTCAATATTTCTACTACAGAAATATCCAGTTTAGCCAAGGCTAGTTTAAATGGAGTTATGAAATAACTATGATATATCGCACGCTCTGATTGGCCAAATGATGTGTATTCCGCGTGCTTTATGAGTACACACAGCATGTGTGCGCAGATATTCAAACATTTTTTGTAACGAGCAAAATTGAAAACTTGCCTTAACTTAAAATCATAATTGTATTTTATAAAAGAAATAGAAAACTTGTCCACTGTGCTACATTGTATGTGCAGATTCATAACACTTCTCTCATGTTCTGATCAGTCCCCGCATGCTATAAATCTGCACATACATGTAGCACGCACGCTGGTTTTCTATTTCTTCATCACTCATACAAAAACGACTCTAAGAATTGTCATCATGATAAAAATTGATTGGATATGATTCAAGATCAATCCAACTTGGACCCACTGCATTGCATTCAATGAAGTCTCTTAATACCAGATGACGTTGGCATCAATAAACAACAACATCCATTCATTATACCTTTTCATAAATACTGATATATTTAGACCTCAATGATGACACTCGTAACATCTCTAGATTTCCACGACAAAGCACTTCAGACACTTTTTTCACCTTTAATCTGATGAACAGAATGTAAAACAACACTAAGTACATTCAATTAATAATGTTTCATGTGGCTAAAATAATAATAATGAATGAATATTTAGGCTATCAAGTTAAAATCAAGGCACACAGGCAAGCGATCAGTTGTGCAGTCTCAGGGTCATGCGGCACCCGTATTGCTGAACGTGTACACGTATCTCAGTATACAAGCATGAGGCGTGTTGTCTCAGGGTCATGCGGCACCCGTATTGCTGAACGTGTACACGTATCTCAGTATGCAAGCATGAGGCGTGTTGTCTCAGGGTCATGTGGCACCTGTATTGCTGAACGCGTGTATCTCAGTATGCAAGCATGAGGCGTGTTGTCTCAGGGTCATGTGGCACCTGTATTGCTGAACGTGCGTATCTACTCAAACATGAAAGATTAGCGTCTTGGCCAGTGGTCGTGCACCATGCTGCAGGGGCACCCCAGGCAATTGCAGGGTCACATGGCGTTCAATACTTGGAGATCGTTGCGAATCTAAGCAAGCGTGTCGCTCGTTTTGCTTGACTTGTTGTTCCCAACCCACCCTCCCTTTTGGAGTATGGTATAGGTAAGTACATACAATCATGTACTTCCACTGATAGCTATCAGTGTGCCAGGTGGTGGACCGTGGCTGGGTTACCATGGTTACCTCCTCGCCGTGGTCTGAACAATGACTGGCACAGACTTCACAGGCACCTTCTCCCAAGCTCATCGGTGCTGATGAATTTAATTCACAGATTGGCCCCTAGAGCTCACGTGGTGTACTTCATGTTAATGTCACCAAAACGTATGTACATTTTCCGTGAATTGCCATACAAACGTACTAACTTTTGTACAGTTTATAGACTCGATTTAGTTTTTCGATTCTCTAAACATTAGCAAAACTATTTTAACTAAGGTTGATAAACGAGATTTTGCTAATATTTAGAGAATCGAACAACTAAATCAAGTCGATAAACTGTACAAAAGTTAGTGCGTTTGTACGGTAATTCACAGACAATGTCTGAACATTTTGGTGACAGTAACATGAAGTACACCACGTGAGCTCTAGGGGCCAATCAGTGAATTGACTATTATAAGTACCCATTTTGAAAATTAATATTATGGTACCACTTAGCTCAATGGTACATGTACCACTCACTTTCAGTGTTAACCATGTTTCCATTTTCAAATTATTGTAATTGTAGGCTTCGAAAATGGAAACATTGTTAAAACAGGCAATTGAGTGGTAACATTGAGCTGGCCTTTTTAGATCATGGTTCTTGTCTATTCTAGGACATTGTACCTTAGGTGTGTAATCTCTGTGATTGTCTGGCCTACATGGTCTTGTAATTGGTCTTGTGAGGCCATAGCACTAAAGAAGTCTTCAGATCTCAGAGATATTTGATAGGCTAGGTTCATTTCTATTAGGTCTAGATAGTGAGAAAGCTGAAACAATACAGGTTATTGTCAGTGTTAATGGCTTTCTCTCGAGCCTGTGCGTCCATCAAATAATGAATAAAACCAAGCAAATCAAAAATAAAGTGCTATTTTGTTTGGTCCGTATCGTAAGTTATATAGTTATATGTATCCTTGTTTTTTCTTCTTCACTTATTTATGGCCCACGTGTGCTTGGGCAATATTACTCAGTAAAAAAAAAGGCCCATTAAAATACTATAGATAAGATTGTAAAAATGGACTGCTTCAAAGAATGGATAAATTAATTGAAATTCTTGAGAAACCTTTCAATTCAAATTTTGCGCCCGACCATCAGCTGACCGCACTGTCAGAGCTCTCAACACTTTGACAGATGATTGACAACTGAAGGTGAGAGCTGCTTGGCACAGGCCCTTTATAGCGCTCCTTCGTGTTTAAACATTATTAAACAGCAGGCCCATAGCCAGTATGAGGCGAGCCGAGGCAGTTGCCTTGGTAATAAAAACATCCGTTTTTAAAAAACTGAATTAATTTGTATTAACGTCACGGTTACAGTTTACATTTTAATTAAAAGTACATCTTAATTGTTTATTTTGGGCTGCACTGGCAAATGTGCTTCAGAAGAGATTTTGGTCTGGCTACAGGCCTGACGGCAGTGTCCATGTGTACATGTACATGATTGTATGCATACAACTGTACCTTTTCCTGTAGAAGCTTTGCAGAGTTTCTATGAGTGTTTATAAGTCCAGCCCTGTCACGTGCTGCTTGTGATGAATCTGCTGTTACTAATGCCCATGGTAAAACAGAGTTAAACGTGTCTGGATCCTCTAGACTGAAACTTGCATTCATAAAAACCTACAAACAAATCAATGAGATTTCTAATGTTATGTGACGTCAGTGCAGTGTTTAAAAGCTGTGCCTAAATGACCCTTATTTTTATCATTATAATTTATTATAAGGTAATTGTTACAGTATTTGATACACGTACCTTGCAATTTGGGGCTTAATAATAATAACAATAATAATAATAATAATAATAATAATAATAATAATGCTTAAGTGAATTATTATGTTTTGAAATCTCACATTATATATAACTAAGTGCCATTTTAAAATGGAAAATGCCATTTTAAAATGGAAAATTCAAAGAGATTGATCTTCTTACAGGATTGTCCACTCGCTAGACCAATGAGAATACGTTTAACCTACACACTATTTTTCGGCCAGGACAGTCCTCGTTCTTATCCAATCACAAGTTTATACTTGGAGGACTATCCTCAGCCTCGACCAATGAGCGTCATTGATCACCAGTGCGTGAAATTACACTCAAATGATCTGTGGACAGTGTTGGGTTTTAGCCAATAGCATGTCATGCATCTGCTTAATGTTTGTCAATTGAAGAGCTGTTGTTGACAGACAATGTCATTTCAGTCTCGATCAGTCTTTAGAAAACACTGAATAGCCGGAACGACCCAAATTTCGTCTACATCTATTTTATGCCTATTTAATTCAGAACTGATTCCCAATTCTATGTTACTTTGAAAAAAAGAAAACAGAAGCTGTTTATATACTGAAGTGTTCTCACTCAAAAGATAAATGCATTTCAATGGAATCTAAGACTTGTACCGACCAATGCGTCAAACATTATTTAGAGCTACGACTGCAGAGCGCCTCAGCACGCTAGATTGATAATATGCTGTCTTATGATCTGTATTCATTGTTACGTTTTCATCGTAAAAGCGGCTGTATTCGCAGGCTAGTTTACACTATGAACATTTCTTTGAAGTATTGCGTTTACATCTGTGATAGTGTAAAACGGCCCTTAGGCTCTTTAAAAGAGTTTATAAAATATTGTGTTTTAAAAAGCAAATTCGACGAACTTGGTCCTCAGAATCTGAAGTGAGAGAGTGACATTTTTAATGCCAGGCCATACCGTGTCCTATAATATCGTGTTACGCCGGAAATGTCGTAGTAGTACTGCTATTGTATACTAGTCTCAAAGTGGCGGGAAATCCTAGTAAAGCGGGAAAATAATTGAATCGGCGATTGCCTACTGATGTTCAGCATGGAACAACAAGAGAAGACATTGGTGACCGATCGAACTTCAAACCCGCTACGCAGGCTACGATGATGGTAAGTATAATTATGTCCCCTGTCTGTTTCAAACCTTGTCTTGTCGCAATTTCAAAAGGTCACTCGAAACCAAACTGAAACGCTGTCAATTTCATGACAGCAGGCTTGTCGTTCGTCGTCATTTCCGCGTTAGCTTCGTGTCGCTGTTTCAGAGCCCTGTCGCTTTGTTGGACTCTTACAGGGCGTCACAAAATTGTGCGATATGAACATTTATTAAGTTTGCCCTATAAAAGTGATCTAAGCACAGGTCGTGTAATGTAGTAAAGTAGTTACAGTCCGCGAGTTGAAAAAGAATAAAATGTTTAAATCATTGAAATGATTTGATGACGTACTCTGTGCTGTGGTACACACCGAAAGAACCTTCATTTGTGGGTTGATAACAGTTGATAACAGTTAAGCTAATGCGCCTCTGATCGAAGACTCTGTTCACAGGGTAGATCATGAGGTGCTTATTAGCAGACTGTGCGAGTGTTCTCCGCTTGCTGACAGTCGGCCAGACTAAACGCAATCTCTCAAAGACGAAGTTCAATAAAAACGGCGTAAACTGGTTTATTTGGATAAGTTCTCATGTAAATTTTCAATGTCTTATCCAACGTCTTACCCACCCCCGTCGCGACCCTGTGGCGCGACCGCCAAAAAGGGGCAGGCTGTATTTGCAGCAGGTTAGCTAGTCGCTAACGTGTGCTGTTTAAACAACCCGATTTTGTTTCTTTTTTTCAAACAACCTTTAGCCCAAATCCTTCACTTTGAAGCTGAATCTGCATACAATGATTTAGACTTCTGTTCCAGCGATCGACATTATCGATGTTAATTTTCGAGCCTGACCAAGACCATGCTCGAGGATCCTCGAGCATGGACCAAGACGAACACTGTCCACAAATATTCGAGTGTAATTTCACGCACTGGTGATCAATAACGCTCATTGGTCGAGGCTGAGGATAGTCCATCAAGTATAAACTTGTGATTGGATAAGAACGAGGACTGTCCTGGCCGTCATGTCTAAACGTTGAACGAGTAAATTGTCAGACGTACGCAATCTTCTCAGAGCTGGCGAAATTCATAATACTTAGTTGAATTTATTTTTCGTATAGTTTTGCTAATATTTGATAGATTGCGTTGCCGATGAAAACGTAACAATGAAATTATACAATATACAAAAAACACCCAAGTGCAAATTACTGACATTTTGAACCATGATAAGAATATTTAATAAATAATAATATATATTCAGGGCTTATGGTAGGATGCGGAAAAAAAAATTATGCGGGATTTTTTGGCGAATTATGCGGGAAAAATCGCGAATTATGCGGGAAATTATGCGGGATGACGTCATACATTTTAAAGCAGAAATAAAATTGTTTTATCGTGTTTCACTTCAAACAAGCTTATATTGCTTCAAATTAGAGGCAATTTCTCTTGCATGCTTCGTTCCTGTCCTTTTGAAACTGAATTGAAACTTGAAATGAACGATTTCTTCAATTTGATCGTAAAGATTATAAGGGCTGTTTCCGACCAATCAGAGAGAGCCGTTCTCACGGTAATTTGCATATCCTCAGAAACGTGATAATGCATGGATCAATTCCAGCTGTTACCATACCCCAGGGATTTGTAAGGACCTGTGTCCCAGGGGCAGGGATTTTGTACAACAACGTGGTTGCCCCGGGGGTGGGGGGCGGGGATCGTGGTTGCCCCGGGGGTGGGGGGGCGGGGATAACTTGACCGAGCGTATAATCAATGGAGGAATTCATAATAATGGAATTTGTCGGTAAAGAGACTACTTTTGTTGCCGATTGGCTTGAAAAACAAGGTCTTGCAAAGTTAAAGGCTTTCTTTGAAAAAAAAAGGCAGTGTTTACCGGCACAGATGACTTCTTATCTCTACTGTTATGGTCAATAATTATTTCTAAAAGGTGTCTAGGAATTGATCCATGCATAAGGGCCGAAATAAAAAGCTGGTTGTTGAGTATTACTGTAAAGAGAGATGGATGATTATCTCAAATTTTCAAATCTATGTACTAGAAAGTCTACATTAAACTTCAACTGAACCTATATTTAGTATTCCGTACAAGATTACACGTGGGTAATGATTTATTCGGTCGAGCTGAAACATTTTATATCGCTTCGTGACATTTCATTTCCATCTAATTTCCTCTGTTGATTCTTTTACAACCTATTTATCCATGTTTTTAAACCATAATTGAACTCGCAAAATGCTATGGAGGAACTCGATCTGAAAAGAATTCAGCTTGTTTTTCCGGGAAAACGTAAACACGAAATTTAGACAACAGGCCCCCACGGTTTTTATAGAACGCCTTGTCATTCCAGTGTGAATATTTGGGAATCTAGGAATCGAAGGAAATCTACTGATAACTTCGGTTAATTTGTGAAGAATCTTTGAGAAACAGCGAAAATAGATACCTGTTTTATGATTTTCGACAAATTTCTCCAAATTATACGGGATTATGCGGGAATTGCCGGTTTATGCGAATTATGCGGAGCAAGCCAAATTATGCGATTTCGCCTCCGCGCATCAAACCATAAGCCCTGTATATTTATAGCGCACATATCTGGGATTCAATTACATGCATGGACAAAAGTACTTGGAGGACTTTCCCATTGGATAGTAATTATTATAATAACAGAAAAATTATTTAAAAACAATTATATTTATAGGTACATGTACGTAACTATGTACATTTGTGTACATGTGCATGAAATCATATACACCTATTTCAACTATTAAACATTGTCGCGTTCAAAGCAACAAGCGTCAAGCCAAGACCGAAGTGAATGCTGGTTTTGTGTTGGCAAATTATTTAAATCAGACCAGATGGAACAAAGTGTGATATGCAAACAAGCACGTGAAAATGTTCACATTTTGTAATTAGTCCTTGGCTTATAGAAACAATTGTGATTTAAATAATTGTCAGCACATAACCAGCATTCACTTCAGTCTTGGCTTGACGCATGTTGCTTTGAACGCGACAACGTTAGTTGAAATAGGTGTATCTAAGTACTGTACATGTATGTACATTGTAGGTGGGGAAGTTGAGAGAGTTCAGTAAACAACACAGCCAGACAGGTTGCAGTAAGACATCGTGAACAACAGCCGACAGCTTGTTTTGAAAATAGCAAGAAAGTTGAGAAGCATGGTAGCATATGAATGCATCGTACCTTGGGGATGATATTGATATTACCAGTTTTATCTGAAACTATAAAAGAAAATATTCAATTCTGCTTCTCATGTACATGTTTCTACCATTGATACAAATGTATATGGATATAGAGTTGTTTTGATTCGTAATAATGAGTGGGTAAGAGTTGCAGTATGGTTCGTGCCATATGGTGACCATACATGTGTCCAAGCATTCTGATTGGCTGAGCAATGTTTTTGCGTACTGTGATTGGTTGAATAGATACATGCGTTTGGTTCCGTACCATGACTGTAACTCTGTACATACTATAAGTTTCCCACTCGTATGACTCTATGACAGCAGTGCAAATGTAATCTACTGTACATACCATTATGTCTTTTGGCAGCCGCAACTGCTGCAGCTGTAAATCCAGTATCTCCAGGTTGAGCTGTTGACAGGTTAGCCTCTAAAGTTTTCTTTAACCTTTGATGGAGTTTGCATCTCTAGAAAACAAAATCGAAAGACATGCAGTCATCACTACAGACAGACAGACAAACACACAGACAGGCATGCAGACAAACAGGCAGACAAACAGACTGACAGACAAACATACATACAGACAGACATGCAGACAGACATGCAGACAGACAGACAGACAGACAGACAGACAGACAGACAGACAGACAGACATACACATACAGACAGACATGCAGATAAACAGACTGTCAGACAGACAGACATGCAGACAAACAGACTGTCAGACAAACAGAGACATGCAGACAGACAGACAAACAGACTGTCAGACAGACTGTCAGACAAACAGACAGACATGCAGACAGACAAACTGACACAGACAGACATGCAGACAGACAGACAAACACTGTCAGACATGCAGACAGACAGACAAACAGACTGTCAGACAAACAGACATGCAGACAGACAGACAAATAGACTGTCAGACAAACAGACAGACAGACATGCAGACAGACAGATGAACAGACAGACAGATGCTTTTTTGATTTAAACTTTTGGGCTTCCTGTGGTTTTCCCCAATCCTCCCTCTTCCCGATGCTACCACAGGATAACCAATCCAATCGATATTGATCAGAGGAATATCAAGGAGTCAAGGAGGAGTACATGTATGTGGAGGAGGCTAGTCACTTTGATTACCATGTCAATCTTTTTAAGGTAATCCTCAAAGTATCTGAAAGGAATTGAAGGCAGTAGCGTGAGAGGTGGAACTGAGTGAGGAGCAAACTCCTCTCCCCATGTCCTGGTGAAAAAGTCTGCATGTCGTTTGTTATAGCGAGGGTCATTCAGTACGGCAGGCAAGTTCTGTGTTGCCGAGTAAACTGTAAACTTCTCTTCATTTTTGAAGACTATCGGTGGGATTCGTGGCCTGGCGAATAACGAATCCTCCTTTGGTGCTGATGGTGATTCAGTATTGCCTGTGAGAAAAAAAAAAAAAAAAAGTTTATTACTAACTAGTACAACTAGTTCCTTAAAGTAAATGTGTTAGAGTCGTTTTCACACAAGTGCATATAGTTATGGTACGGTTCGTGCCGTACCGTCATGGTATTGCACTATCTGGTGATGGTATCCAAGCATTCTGATTGGTTGACAAATCATTCCACGCGCTGTGATTGGTTGCATAGATGTCTTCGATTCCGTACCGTAACCGTAACTCCGTACCGTAGGTTTCACACTCATACGAAAATGACTCTATTGGGTTACAACTGTATACTGTAATATCTGACCCTTGAATTATATTGCTCTATTACACGTACACCATATTTGAATTGAACTGGAAAGGTGTGAAATGAAGGCGACCATTGATTCTCTTTTATACTCTGGTATCGTGTTAAAGGGGCATGGCTAGGTATATGGGGAGGGGGTGCTATATTGAAGAAATAGAAAATGAGCGCGCATGCTATGTGCAGATTTATAGCATGCGGAGACTGATCAGAACACGAGAGAAGTGT
Organism: Actinostola sp. cb2023; assembly: GCA_033675265.1. NCBI lineage: Eukaryota > Metazoa > Cnidaria > Anthozoa > Actiniaria > Actinostolidae > Actinostola > Actinostola sp. cb2023. Next base: position 201,689 of record JAUJYZ010000876.1, on the reverse strand, counting down.
TAGGAGAAGCATGTACGACGTGTAGCGGAGTGCTTCTCAACACTTCTCGAGTGTTCTGATCAGTCCCCAAGTGCTATATAGATCTTCACATATAGCACAGCGGACAATTTTTCTATTTCTTTTATAAAATACAATTATGATTTTAAGGCAAGTTTTCAATTTTGTTCGATACAAAAATGTTTTCAAGAATATCTGCACGCGATGCTGTGTGCTCTCATAAAGCACGTGGAATACGCATCCTTTGGCCAATCAGAGCGCGCATTATGTCATAGTTATTTTATAAACAGTTGTACATAGAAATATAATGTACATGTAACCTCCCCCTGGCCTGAAAAAGGTGTCATGCAAATGCCAGTCTCGGAACAATAAAAATACAAATTGAATGACAAAAAATACATAAATTTTCTAATTCTTCTTCATATCCCCTGTGAATTGGAACAAGGATAGCTTCAAGTGGTATACATTTACATGTATACTTGTTTTACACTAGTTTATAGTGAAATGGTATTGTACTTTAATATAGTGTAGTGTGATAATGATATGTTATCATCAATCACACTAATTGTATCACTCACAGTATCAATAATTTGGCAACACTTAACAGTTTATCTAGTTACCTTTATCCAGCCTGATATGGTTTTTTTCAACATGAGCCACGTAGTCTTTATCACTCACGCCGTCCAGTGGCAAAGATGGGCAAACTCCATTTCGTCCATATCTACACACAAACGAACCCCCTTCCTTGGTGCAGTGATCCTGACGCAAATGGACACTAAAATCATTCGGTGATCGGAAGAATGTCTTCTCGGGGCACACTCCACAGGTCTGCCATGGACTTGAGACGTTAGAATCGGCAGTTCTTAGCATTTCCAAAGGACTTTTTGATCAGAAACATCGAGAAGACCTCCGAAAGTGAATAAATTAACGTTCACTCGTAAATCCAATTCCACTACAAATAAACTCTATTTAAAGGAATTTGTCTCTAAAATACAGCAGGATGGATACTAAAGACTAACTGCTGATTGAAATTAAGAGATCGTTTCAGAAACGACAAAGAAAAGGTTGCTTTTAACCTGCTTTTCATGTCATGACTGCCGTTGCTTCGATCACAAATCGATACTCTATCGATGTTGTTGATTTTCATTCGATACACATTCGGTATACACTCGGTAGTTGGTGATCGGAGTTTTCCGATGAATTTGCTGTAATTTGATTGGTTTAACGATTTTTACCGAACATTGGACCAATTCCTTATTTGGTGCGTACATCTTCATTCCCGCAGCGGTTGGTGATCGGAGTTTTCCGATGAATTTGCTGTAATTTGATTGGTTTAACGATTGTTTCCGACTATTGGTCCAATTCCATATTTGGAGCGTACATCTCCATTCCCGCGCATATTTGAAAATTCGCTGAACACAACACAAAATTGTCGATCTTTTTTCCTCTTTTACAGCATAATTTCATTACTTTTTTCGCCTCTTTTCGGTCTTAGAAGTAGCAAGAACTCTTCTCCTAAAAAGCTTGCTGAAATTCTTGACTGTTTAGCGATAATTTCGAGAGAAATCATTACTAAAAAGTAAGCTTACGTACAAAATGGCGATGCAAGAAAAAAGACGACAACGTCAACCTGGTCAACAGGAGGAAGAAGAAGCTGACAATGAAGTTGGCACGACTCAGAATATAAAAAAACTGGAGGTAAATCTCTTGTAACATTTAATTTTCTTAGAGCTCGGCTTAATAACGAACCCTAACGCCATCCTCGGGAACCCAGGGGTATATTCTGTCACTCGTTACTCGCTCCCAGAGAAATACCCCTGGGAACGAAGTCTGTTGGAACTTGAAGTCTGTTGGAAGCTACATGTACCCCCTGGAGCAAGCGGTACATGTCAAGACTGTATGCATACTCTCTCTCTCTCTCTGTAGTAGAACGAAGCAACCTGTATTCATGTCAACTCATCCCTGTCTCTAGCCAAAATGGGATTCACTTACTATTTGAATAGAAGAATAAAAGGGAACATTTGCAGAATACTCCACCACAGGAATGTTCTGCAACCCTTGAAGCAAACGGTACGCGTCAGGAACGCATGCATACACGTATCTAAAGTGTGCATCAACACGTTCCTGTCTTCCTGTCTAGTAGAACAAAACAGCTTGTATTCACATTAACACGTCTACTAGATCTAGCAAGACAGCTATGTGTTGATGTCACGAATACAAGCTGCTTCATTCTACTAGAGAGCAAGGCAGGGAAGCATGTACATTTAGACATGAATACAAGATGCTTGATCGATCTACTAGAGAGCAAGACAGGGACGTGTTGTTATATAGATACATGCATGCATACATGTATATACATCGTTATACATGATTGTATGGTCCTGACGCGTACTGCTTGTTTCAAGGGGGTAGCTTGTCGTGGTGGAGTATTCTGAAGTTTACTGCAGTTCTCAGTTTTATGCGAACTCAGACATTCAAACAGTCTGCTGGAACTTGGTTTTTCGCTGCCGTCAATCAAATTCAAAACTCAAACAAATTCAAAACTAAATACATTCTTCGACCAAATGATCCATAACTAGCTCAAAATCATATTTGGTTTCCATTTGGTGGGTCTTCTGACTTTTATTTATAAGTTTACTGTTTTTTTATGTTGATTGAGGGCAGCGAAAACCAAGTTTCAGCCGACTGCTTGAATGTCTGAGTTCGCATATTACTGAGAATCGCAGTAACCAAAAAAAATGCTGATTTTATTTTGATGTTGTTGTTTATACTCATGGTTCTTTTTAAAAACATACCATTATTTTAGTTTATACATGAATTAGTTATGATGGATGTAACTACTTCTTGGTTTAGGAATATGGCATCAGTGCCAATGATGTTGGTAAACTACTAGATGCTGGATACCATACTGTAGAGTGTGTAGCATATGCACCAAGGAAGGCTCTTCTTGCTATTAAAGGCATCAGCGATGCTAAGGCTGACAAGATCATAAAAGAGGCAGCCAAACTTGTCCCTATGGGCTTTACTACAGCTACAGAGTTTCACATGAGGAGATCGGAACTTGTAATGATTACTACAGGATCCAAGGAACTTGATAAACTGTTGCAAGGTCTGTAGCTAAATATTGATTCATGAATATTACATGTGAACATTAATAATATTATAACCTTTAGTGGCAGATTATGGAGGATGACTATAACCATGTAATACATACTTGTAATCATGTACATTATATATACCAGGTACATCTGGGGGTGGGGGGTGGGTTTGGGGTCGGAGGATGAACATGTGCATGTACATTTGTAGGTAGGAGAAGTTAAGGAGGGAGGAAGTCCTTTGATTCTAAAACAAAGGTTCCACTTTACAGCACATCCTGAATCTGAACGTTTTGGTATGATCACAATAATGTATCATAAATTATGTGTCATGCCTCAATCAGTCACAACAAGTATGAGTCATACCATACATACTGCCTGTACATATTAATTACTGATTTATGATTTTCTTGTAGGTGGAATGGAGACTGGAAGTATCACAGAATTGTTTGGGGAATTTCGAACCGGAAAGACCCAGTTATGCCATACCTTAGCAGTGACTTGTCAGGTATGTATTTAACCTGTACAGTACCAGTCACAAAAAAAGTACATGTACAGTGTATGTAAGGACCGTGCACAGTGCATACAAAACCCAAACGAAAACACACCCAACATGCAGCTGTAATACGTTTTTATAAATGCACTCGAAAACATATATTTTTTTAACATGACTGTATAATGTCTTTTTTGCTCATTTTCATATGGTATTGTTTTCTTTTGTAAAGTGAAGGCATGTAGTCTTGTTGTAAATTAAAATATATCAAATTCATTAATGATTTTAGCAACACTCCTGTCCTTTCAGCCAAATGTACATGTATAATGTACATTCAATTGTTTATTATTTGGTTCCTTTTTTAGCTTCCAATTAATAGTGGTGGTGCAGAGGGAAAGTGCATGTATATTGACACTGAAGGCACATTCAGACCAGAGAGATTACTGGCTGTAGCAGAGAGGTAATACAGTGATATATCAATGGATTAAATAACGTGTCGGTCATGTATGAGGTTTAATTAGCATGCAGAATGTGAAGGAAGATAAGTTTTAGGAAGTGTAAAGAATGGTGAGATACTTTCTGTATCAGAGTGATGATTAAAGCCTGGTTCACTCTAGCGTCGAAATCCGAAACTTGTGGAATCGGAAACATAGGAGAAGCTTTTGACCAGTTTGAACTAATAGTCGGAATCGGAAGCAGAAGGGCGACGGAATCGGATTCGGAAGGATCAGGTTCTCATTTTCTTACGATTGTTATGAGGCTTGTGTTGTTTATTTTTTAAACATAATGCTTATAACCTACACTTAGATTTTTTTAAATATTGCAAGATAGAATGACAAAATCATCGCCTGAACTTCCCCTTGTCCTTCTCCCTTACATACAACTGCTGTAACACAACATTACTGCAGTAATAACTTTGCATAAATGCACACTGAACATAATTCATATATATGTAGATACTGTAATTACATGTAAATGTACATGTCACATACATATATCAAGTCTCTCAATGAAACAATTACATAAAGCTCTTTAATTGCCTTTTGTACACATGCAAAAGTAGCTTGATTTTCAGATGCATGGCTCATGTGTCATACGCTGTTGCTTCCTCCAGAAGCTTTATAATTCATTATCATGAACCCTTTCACTGGTGACACATCACTGGCTGGCACACATGCCAAAATAAATAAGAGTTAAGGTGCGGACACACGGTGCAACATTGCGTGCAATATTGCTGGCAATTTTGTTGCAGCGTGTGTCCACCCATGAAACTGATTGCTCGCAATTTACTAGCGCGTGCTAATACGATGTAATTTGTTGATCTCAATGTTGCAGAAGTAGGACTCGATTCTATTTCATCTGCAACATTGCGCGCAACATGTTGCAGAGGTGGACACACGTTTGCAACAATACGTGTTGCAGGGAATGTTGCACGAAATGTTGCACCATGTGTCCGCACCTTTAGACTCTTTATTTTCTTATCCCAACAACTTGAGCTGCAATTCAGTATTCACAATAATAGTTGTATTTTCAAACAGCTGTTCAATAATAATAATAATAATAATAATAATAATAATAATAATAAAACTAACAATACAATGTGTACTAATTTTATGCACATTGTAAAATGTAGATATAGCCTATCTGGGCAAGAGGTGCTTGACAATGTAGTATATGCCAGAGCATACAATACAGACCATCAACAAGAATTGGTAGTTGAAGCAGCAGCATTGATGTCAGAATCAAGGTACAGTTGTACAATAAGCCAGTTTGGAGTTGAAGAATATGGTTCGAATTCAGTGCGCATGTGATTTTATCCCGATTATATCACGTTCTTTTGTTAACGTTTTCCATTGTCTGTGCACAGGTAGCCCAAGCGCAGCATTTGTATAAGAGAATGTATCCAGGCATTATTCAATGGTGGATTTTCAGCGTAAATATTGAATAAATGTTACTGTAACTTAAAAATTCTGAAACTCGCTCCAGACATTGGCAGGAACTACTTCAAGACACATAGTAAGTTACAGTAACATTTATTCAATATTTACGCTGAAAATCCACCATTGAATAATGCCCATACATTCTCTTATACAAATGCTGCGCTTGGGCTACCTGTGGTCTGTGTACTCTTATGACGTACGTCACAAAATATTCAAAACTCAAGTGGAACCACGAGCGTACACGAGTGGTTTCACTGCAAAGTTTTGAACATTTTGTGATGCCAAATCCATTGTCAATAAGAGTACAGACAATGGAAAACCACTTGCAATTTCTTTTTAACAATAACAAAGTAAAAAGAAAACATTCAAAAGCAAGGATAAAGTTTGAAAGAAAAAACGTTTTAAACGCGCGCTGGGTCTGTGTGCGAGCGATTCGTCATTCTATGTGTCTATATCCTCTTATTGACAATGGCTGAGAGCCAATCAGATTGCGAGATTACGCTCTGTTATTGTAAAAATGTACATGTACACAGTCTGTGTAATAAACCTGTACCTATGATATCTTGATGCACACTCTGCATGCATCATTTGCAAACTGTATGTGTACCAAAATTGAAAACCTGTTCATTAACTCCAAGGCTATAGATATAAATCAATCATTGTTTTGGTAGGTTTGCCTTACTAATTGTGGACAGTGCCACTGCTCTGTATCGCACAGACTATTCAGGCCGTGGAGAACTTTCTGCTCGTCAAATGCACTTGGCACGATTCTTGCGAACTTTACTCCAGAGAGCTGATGAGGTACATTTGAAATATATAAAAATAGGGCTATAGAGTGGTCTCTGAAAAATACATGTACCGGGTCTCGGAATAATCCGAGTGGCAGTCTCGAAATCTTGGCATTGATTCCAGGAAAGAGTCTTGGATTCCGGATTTCATAAAAATCAATATGCAGCTCAAAATCTCGAATTTTCAAATTTCAAACAATAGTCAGGGAGCAAATGTCGTAAAAGAAAGTCCCGTGGGAATTTTGTGCTGAAAGCAAGCCACCTATCTAGATGTGTTAAGGGGACACTAAGGAACAAGAAACATGTTGTCGGCAATTTTGTAACTCGCACCGACAGCCGATATGGCGGGTTTAAAATGTGACGTATATGACCCAGCATGGAAACGAGGCTGATCCATAAAATGCGATATAACCATCGTTAATTGCAACAAATCGTTACCGAACTTACTCATACTTTACATATAAGTGTATCTGACACAACTAAGAAACTTTTAAGTAATAAAGCTGGTCACGTGAGCATGACAGCATGGAAACGAGGCTGGACCATAAAATGCGCTATAACTTATTTTGAATTGCATAAAATGTATCCAAATTCACCCAAATCAATGACATATGTGATCGTTACACTACCAGACCGTAAGTTGTTCATTCTAGACTGCGATCGGGTACGTCATACTGGTTTAGGGGAGTCACGTGATAATACGTGAAAGCGGGGCTGATTAAGTGGTTTCTCAACTGAGTCTAGAAAACATTTCCAATCATAATTTGCCAATGAAACTGTACAGCTTCTTTAGGTGGGTCATACAAGGTCCAAACAACTTTCAGCTGAAAAGAAGTCTGATGAGGTGCATAAGCGCGCATGCAATGAGTCTTGCTCAAAGTACGACAAATAAAGAACAAGAAGTCAGAAACTCTTAGGTGGTCGACAGCTGAAATGCCACAACAGTTGGCTGTTGGCCTAGCTGTCCACAAGGCAGTCCAAAGTAAAGCGTTGATAAATATGCTACACGGTTTTGGGATGTTGGCTGATAAAAACAGAATCCTCAGAGCTATAGGCGCAGATCGAACCAAGTGTTCTCAAGCGTATGGTTCAGAATCATGTTGTTTACAGCGAATTCAAAAAACGTTGTTCTAGGTTTTGTTGCATATTGCATATTGCATTCCCAGACCGAAGTGCATAATTGTCTGATCAATCATGACATGTGTTCGTTTGCGTTGCGTTGCGTTGCTGAAACTGAGATCATGGTTGACTGTCAGGGCTTCCCTGATATTTATTTGTGGGTTTTGGAACCCCAAAATAGAAGAAAATACACATCCATTACCATGCATAATGCACTTCGGTCTGCAGGGAATGCAAAATACAATATGCAACAAAACCTAAGACATCGTTTTTTGAATTAGCTGTATATACCTCCAGACAGTGTAGGGCAGGCATATCTGTCTTTTTTTTTTCGTTCGACAATGTGGACTTTGCTGAAGACACTCCTGAAGGGAAACACACCTTCCAAACAGCAAAGGAGTGTCCCTGAAGACAAGAAACCAGACTTGAACGTCGATACCCCAGACCAGAGTCGCTCAACTGAATTAAAGAGCTTCCTGAGTCAATTACAAGCCTCCTTGAATGTCCTATGCCTCCTTCAAAGCCCTTCAGTCCTGTTTACCCATGGTTTGGTCTGTTTGCTGAGAATGAACTTCCGGTAAGAGTCAGGATGCAATATTTGGCATGGCTTCTCGGGAGTAGTTTGACCAGAACTCCAATTGACAGCACGCAAGTGACAGGAACACAAACGAATATCGTGAGCACTCTAGGGCAGTTGGAGAATCAGCCTGCAAAGAGTACAACAATCCTGGTGTGGTCTGGATACAATTAACTCACTGATCAGTAATGCAATGCCTTTGACACGAGTAGGAGCACCACCTCTGATTGCTGCACCAGCGCACGAATGACAGACCTTACTGACTGTTCTAATGCAGGTCCAGAAGATCAAGAAAAAGGTGGTAGATCCGACTTAGTAGGAAGACAGTCATTTCACTTGACACAGGGCTCTACCAACTGGCAAAGAAGCTGCAAATGGCTCGCCACAGGATCCAAGTCATTTTATACTCCATCCCTTCGAGCTGTATATAGTAATGGCCCAACTACGAACAATCGGAACGTTCAGTGAAAATAGTGGACTGGACTGACATGTGCTGGATAGAATCAGAACTGTACGGTCCAACAACGGTCCAACAAATCATTGATGGTAACCACGTAAAGAGAGGGCAGACCGCTCACCTGATTACCGTACAGACACTGTTCGTAATGTATCAGGAATCTTTTTTTTTCCCATCAAGATCCGAATTCGTACTGCACTGTCTTGAGCAGTTGGCAAAGTCTTGAGCTTGTTGATGTTTGCACCGATGGTTAGAATGAAGGTATTTGATGCTAGCCAAAGACAATATTCCATTGATTAAGGTTGTGAGTCAGTACACGAGGATTGTCAATAATAATAATATATGATATCAGTTATCCGAGCGGTTCGATTCGAATCGAATCGAGAAGCTCTTGAGGTATTCACCAAGTACTTTTTCACACGCAGCAGGCTAAACTATGCCCGTATGACTCCCGTCGACTTAGCAGAGATGCAGATGTTACATGAAACGCATCCATAGATTTATGAGGAGTTTCGGCAAGGAAACTGGGTTGTGAATAAGAACTATGTGCAATTGGTGCAGATAATGCCCTGAAACACATCAACCGGTCAATGAAGGCGGGGCACTTTAGTTGGTTAACTCCAACGCCAGCACCAATAGTACATAGTACTTCCTGACTGCTCCCGAGCTTGCAAGTCTAGCAGAGAAAGCAAAACAGGTGGCGGGTACTTCATCTAAGACACCGACACATCATCACCACCTTAGTACTGCTGTAAGGTTGCACCACTGGAGAAGAACATTTAGAAATTGGTCACCAGCATACGACGCTTCACGAATCCATTCTCTGCATGAGGAAAGAGCAAAACACTATTGGAAACGAGTTGTTTGGTCACTTCGTAAAATAAAGGATCCAGTCAAGAAAATGCAGCATCTGGTCCCCAATAAAAAACGCAAGTGCTTCTTACATGGAACACTAGTGGGGAAGACTACAAGTGATAGCCAATGACAAAATGGTTGACCTCAAGGAAGATCACTCTCATTTTGTGCGGGTCATCATGGTCTGCAAGTCACGCCCAGAGATTGACACCAAGGAAGCTGTCGGGCAGTACGAGTTCTCCTACAGTGACATGATCAATGTTTTCCTCGGATGGCACCATTTTTCACTGTTCCTCAATGGACATATTTGTCTAAGTTTTTGTAAAAAAGAACATGACAAAGGTTCGACAACGGTCGTACGCTATGAAATGATATCATTTTTTGATGAAATCCACATACATGGCGAAAGTGTCTGTACCTTAGCCTCGTTCCCATGCTAATCACATGACCACCTGTATCACAGACGAGGCGCCTGGTAATGTAACAATCACACATTTCATTGATTTGAGTGAATTTGGATATATTTTACGCAATTCAAAATAAGTTATGTCATTTTATGGCCCAGCCTCGTTTCCATGCTGTCATGGTCACGTGACCAGCTTTATTACTTAAAAGTTTCTTAGTTAGTTGTGTCAGATACACTTATATGTAAAGTATGAGTAAGTTCGGTAACGATTTGTTGCAATAAACGATGGTTATATCGCATTTTATGGATCAGCCTCGTTTCCATGCTGGGTCATATACGTCACATTTTAAACCCGCCATATCGGCCGTCGGTGCGAGTTACAAAATTGCCGACAACATGTTTCTTGTTCCTTAGTATCCCCTTAACACATCTAGATAGGTGGCTTGCTTTCAGCACAAAATTCCCACGGGATTACACATGCTCCCTGACTAAAAAGTGTCTCTGCGAGTCTCGGATTTGACCATTCTATATAGCCCTAAAAAAATGATGTTTACTTATAAATGCTATCGCACTGGCATCTTCTACTTTCATTGTTATGTGTTTCCAAACATTCACAAACACGGCACCTGCAGTGTTTATTTTATTTTGTGTGGTTGCAGTTATGTTGTGTTTTCTATAATAGTTTGGGGTGTTGCGATAGTAATTACCAACCAGGTGGTAGCACAAGTCGATGGTGCATCCATGTTTCAAGCTGACCCTAAAAAGCCTATCGGTGGAAATATTATGGCTCATGCATCAACGACAAGGCAAGTACATGTACATGTACATGATCGATGATAAATCACTGAAGGGATTGAAGAAGCTTATTGTAACATGATTAATTATTATTTCATTGTAAGATGACAACCAAAAAACTCAAGCAGCTTAACATTCAAAATCAGCTTCACCTACAGTACATGACATGTACTATGTACACAGTCTGCCACCCGCCAATTGTCAAAAACCTTTCAGACAATGTGCTGATCAAAGCTAGAAAGTCGTCGATGTCATAATTTGCATGTCATGTTTTTTTTTTCAGACTGTCCTTTCGAAAAGGAAGAGGAGAAACAAGAATTTGTAAAGTTTATGATTCTCCATGTTTACCGGAAGCTGAGGCTATGTTTGCTATCAATGCAGATGGCATTGGTGATGCAAATGACTAAGGAAAGACCCACACATAAAGTAATATTAAGTACTGTAAATACTGTTATAAGAGCAGATTTAACATTGATATAATTATATGCAATGTATGGTACCAATAAACAAGGTATCGTAAGATACACATGTGGTGCAGCATAATATGCACATACTCGGCAATTAATGGAGTACAGTGTGATCCTATCGCTGAAATGTGTTGCACTCAACAAAGTGCAGAGGCAGGTACATAACAGATCACTGTACATACTGAAATCATGCCATTGCTGGTGATATTGTGTGCAATGTTGCACCATGTTGTCTTCACCTTGACTGTATCCTTATTATGAACCAATGATTTAGTTTAACTTAATACCCCCCTCCCCTCCCCAAGTATTTACCTCGATTAACAAAGCGGCATGTTCCCTCGATTAAGCGCCCTCCCTCGATTAAGCACCCTCCCTCGATTAAGCACCCCCCTTGCCCTCTAAATTTGAAATAAGCGCCCAGGGCACTTAATTGAGGAAATACGGTACTTGATTTAATACTTAATTCCATTCATTTGATCAACTCACTCAACTCATAATGATTATCAGCTGTTATCAACAGAGACCCTCTATTATATACATGTAGATACATGTATGATTCAGTCAAACCTCTGCACAGTGGCCACCTGGCGACTTGTGCCCATTGTGTAGAGGTGGCTATCGTGGGGAGGTTTAAATAGGCTTGCTGGCGGCCAGAAGTAAATATTGTGGACATTACAGAGAGGTGGCTGGAAAGTGGTTGTTAGCAGAGGTTCAACTGACAATATTTTCATGTAGATTACAAGACATGTACTAGCCATTGGCTTCATAATTAGCTCAGACTACATGTACACTAGTTCGGCCTCTTATGCAGACGTTCTTAAGGTCATTCTTCCCTCCCCATTAGAGGAGGGAAGCATTGCACAACAATCCTAAGAACATCTGCGTAGGAGGATACTGCATAGGAGGCTGCATGTACACCAGCCTGCAGTATTAATTCAATCCCTGAAGGCACACAGGAACATACATTGTACTAGTCTCCCTCGCATCCGTTCTTAGTCCCGTGAGAGGGCTTTGCGTGACAGGACTAAGAACGGATGCGAGGGAGACTAACATTGTACTAGTTACATTGTAAATCATGCCTGTTATGCAATAGACTTATTACTGTAAATTTCCCAACTATTAATAATTCATTATTATTTTTGGTAAAATATATTGAAAAACTGTTTATTTTTAGAGAAAATTTTGTATGATTGTATAAATAAATGATAAATATTACTGTGTTCAACAACAAAAACACTGATTTTATAAATCATCAGGCACTTACAAAAAAATGCAATTTTTGGTACATATTATTGATATAAAATAAACCTCAAATTTTATCTAAATTTTTCATGTACTGCACATGTATAATTGTCAATCACATTTTGACAAGAAAAAAACAACAATAATACCGTACATTAGCAAAAATCACTTTAATTTATATATTATTTTTTTTACAACTAAGTTGAGGGCATTGTCAACATGAGTCCAATTATGTAAAAACTGTTACAGAACTTTTTTTTTTCAAAACAACTAAGACACCATAACTTATATATAAATACAAGCAAAAAAATATTTAGAACATTGACTTCGATCAGATTTAAAAATATCAGTGTTGTAAAAAAAGCTAGTCTCCTTAATTTGTAGCCGTCAGGGATTTCGTCACAAATATTTAAAAGAGTACTTGATAACTTTACTGACGTTTTGATCCTTAGCTATAGCCCTTCTTCATAGTAAGTAATATATCATTTAATTTGCCAAGTATTTGTAGTCATTTTGTGACAACTTAACACCAAAGTCATCCATTGATAAGTTGTTTTACAAGTTTATTTATTTATTTGTACCATATATGTACTTGTTGAAAATCCAGTAAGCTTTTGTCAATCATGAACATCAATAATATGCCAAATGCAGTTACTTGTTCTTCGATGTCTACAGAAACTATTGTGACTTTCATCTACACTGTAGGGTAGTATTTTTATTATATATTGAAGAAATAGAAAACGAGGCAGCGTGCTCTATCGAGTTATAGAAGCACGCGGGAATTGGAAGAAGATGAGAGAAGTGCTAGAAGAAGCATGAGGCGTAGCCTCGCAGTTCTCGAGTCTTCTTTCGATTCCAAGTGCTTCTATAACTCGATAGAGCACAGCTGCCAAGTTTTCTATTTCTTTTATAAAATACAATTATGTTTTAAAATAAGCAAGTTTTCAATTTTGTTCGTTGCAAAAATGTTTGAATATATGCGCGCACGTGCACTGTGCTCTCATAGAGCACGTGGAATATGCATCCTTTGGCCAATCAAGTTCTATAATATTATATTTTGTTACTTTACTGTTAATTTATGCACGACTTCTAGCTTCTAGCTTTTATTATTATCGTGTTAAAATAAGGTTATCTATATATAATATCTATCTATCTATCTCGCTTGGGATGCATTTTTTTTCCTGATAAAAATCATCATATACTGTATTAAGCTTGTGGAACTTCCTCTCGTAAAAGTGGCGTAGTCTCTTCTCTTGTGGCTACAGTATACTTTTTGATGCAACTGTAATTAAAAGAGCACACAGATTTCTATTATTTTTAATTAGTAGACCAGACCATACTTGTAATTTAAAGCATGCATTGAATCGTTCATTTACTGATCATTAGCTGTCACACAATGTCCTTGTGTTCTGCATTGCTATAGATCATTACAATCCTAAAAGCATCACACCATGACCTACATGTATGCAACTAATATAGCCACCACACCATGACCTTGCGTTATGCATTTACTGATCATTACCATCTATAAAATATAGTGTCGTGCCATGGCCTTGTGTCATGATGTAGACTGATTCCATAAGTCACTGTTTTCGCTCCTTTACCCTGGTGGCCGTGTGTCACGCCATGCCCTTGTGTCCCACAACTGCTTACCTTATGGTTACAAGTGGGATGAGAGCAAGTCCTGCATTTATCATAAATGGAAGACCAGCAGCATACTTCCAACTGACAGCCACAATACACCAGGAGTATAAAGGATTAAAAATTAACTGACTGCAAAAGTTACATAGGCTCTCCAGAGAAGCAAACACTGAGAACAAGGCACCTGGAATAAAAACAATAGATTGAGGCAATACTTACCGTAAATATTGTGAGCAACATGCATGTTTAGATCAGACCTACCTTGTTCTTCTTGTTCAACCATTGTGATAACTGTGCACCAAGGCAAGGCTTTGGCATTGCACTGAACATACCGACGATACATGCTGTAATGTAAAAGAAGACCATGAGACCCTACATATATATATGCATGTGCACAAATCATATATGCAGATAACCCTGCAAGATAACCCTGCTAGTATCTTGTATCTGCATATATTTCTGCATATGATTTAATATGCAATTGTGCAAAGGGTCTACATGTATGTTGCCAATAATTATTGCAATTAATAGCACATTTTGTAGCTCAGGACAGCCATTAGCTGGCACATCACCATTATTAGATGTGCAACCAGGCCTGTTCTTTCCCTGCTGAGTGAAAGAAAGGAGACTGGCAGCAGTACAGCTGGCTCGTTTGCCATTATTTCCATGCTAATTAACCCAGTCGGTAGAGCATCAGTAATTACATGTAGTTCCAGAGGTTGTGGTCAAATATTTTTGTATCTTCTCCGATTGGTCTTGTTTCCTTTCTAAGGAATTTATGGACCAGTATATTTGCATATGACTTTGCCATGTTTCTATCTGTTCTCTATTCATCTGATTAATATTTATACTTCATTGCACATTTTTGTGGGTGTATGAGGAAAGCCATGAAAACCATCTCCTTAGTTTCCATTGCCTATACTTACATAGAAACATTTGCAGTGTTGTTTTTGAGAATCCAATCATAACTAGATTACCGATTAGAAACACTGTTCCAAACTGAGTTGCAGTGTAATTGGACAACTTGAGACGCGAGCAACCATATATACCAACTACAGCACCTAATGCTTTAGAAAACAGTAGAGTCCCCGAGAAATAGCCTATGACAGTCGCACTCCAACAGAGAGGTGAATTTTTAGTGTAAAGAACGATTAAGGTTGTAGTGATGAACTGTGCTAGTAGGTAGATAACTGACAAGAACAACAGCATAAAGAGAATCCATCGTCCTTTCCTCTTTTTGGTATATACTGTAATCACTGGCTTAACATTGTCCCAGGTGAAGCAATGTCTTGTAGATTGCTGTCTACTTTCTTGGGGCAGTGATTCGGGCAAGAAGAACGTGATGTACACAATGTTGATAAGATGGAAAGACAGTATCAACCAAAACGTTGCTGCAAAGCCAAGTTTTTCAATCCAAAAACCACTTGCAAATTGTCCTATTGTTCCACCCAGAAAGGCGAGTGCCTCTAAGACCCCAAGCTTTAGAGCCCTTGCTTTAGGCGGAGTAGTGTCGGCAGCGTATGCCAGTATTGCAGTAACCATTGTTGGGTAATAACCACCAAATCCTCCTATACTTGTGGCTACAATGAAATTATAGTACCAGTGTAAATTAAATTATCACTGAGATCAATATTTAGTGAGTTTAATTAAGAATGTAATTATTTTTTATATTACATGCATGTACTCCATTCACCCCTGGGTACACCCTAGCTGTAGCGAAGCATCACAAGTGGGAAGTAATATAATTTATAATGGTAATAGGACCGAGTGGAGTCCAATTTGGTTGTAATCATACAAGGGATCATAAACAAAAGTGGACGGCTGGGTATAGCGGGAGTCCAATTTGTTATTATATTCTGAGTATTATTACCTACAGAATTGGACTGCGACAGAATAAAAATCTGAATAAGACAGAAAATGCCCGCAAAGCATTCTGGTACTTGTAGTCATATAATGCCATCATGAAAATGGCCATATATTAATCATTTAGTGATAACTATTAAAAAAATATTTTCATGATAAACAAATCAATATAATGCTACCCAGTAAAATGACCAAAAACGATGACATACAGTATGTTGGTGAAAAAGCGAGAAAAGTTAGGGGAGGGTAGGTAGGTTTAATACCCGTAAATTTATTTTGAGTTGAAGGAGTTCATAATCTCACCTATCATAAAAACATACACTGGCCACTTCATGTATATGGTTGTCAAGATAACCCCAAGTTGCAAGGATGCAGTAATTGAGACAATCAACATGAGAGGCTTGCGTCCTCTTCTGTCTGACCAGGGACCAAGAAAGCAAGCCATTACAAGAGCTGGTAGTGTCAATGCAAGGTTTACTGCAAGGATGTACTTTGATGCCTTTTGCTGGATGGCCACTTCAAAAGCACTACGAGACAATTCATTACTATATTATATTGATTACTGAGGCAAGAGTGCTCGCATAATTTAATAATATAATTTTGGGTGACCTAGGCAGCACAGAAGTACTGCTATATCAATAAGTAAATGTAGCCTGCGTGGCCAGGCTCTCAATCGGAAATCGGAAGGGTCGGGGGTCGGAAATCGGAAATCGGATCGAAAATTAGAGGGGAAGAGGAGGGGGAGGGGAGGGAAGTTTCCTATCCGATTTCCAACCCTTCTGATTGAAAGCCTGCCTGGCCACGCAGGCTAGCTAATCAATAATGGCCCTGCATTCCCTTCCAAAAACTGCATGCATGCAGCTAGTTTGCATGCTTCTATACATGCATGCAAATTAAATATGCCTGCAGAATGAAGATGTCATGTACATGCCAAATAAGAATTGTAATAATACAACTATTAAACTAAAAAATATTAATTCTAAAATATATATAGTTACTCTGAGTGTGCAAAAAGTACTAACCATTTAGCATACATGTGTATATGTGTTTTTAATTTGACACCTTTCAGACTTCTGGGTTCTGGTTTAGCTGTGCATGCTTATTATCATACAAATATATTATTATTATTATTAGAGTCGTTTTCGTATGAGTGGGAAGTAGCTACGGTACGGTTCGTACCGTGCAGTGACCGTATCGCATCATCATCATGTGGTATCCAATCATTCTGATTGGTTGAGAAATTATTTCGCTTGCTGTGATTGGTTGAATACAATGTGTTCGATTCCGTACTGTAACCGTAACTCCGTGCCGTAGGTTTCCCACTCATACGAAAACGACTCTATTGTCATTATTATTGTCAGTGCTATTTTTTGGAGTAAAAGGTTCCAGCCACAAAGTATGATTGCTAAATTCATAACCATGCAGTATCATATAATGGCAAGAAATCTGTAATGTGTTTTAGCAATTTTGGAATAGCCAGTCGGCGGTGTTCAGAGCCATGCATGTAACTGCATGATAAAAAGCCGGGGGAGAGGGGGGTACTCGGCCATTTTTAGGGTAGGGGTGTGCTGCTATGATCCCAAAAACCTTACCCTATCCCAGACCTAAAAACGGAAATTTTCCATACCCTATTGGGCGGCACATACCCGTATACCCCCCCCCCCCCCCCCCCCCCCCAGGATCAAACAAAAGCACCAGCGGCTAGTTTATATTTGATGATCCTGTACTCTAAGAGTTGTTGCCATGGGCTTCCTGTGGTATGAACCTCTCCAGCCTACCTCAGTCTTTCTACCACAGGAACTCCATTTCATTTTAAATATATCCTTCATACCCTCACCTATGTCTTGTTTGATTGATGTATTTTGCTCCATTGCACACTGTGTCATTATGATTTCCTTTGATATTTAAATCCATTTTCGCTCTTTCATACAAATACTGTTGCATGATGGGATTCTCCAGAAGTACCCCGGCAATATACAGGAATATCACAATTTCTACTGTGGCGGCACGGTGTGGGTTTTTGATCCATGTGAGACTTGGGGCAGCTGATGATGTCATGATGTGTACTTACATACAACTCAAGAGGCACTAGGAAGCTTTGTTGAGAAAACACAGATTTGTGTAAATTATTAAAGCTTATAATTTGCAGGGCGTAGCCGCCAGTACGGTTGGTCAGGTTTCAACCGGACCACTTTTCGAATGAAACAGTTTCAATTTATTTACATTTTTTAATTATTCAGAATTTTTTTATGAAAAACAAAGTTTGAAAACCGGACCACTCAAAATCTGGGTGACTACGGCCCTGATTTGTGTGTTTGAAAAAGAGGTTCACAAGGGATGACAGAGAGGGAATGCATGCAGACACTGGGTGACAATCCAGTTTAAATAATAGCTGCAGTGTTATGCTACAGTGGTACCGCCGCTACAGTCGAACCATAGCGGCCACTTTCACTCAAATTACCGGAAATCGGTCCCCATGTACTTATTGTACGGTCACCTCTATTAAACGGTCCCGAGGGTGACTGCTTAATAGAGGTTTGACTGTATCTTGAATTCAGTATCTAGAACTGACAATATATCCCCCCCCCCCCCCCCCCCCCCCATTCTATTTTGTAAATAAATTGTAAAATTGAACTCCTATATATAGCTGCTAATTTTGCCCGAGATCGTCAACAATAAATGTTCTGCTAATTCCCTCACTGAGGGCTCACTGACGCAGTTCCAGATAGCGGAGTTCCAGTGCTGTATTGGCAAAGTTGCAATTTCACTGATTATCAAGCCTAGTTAATTTATGCAATCATGTACATAATGTACCCCCTAATACCGGCCTAGCTGGGTTCCAGATCGGCCGTGAGGGGATTTATACATGTTGTACCTTTGATTATCAGGATTATTATTATTCAGGACCACTCACCAGTACCGTGGTACATTATAGGGCAGAAGAAATCAACCTCCATCAGCCCATACTGAATACCACAGAGTATGTAGACCGATTTCCTGTTTCGATATCGCGTGAGTCGAATTGCTTATATATATAGTCGGGCTTCCTGTGGTTGATCACGTGCATTGTCAATGACAATCAAAATGGCGGACGGAAGACGAATGTTTGTGACTGTTAGGCTGGATGAATCGTAAATTCTACCAAGATCAGGTCTAACTACAATGACCACGCTACTTCATGCACCTCAAGGGATCAATGGAGAACCAGGAGAAACTGAAATATGAGCGAATTGTGTGACTACAAGGACGTGAGCCATTCGTTTGACGATGAAGATCACATCTCCCTCCACCATCTTTACAAGTCGTTCTGCAATCATGTCACGCTAGGGCAGTGGGAATTGGCTCGAGTATGTCTGAGAGGGTTGTACGAGAGAAGACATGACTTAGAGAATCCCTTGAAGGAGATTGTACGTGCTGTGATCGATCAACCAACGTCGGCGAGGTATAAAACTATTTTTTTTTTTACATTTAGCTTAAAATCATAGCGACATGAAAAATGCTATTAATTAATATTATTGTAATAATGACATTAACAAGAAGCATATGTTTTTCTTCTATCATTTTTTCCCCATTTCATTGTTCATATTGATTATTCAAATATAACTTATTGTATCGAAACAATATTTACTATATAAGCTTAACATAATGTACAAAATGTATACGGCAAGGTCTTTGTGTAGCTCCACAAATTGTCCTGGTATGCACACATACAGCCCAACCATTCCTTTTAAGGCTACTAAATAATTGAATAAAATGATATTTGCATCTTTTTATGGGTTTCTAGAGCACACGCAAATG
The DNA here is from genome assembly GCA_033675265.1 of Actinostola sp. cb2023. NCBI lineage: Eukaryota > Metazoa > Cnidaria > Anthozoa > Actiniaria > Actinostolidae > Actinostola > Actinostola sp. cb2023. The sequence continues at coordinate 182,156 of JAUJYZ010000876.1, read as the reverse complement.
CATATTACATGTCCAGCTCGTGTGCTGAGTAATGTCCTATGTTGGGCTTCCTGTGTGCGTCCCAAAGACACGCCCGCAGAGATCCAGGATCCACCTTTCAGTTTCAGTACTGTTCTAGTCCAGCTTGATTTGTAGCAATTTAATAATTAACTGATCGTACACTGTGTACGTTCTAAGTGACCTGGGTCGCTCAGTGGTTAGAGTGCCTGACTAGTATCCAGGATGTCACGGGTTAAAATCCCATCTGGGCTCAGTATTTTTCTGAGTCTTTTTACGCTTGATGAAACCTTACGAACTACATTATTGATAATTTGTGTTGCTCCTGGATAAAAGTTACACTAACTTATACATTATTTTGTACATTTTGATCAGAACATAATTCTTTGTTATTCAACAGCAGTGGATCTCCATCAGTCATCTCTCCTTTGCATCTCTCTTGGTTGTGTCTTGTGGAGTATTTAGAACTGTTTACATCATATGAGGTAAAGCATATTACTACGTACTGTCATGAAGAATACTCTCATGAAGACAGTGTCCCATTTTCACACTCTAAAAGTCATTATAAAATATACGATATAATGTGCACTCTGATTTTCCAAAGGATGCATGTGCTACATGCTAGGGGTGTCGAATGGTCCCCACAAAAAGTCAGTCTTGCAAAATTTTGGTTAAATTTCCCAGGTCTCGAAGTCTCGTTTCCCCCTGCAAAAAGCCATCTCAGAGTCTCCAATTTTGAAAACAAAGGAAATCGGTGATAAAGTATGATATGTTAGCCTGATTTTCAGACGGCTCGTGTCATACGCTCTCGCTTCCTCCACAATATATGTACATGTATGATTTACATTTAAAAAATAAATTCTCAGTAATGAACAGAATAATGTATATAATATATATTTTCTATTATCAGGATAAGCTGCCAGCTCCAATTGCACAGACTGTAGAGTTTCGCCTTCTTCTGTATCTCACTTGTAAAACAGCACCAAAACAACTTATTCAGGTACTAATAATAATAATAATAACTTTATTAACGTGTCATGTTTTCTAGGTAAATTAATCCTAACAATGACAACCACAACTGCAACCGTTTAACAGCCATTTAACGGGTGACAGTTGAGGCTGTTTGACGGTCTTTAAATGGCCGACTGTCGGTCAACTACATGTAGTTGGTCAACAGTCGGCCAATAACCTTTCTTGGTATGTGGTTGTCTACTACTGGTACTGCTATTTTCACTTGAGCAAGTTGTGTGCCACTTTTGTTTATTTCCAGACGTTCGTGCTAATTGTTTTGATTGAACTGTCAAACAGTCTGTTTTGGTCTGCACAACATTTGTGATTTCACTCTGGGAACATTCTGTGGCGGCAATTTCAAAATGGTGTTGTTGATCAGTTGAAAGTGGAATATTTTCCACAAAAAACACCGGTCCATATTATTCCGACTTGTCCATTTAAATCCGACCTTTGGGGTCAGGATACTAATGATTAGGGCTTTTCCGCTGAAACCAATAACGGTTGGGTATTCACGCGAGGATGTCCTAATGACTAGGTAATCCAGGGGATTGTCACTACCGATTCACCCAATGATCAGGGGAATTGACTGTAAAGACCTTTCCATAAGCTAAACGATTGCAAATTCCCTTACAGATAGGGTAATAAACACTAGTTGCACTAGGGGATGAAAACGGTGATCCAAAGATGCGTTTTTATCACCAGACTCTGCTCGGATGTTTTTTTCTACTTGTCCGCCGCCATATTGAATCCTCGTTGTTTGCGGGAAACTGAGGCTGAGTTGTGACGTAGAGTTTCTGAAAAGCTCCGTTTTTGCCGTCCACACTAAAACGATAGACTTGCGTTTTCAAAAGTCTCCGCTTTGGAAAGCGTTTTCGAAAACCTCCATTTTCATAGATAAACATCTCCGTTTTCGATCGTTTTAGTGTGAACGCTTGCATAAAAACACATGAAAAAGTATGTATTTTCAAACGAAAATGGATTAGTGTGGATGCGGCCTGAGAAAGCCAAACACCAAAGTTCTTCGTTTTGTGGGTTTTGGCTTCTGGCAATCAAACTTTCAAACTTTTTGAGCCTAGAGCACCATCTTTGAAAACACCCACTCACGACAAATTATCCGACATGATTTTCAAAATGATTCTTTTTTTAGGAACTACACGACTACTACTGCAAAATAGTTTATGGTGACACGTCAAGTTTCAAAGATGACATTTCCATCCTTTCAACCTCTGCTTTGCAATTCCTGCAAAACCTTCTTGATGAGGATCCTGCATTTGGTCATGCACTCATATCACAGCTTACTTCCCATACTAAATATTTCCTGGAAAACAACCATAATCTGGAACAACTGTATACCACCTGCATCAATAAATGCCTGGACACTTTGGAGAGTCATGGTAGTTCCATGAAAAGAGTTGGGTCGATATCAAGCCTGGGTTCATTGGAACAACCAGACAATATTGAAGAAACAAAGAAGCACTTGTATCAGTTATTGTCATTCATGAACCCTACACCAGATATGATATCACTATCAGATGACCTGGACTCTCTTTTTGAGAGGTTCATCCAGCACTCCAAGACACCAGGGTTGATGTGTTTAGACCTGGGTACCTTGTATTCTTGCCTTCTCCAAAGACCAACTACATTCCTGATACAGAAGTTTTGCCAAGTTGAAAACAAGATGAGATTGTCTTATGCGGATGAAATGAAAACTTTCACTGGGCAACAGAGATTTGGTGTTAGGTCCCCTGTATATTTCCCTGCTGTTCGTGTTTGCTTGTTTCAGACGCATGTCGCTGAGAGGACAGAGGCGTGGCAACACCTGTTCTTCCATGCACTTAATCAAAACCATGTGTTGGAGAATATTGTGGTAATGATTAATTTATAGTGGTTTTTTTTAATAACATGACACATCTAGTAATGGTTTTAGTAGGTTGGTGTAAATTGCACTCTAACATGACACATCTAGTAATGGTTTGTAGGTTGGTGTAGTCATTATTTAGTAGAAGTTTTCTTCAACCTTTTTTTTTGGGCATATATTCCATTGATTAATAGACAATCATCGTTTCAATAATAACAATTAGAATCATTTTCATCTCATTATACTCGCGCATAGGCAGATATAACAGCACGCACATTAGTTTGTATACGTGTAAATTTGTGTTTCTTAGCCGTTGATTTGACGTTTTTATGTAACATTCTTTCTCCCTGATGATGGACGATGTATCCGAAAGCTTGGGGGTAAAAAAAAAAAAAATGAAGGTTGAAGAAACTTCTACTAAATGACATGACACATGTTTTTAAAAGTACTTACAATGTTAATTTGTATATTTAAAAAATATCAAGTCAGGACACAAATTATCATTCACCGGTACTTTGCCTGACAACACAGTGGTCACTTACAAATGGTCCAATACTCCAGTTTCGCGTTGTTTAGAGATGACCGCTGTCCTTGACAAAAGACGCATTTGTACAGGGTAATAGCCTCGATTCAGAAAACAGTCCGTGCAATTCAAAAATGTTTCTATTGTTTCATGTCAACATTTTTTCATGTTCTTGTTGATATTTGTGAATAATTTACACTGACTCGAGGCTAATCCTGTACAAATGCGTCTGTTGTCAATAAGTACAGCGGTTTTACAACGGGATCTGTGAACGCGAAAAGGGCCTATTGTACTACATGTACTTTCCCTTATTGATTTACAAACCCTTTTGCTTGTGTTCTCCTTAGGAAACGGCATTGTTGCTTATCAAGGATGGAGACTTCAGTAAAGTGACCCAGCTTTTAAATCCACCAGAATTTAGAATGCTTAAACCTCTGGTGTTGCTTCTTGGATGGCCGTACTGTTACAGCTGCGAAAATGCTAGGAACTTATTGGATGCTCTTTGGGATCCCAAGGTTAGTTCATGTTTGAAGGTACAACGAGAGAGGTTGAGTGTTTATGAAATTCTGAAGTACATGTACTTCATACATAAAAGTAGCCCTACGAAAATGAGACATGGGTCACAATTTCAGTTAGGATATCAATATAAATATTGGCCCCAGTAAGGATCATCATCATCATTATCATAATGATAAACATATTCACAATCATCATGTAGTTGCCATCATCATAATCATAGTTGCCATCATCTTCTATCATCACATTTCCACCATCATCTTCTATCATTACCATTCACATCATCAGCAATCATCATCCATATATACATGTAATCTCCAGTGCAAAACATCAAAACACCACTGAATGCAATCTTAATTAAAAGCTTTAGTAACTCTCTGAGAGAAAATTGTAGTGTAAATTCACCAGTAGATATTGTTTCTAATTTTTATGTTGCTATTTATCAGGCCCAGATGACACATCATTTGCTTTACCAAGCCTGTCAAAAACTGGCTTATCAAGTTCAGCTGGTCCAATGGTGTTTAGAGAAAGCGGGGTAATTTTAACTTTCTCTGTGTATAACCATCTACAGTAACTCTCGCTAGCCAGACACCTCAGTTATTGCGCACATCCATTCTTTACGTACAGGAGCTCTGAATCCCTGGCTGGCTAAAATGACTGATATTTCAATGAATACCATTATTTTCTTTGTAGACTTTTACTTGCATCCAGCGAGGCTGGCTCAACCAATCACCAACAAGCAAGTGAGATGTTCCAGGGTTTGGAATCTCATTCGGTTCTTCGTGTCCTGCACAAATCCATCAGCCTGGCACAGCTACCAGAGAAAGAGGTGTTTGCTCTGCTGAGAAAACGCCCAGTCTTTTCTCCTGGTTCTGAACATACATGTACTCCAGTGGACGAAGAAACAGATGGAAGTCATAGCAATGAATACACAGAACATACATGTACTCCAGTGGACGAAGAAACAGATGGAAGTCATAGCAAGGAATACACAGAACATACATGTACTCCAGTGGACGAAGAAACAGATGGAAGTCATAGCAAGGAATACACAGAACATACATGTACTCCAGTGGACAAAGAAACAGATGGAAGTCATAGCAATGAATACACAGAACATACATGTACTCCAGTAGACGGAGAAACAGATGGAAGTCATAGCAAGGAATGCACAGAAAACAGATCCAAAACGAGTGACTTTTCTTTCATTCCACATGAAGAACACAAAGATTCTAAATGCATTCACCCCGAAGTAGAGAGAGATCTTATTTTATATCACAGTTTTTGTGCCACAAAGAGCTTCATGGACTGTGTGTCTACCAATGACACCAGTGAATTGAAAACTTACGAAATCCCTAAAGGAACCTCTAGTCTTTCTAACTTTGAGAATTCTGGGTTTCTAACAAAATTACATAATGGCAGGCAACATCTGACCAATGTCTATCCACTAACATACCGAATTGAAGTTCTCGAGAATATATTCAGTTTGCTATTTGCTACGTATGAGGATCTTTATAGTGAAAACACACAACATGAAAGCGATGGCCTTGACACTGGGGACGATGAAACCAAGAGTATGAATACTAGTTTAACTGGGAGTATGGAAAGTCTAGGAAGCATTGCTAGTACTGATGTTACCAACGTAGATCTTACAGGTCCCTTTAGTCCCTTCAAAGAACAAGATCAAGCAGTGTGTACTCCACCAGTATCGTCCTCAACTCCAGAATCTCCTCTCAAAGTCAAAGGACATAAAAGGCATGGTTCACGTGGCAACAAGAAGCAGTTGTTTCAAAGCATTAGGGCTGAAACTGTGCCTATTTTAGCTACTAGTAACAGCAATCCTGCTGGGACTCCAGGAGGATTAACCGAGAAAGTTCAACAAGGAACTCTTGTGAAAAAGTCAATTCCAAAACTGGAATTGTACGACAGAGGAACTCAATGCAATGAAGAAGACTGCCAAGCGAGAGAAGAGCCGAAGATAGGATTTATAGTGAATGATGACGTTGTATTGGAGTATCTCAAGACACTGAAGGACTGTCTGATGGATGTCAACGCTGCAAAGTTACTGGAGAGGCAAACAGGTATATGGATATCTTTTCTTTTGGACGAAAAACTATTCAACATGTTTTCTATATATAAATACTCTTATCAATCTCGATATTATTGTTTCTGTATTTGTATATAGAATAAGTTAAAGGTTTCAAAAAGAAGAGACACAACTCGCCAAGGGAGAGAGATATGTGATGTCAGTGTAAACCTGCTGCAGCATTCCATTCCATTCCAAAGGCAGCCTCCTACGCAGCCACTTATTGTCGGGGAATGAAACGTTGCATGACAGCACTAAGGACTGCAACTCATGGTACACCTGGGTTCCAGAGGACCCCAATCCTCGACCTCTGGGGTGCTTACCATTTACTCGGAAAAACCGGAAATTCCGGTTTGAAAAAAAAAGGTATGTGTCATTCCGATCGGAAAATTCCGGAAAACTCGGTCTAATGGTACACGCGTCTACGGAAAAAAACGAAAAGAGCGGGAAAAGTGGAATACCTCAATCGCTAGACCGAGTTTTCCGAAACTTTCCGATCGGAATGACACATACCATTTGTTTTTCCAACCGGAATTTCCGGTTTTTCCGAGTAAATGGTAAGCACCCCTGGTATCCTCGGCTCTGGTACCCAGGGTACCCATATGCCGACAGTACGAGATTTAGTTCGAAAAATTTCGTACTTTATTGGAGCTTTATAAGTTCAAAGAGCAAAATGAATTTCCCTTCAAATGTGTGACATATACCGTGACACGTGTGTGATTCTTTATCGTCTTTGTTTTGACTTCAGGAAAATCAGGCATTCAGAATAATCCTGATTGGCTTTATACATCTGTTGCAAGCAGTACTCTGGAGCAACGTATATCCAGACTGGGTCAGTACATAGTAGAGGCTCAATGGAGACACCAACTAGTATCATGGACAGAACATCGACAAGATGAAAGACAAGAAAGATCCTCAAAAGGTGGACAAAGATTAAGACAGAAACCAGGAAGAGTCATCATGGAGGAAGAAGTTAAAGGTCCATCAGAGGACGATGCTGCAGACAAGAATCAAACAGGTTAGAAGTAAGGCAACAGAACATGTAGTAGCGTTCGGTGAATTGTGTAGAAAGCCTAGTGTTTGGGGGTAATTCCTGGATCAGTTGTTGCGGGACTCTTTGGAGAAAAAGGCAATTAAAGTACTTATGCATTCATGTTATGTTTCAGAAGGGAAGAGCGATGCACTACAGGGTAGAGCATCAGATATTTCGGATCCACGTTCTGAAGAATCAAGTTCCTACCAAAGTCAAGAGCTTACTACTGGTAGGTCAGAGCAGTTTACTTACACCTGGAAATCATCTGGCACTGATACACTGTGTGTGCCTTGATTTGTTGCACTTGGCCACGCAACAAATATAGTTGTTGTTGTTGTCAGCTGTTGTTGTTGTCAGCTGTTGTTGATGTTGTTGTTGTTGTTATCAGTTGTTGTTGTCAGTTGTTGTTGTCAGTTGTTGTTGTTGTCAGTTGTTGTTGTTGTTGTTGTTGTTGTCAACGAAGGTGATTGATCATGCTGTCAGTGTCGACTGAAACAGTGACTGTGTCGTGACAGTGACCAATCAGTGACCACTAACAATTCTGAATGTTATTTGATCAACAGGCACAGAAGACAACATGCGTCCCTCTAAAATACGTAAAAAGCGCACAAAGCGGCTTAGGCATGGTAGACGGTATTCTGTGTCAGAGGGCTTGGTCATCAAGGATGACAGCACTGTGGCACGTATGCTGTCGTCCTCTGACACCCTGATATTCATGTGTCTTCGTAAAGACAGTTACGACAGAGCTCAACAAATCATCAAGATGTTTCAAATGCACGACAAGCCCAGTGCGCAGGCAGCTATTTTTGCAGAAAAGTTCACTAATGCATTCAAGGAACTTAGCAAGCTTCAGCCTCGAACACGGCGAAATCTCTCTCGTCGCAGCTCCACTTCACGAACCATGGGTGCTGTCGCTATGGCAGCAGCTTCAGGAGTGACGTCATCTGTAGTGTCTAATTTAATTGATGAGTTGCTTACGTCACCAAATCTCTTCGAAATTTTGCTGCATAATCTTGACCCTGCTGATGAAGCCATTCAGAAATCTCCTTTGTATAGATACGTCCATCCTGAGTTGATACCAGCCATGGTATGTTTAGACCTGGCTTGCACTGCCAATGTATCTTGGCAAGTGTGTAAGAATCTTCTTGATACTGCAAAAAGTAGACATCTTCAAGGTCAGTCTGTTTTGATCATGTTGCCCTTCTGTAAGGAACTTGCACGTTTTTGTAAATATGTCCGTTGAAAATACACATAGATATATAATTGCGTTTGTGTTTACAGGAGAAAGTGTATCGACAAAGTCGGAAGGCTGTCTAGTAGGCGTTGAGAGCGTTCTCGCTGACCTGTTCCAACTTCTTCTCCCCGCCACTTCTGATGAACAAAATACAGAAGCCACAACGATTCCTCTTTCTGCAAAACCAAACTTAGTAGACCTTCTATCTGGGACGCAGTCTCTTCAGCTCAAATCCAGAAATTTATCCATCAAACATGAGAAAGATCAGCAGCAGTCGATGAAGAGAATGGAGCAAGCATTGGAGGAAGGTGATACCACTGTCATAGCTGTCCAGGAAGCAGCATCAAAAAGGTCCAGTCCAGGAAGAAAGTCCCGGGACTCGAGAGTGTCATTTTCGTTAGTCGAGAAGTCTTTGTCTGTACGAGTGGCTTTGGCTGAACTCCTGAATTCATTTAATTGCGCCGTTGTTCGTGGTGCTTTAGGTGAAGGAGCTCGTAAGGAAGAGAGGTTGGATTATTTGAGGAGTTTAGTCGTTCATGTTGATACACTAGCTACTTTACTACTGCACTGGCAGACTAAACCTGACGGTGAGTACTGCTGTTTTAGTTCGGACTAGCCTAACATAATATAATATTTACACATTATAGACCGAATGCAATAATAATAATAATAATAATAATAATAATAATATAATACTAATACTAATAATAATAATAATAATAATAATAAACTAATTTCATGTATTTTTTACACAAACAATAATACTACATAAGGTAATAATAATAATAATAAAATAATAATAATAATAATAATAATAATAATAATAATAATAATAATAATAATAATAATAATAATAATAATAATAATAATAATAATAATAATAATGACTTTATTCAGCTATAATGGCGTCCAATTTCAATTGCCATTGTTCTGGACTGACTAGCCTCGTGTTCATGTGGAAACACAAAAGTATTTTCACCTGTATGAGAGAGGTTATTGTCAGTCCAAAACAATGGCAATTGAAATTGGACGCCATTGATTGCATTCGGTCTATAGCTTTGGGCTTAGACCCTTGGACGATGAAAATTTACGCCAGCGAATCTTCGATGCAACAACGCTGCGAAAAACGTCTCATTAATCGTCAAGAATTGCACCGTGTAACATGGTCAGATCTGTGATACATTTAATATTTCCATTGTGAGACATGATATATCCCTTCTCATAGCCATATGACTTTCAGCATGGGGTGCAATTTGATGGTGTGTTCCCGACGCTGCATTCGCAAACAAGCTCTCCGCACCTCAGACTTTGTAATGATGGCTTAGGTACTGAAACGGGGGCATGATTCGAAATAGGTCGAATGTGTCCAGAAGCAAAGTCTGTGAAAACGTTAGAAATTATACTAATTCATAGAAAGTAAAACATTCCCAATCCCATTGCAATTGTAGATTTTCAAAGTCTTGTAGCGTCTCCAAAAGAAATAGGCAGGGGTGTGATGATGAAGGCTACCAATCCTTTTGTCGTACTAAACAAAGGAATCGCTGAAACACTTGGGAAACCGATGTTCGAGAAGAACGTATCCCCGAAAAGGTTTGTGGACTTTGGCATCTTGCATGCACCATCATAATTTGAACTAGTGTGCACATCCAAGGACGATACAACGGATGAATGCTCCTCTCTCTTGTCTCAAAACAGATCGTTCATGGTTTCTGTCAGCCACTATTATGATTAATCGTTGAACCAACCACCTGTATGCTATATCCCACAGAGTTTGTACAGTATAAAATTTAGATTTTATACCAGTGGCTCAGTTGTTAGAGCACCTGACTAGTATTGAGGAGGTCACGGGTTCAATGGGACTCGGATGTTTTTCAGAGTCTCTATTTACGCTTGTAGAATCAATCAAGCTTATTTCGTTATATTTAATTGTCTGTAAACTTATTTTGTTTTATTTGTTGGTACGCTATTATATGTTTGGTACAGACTTGAAGGCGTCTGCAAACAACTCAATATCAACTTGGTCAAGGTCATAGTCCACAATTGTTGCCAGCATATTTCATCCAATGGTCTTACTAGCACAAGTGGTAAGTCTTAACTAACTGCTGATCTAGAGTTCTTGCTATCTACTTGACATCGCCGCCCTATCTGCTTTTTCCATCGTGACATTTTTTTCCTTATTTTTGCCTGTATGCCGCGTACACGTAGGTAGCTAATACCCTATGTTTGTATTATTCTTTCTTCTTAATTAATTATATTATTGTAAATCCTGTGGTATTGAAAATAAATTGAAATTGAAATTGAAATATACTACATCAAAGTTCCCTTTTTCATCAGTAATTAATAATATGTTATGTTATTGTTATGAATACTCCAGTTACGAGTTGTTAGATACTGCTGCGCGCCTTGACAAAATACGCATTTGCTCAGCCTTAGCCTCAATTCAGTGTAAATTATTCACGTATACCAATGAGATTGGTAAACAAATGTTGACATTGGAGAATAGAAACCTTTTTTTAATTCCACGGGTTATTCTCTGGATTGAGGCTAAAGCTGAGCCAATGCGTCTTTTATCAAGGAGTACAGCGGTGTCTAAACAACTCGAATCTGGAGTATAAGCCAGTTCAGAGTTTAAGAATAAGGTTCAGTGCGCATGCGATTTTATCCCGATTATATCACCTTCTTTTGTTATTTAAAAATACCACAAACGTTAACAAAAGAAGGTGATATAATCGGGATAAAATCGCATGCGCACTGAACCTTATTCTTAAACTCCGAACTGGCTTATTAGCGAAGCATAAATATGTAGAGGCTTAACAGATGTATGTTTGTATTACTTTATTTAGCCTCTTGTTGGCCGTCATCCAAACCAGTGGTTCTGAATGATAGTAGTCATTGGTTAGACAAAGCAAGAGAGCCAAACGTTGTGGCCAAAGAACTGCTGACCAAAATGATCGACCTTTTGACAGGTTTGTAGTTATATTATCTTATTGAGGCAAGTAACATCAAGCAAACACATTCGAGAACAACTTCTACTGTTCGGTTTACCTTGATATTCAAGAAATGATTTATACTTAGAAAACAGTGCAGGATAGACCGATCAAAGTTTCCACATTGTGAGAGGTGTCCCCTTTAAGAGAATTGTCTGCAGCTCTTATTGAGTTGCTTGCTTGTGCCTTTGTCTCTGATTTGTACCGAAATATTTGTTTCCCCCAGATGTTGCTAAAAAGAACGATGGTCTTGTGGATGCGCGGGGTGCAGACTTAGCTGTACGATCACCACAGTTCGACATCATCATCCAAGGCATCGAAGAACTTCAAAGAGTCGATCTGGATCTCCTTCAGACCAACGATTCCAAGTTGTGTTTCTTCATCAACGTTTTGAATCTCCTGTTTGCTCATTCTTCTCTCCTCCAGTTTTCAACGAGTGGAGACGAAGATGATTGGAACCCAAAGGTACCACTAGCCCGACATGGGTCTTTAACCCGTCTGTCTAGTACTCTTAGTGGGTGCAGCTCATCTGATGATTTGGGAAAACTAAGAGGTGTCTCAGCACTTGACAGGATTTCTTTTCTCAAGCATCATTGTTATACTATTGGACAAATCGGCCCTACAAGGTGTGTCAAATCGTACTACGCCATTCCAGACAATTCCTGGTTTAGGCAAAATGACTCCGAACCACTGTTGTTTCTTGGAGTATGAATAATGATAATATTTGTTGTATCTGTTAACAGTGCTTTCGATATCCTGTTTATGATACTTCGATCAGGAATGTTCCCGCCAACAATGTTTGGGCCTGCGATTCAGTTATGCTACCCAGGTAAGATAAGTCGAGACTAAAGTAGTTTCACTTCAGTTTCCTTGGGTATAGACCGCAGTCCAACGCTAAATATTCTGAAATTTTGATATTTAACTATCTTAATCCTGGTTTTCACACAACATAAACACAAAGAACATGCACAGTCCGGCTGATGGTGCACCACAACTATCATCAACACCACCATCCCATATATCCATCACCACCACCACCACCACAAATATCACCACCACCACCACAAATATCACCACCACCTTCGCATCCACCATCGCATCCTCTCCATCACCATCACCTCCACCACCACAACTATCATCGACACCATCACCACCACAACTATCATGATCACCATCCCACCACCATACATGTAGCTATCATCATCACCACCACCATCCCATCATCTCCATCACCATCACCACTATCATGATCACCATCCCACCACCATACATGTACATTGTAGCTATCATCGTTACCACCATCCCATCATCCACCACCACCACCACAGCTATCATGATCACCATCCCACCACCAAACATGTAGCTATCATCACCACCACCATCCCATCATCTCCATCTCCATCACCACCACAACTATCATGATCACCATCCCACCACCATACATGTAGCAACCATTACCACCACCATCCCATCATCTCCATCACCACCACCACCACATCTATCATTACCACCACCATCCCATCATCTCCATCACCACCACAACTATCATGATCACCATCCCACCACCATACATGTAGCTACCATTACCACCACCATCCCATCATTTCCATCACCTTCACAACTATCATGATCACCATCCCACCACCATACATGTATCTATCATTACCACCACCATCCCATCATCTCCATCACCACCACAACTATCATGATCACCATCCCACCACCATACATGTAGCTATCATTACCACCACCATCCCATCATCTCCATCACCATCACTACCACCACCACAACTATACCATCAGCATCACCAACTCTTATTGATTTTTACTGTAATCGAAGACTTCAGGATTCATTGTTGCACACTGAAACTTTAATGTTTTTAGAACGACCGATTGATGATCCTAAACGAAAATACAAACCCACACATCCCGACAAGAGACTCATCTTTGCTATCAGCGATGGCTGTCTTTCCTCGCCTGACCTGCAGGTTGGTATGAATCAAAACAACCTAAACCAAGGCAAAGTAACAAATTATGACGACTTTTAGCCTAAATTGCACTATTGTGTAACTAATGCTGATTTACTAGTCTTCAGTCTTCAGTAGTGTTCCGCAAATATAATCGATAACTTCATATTTATGGTGTAACAAGGCGTTTTTATGTGCTAATGTTTAGGTTTATGACGTCAAGGAGTTGGACGCTCAGCTTAATGCTGCTGCTATGGCTTATGTGAATCCGCATGTCACTATCAACGCGGGCTCGGGACAGGTATAAAAACAGTCTATACGTTGTGAAATAAAATGTATTTTAGTGCATTACATTGTAGTTTAGAATATTATACATGCAGTCATTATTTAGAAGGTTGTCTACGGAATATACCGTGTATACAGCTATTTCAAAAAAGGTTGGTGAAGGTTTTGTTGCATGTTGCATATCAAGCCCGAAATATATTGTGGATCATATATAAATAATGTCAGCATGCACATACAGAAGAAAATATGCCGGCTCCATATTGCGAAGACAAAGTTTGGAAAAATTCCCAGACTCTACATTGTTGTAGCCTCCCTCGCATCCGTTTTTAGTCCGTCACGCAAACGGATGCGAGGGAGGCTAACATTGTTGTGACCTTTCGCTGATTCCATTCACATCGCCCATAGTGCATTTCGGGCTTGGTATGCAAGATGCCACAAAACCTTCACCAACCTTTTTTTTAAATAGCTGTATAGATATAGTCAAATTCCTATCTTAAGAATTACGTTATTGGTGGTCGCTTAGTAGTGGTAAAAACAATAGGAAAAGTCTCGTAAGGACAGCAAAAAGGTCGCCACGGCCGCTTAATAGGGGTAAAAACAATAGGACAAGTCTCGTAAGGACAGCAAAATGGTCGCCACGGCCGCTTAATAGGGGTAAAAACAATAGGACAAGTCTCGTAAGAACAGCAAAAAGGTCGCCACGGCCGCTTAATAGAGGTGGCCTTAATAGGGGTATAAACAATAGCAACCTTCATCAGGACAGTCAAAATGTAGCCTGATTTTCAGACGGTCCGTAGTAGAGCGGAGGACCACGGACCGTCTGAAAATAAGGTTGGCCAAAAGGTGGCTACGGCCACTTAATAGAGGTGGCCGCTTAATAGGGGTGGCCGCTTAATAGAGGTGGCCGCTTAATAGGGGTGGCCGCTTAATAGAGGTGGCCGCTTAATAGGGGTGGCCGCTTAATAGAGGTGGCCGCTTAATAGGGGTGGCCGCTTAATAGAGGTGGCCGCTTAATAGGGGTGGCCGCTTAATAGAGGTGGCCGCTTAATAGAGGTGGCCGCTTAATAGGGGTCATTATTGTCATACGACTGACACATTGAATAATACTCCTTTTTACAGTTCCCGACGCCATCTTGAAAGGTTGCCGAGCCCTTGCATCGAAGCGAGACCAACGGTGACCTTGCAATGATAGAGACATGTGAATAATTGTCCAAGGTGTTAAAAAAGGTATCTATCATTGCAAAGTCACCGTTGGTCTCGCTTCGATGCAAAGGCTCGGCTACCTTTCAAGATGGCGTCGGGAACTGTAAAAAGGAGTATTCAGAAAATATTACATTCAGAATGTTTTGTATTATTCGTAGGTTGTTCTTCCAGAGATTCTTTACTGGTATAGAAATGATTTTAACCAAGGACCGTTCACTGATCTTGAAGCCATGTCTAACAAGACGACACAAGAACCAAACGTTAACTTTCTACTTTTGCTAGAACCTTATCTCGACAACAAAAAAGCTGCTCAACTCCAAAGTGTCCTGCCAAGCATCAGTCTAATTACGTATAGGCCTTTCTGCTGGAAGTTTGGTTATCGGTTTGACGTTTCCTCTCTCGATCATTCCGTATCGAGTTCTAGTCTACCGCGTTCAAACTCTGTCCCTGACAGCCTCCATCTTAGTTTCGAGCTTAGTGGTAGTCCTTCCACGGGGTCAATTGAAAGCAGAGGGAAATTCAATCCTAACCAAACAACATTGGAGTACCTTAGTAAGGCATCTCCATTAGTAGCAACTCTAGTAGAACTTGTTTGCTCGACAAAATCTTCGACAAAGTCGGGCAATGACAACACTGAAGCTGTCAGTCTGGAAAAAGCTCGTTGTCCCATGTCCAAACAGTCGTGTTTTAATTATATTATAAAAAGAACAGCAGGTTTTCCAGCTCTACAGCGCTACTTCGCGTCCAGGTTTTATTGTATCGCCGAATTCCTTACTATGACATCAGGAGAAACTGAATGTTCCGATAGTTATGAGTTGGTGAGATGGGAGCCTAAACCCTTGGGTGAAGACAACATCGAATCCGCACCGAACATCTTGTTCTTCCCATTGGCTCTGTCCGCTGAGGACTCCACTGAGCTACAATACGCATGTCAGAAGAGTGGCGATTTCTTCCTCAGGCAAGGAAATTTTGAAACCATACTTGAACTGATGAAGACATCCAGCTTTCATGCTGACGGGAGCTGTGGCAATGATATGGATTATCTATTAACTTCAGCAATATTAAGTAAAGGGGGGTCGAGTTGTATATTCCCTAAAAGACTAGATGCCTTCCTTGGTGACCTCAACCTACCTTCGGTTGGATTTTCTCACAAATGGCATAAGAAGCCATGGACTTTAATAGCGCAGATCAAAGACAACGATCACTTGGCTCAGCTGGTTCTGAGTCGGCTGAATGAATACAAGGCTAAAGATGGGCTGGACCTGTTGCATTTGGCCCTCAGTCGACCACCAACGAATACTGCCCTTAGAAAGGAACTTCAGTATAGAGATAAGGAGTTACATCTTCACGTCAAGGTAGTGCGCATGCGCAATATAAATGTAATAATTATAATAATCATTATTATTATTATAAAAAAGGATTAGGTGTCGGTAGGACAATATGGACAATGGACGAGTTTCCGGTCACGAGACCCCCTCATTTTATCCCATCACAAAGCTTTCTGGGTATGCTAGGGGTCAAACAAAGTATTACAATATAGGCCTTCGTTCGCCTTCGTTCACGTGTATCACTGTATGCTTGTTATCACTATGAGTCCTGCATTTTTCCGACAAACATGTGGGAAATTGTAGATATCGAGAACTGTGGCAATAATGGAAACGAACTAAATTCACTCTAGCATCGGCATTTCATAACAACATATGCATTTGTCATCCTCGGGAACCCAGGGGTATATTCTGTCGCTCGTTCCTCGCTCCCAGAAAAATACCCCTGGGAACGAAGTCTGTTGGAACAAAAATTACTCTCGTTTCTGATTGGTAGGAAGGTCGACCAATCAGTATCAAGTACATTCTGGTTTGAATAGGACAGCCGCCATTTTGAATTTTGACTTCCGGAACAAGTTCCAACAGACTTCGTTCCCAGGGGTATTTCTCTGGGAGCGAGTAACGAGCGTCAGAATATACCCCTGGCTTCCCGGGTATGATGCATTTGTTTACCCCCTGGCATACCCAGAAAGCTTTGCGATGTATGGGATAGAATGAGGGGGTCACTGGCAACTCATCCATGGTCGACAGCTTAGCGTTTTTTGAGTAATTTCCAACTATATGCGACAATACAAGCCTTTCTTGGAAACGTTGCGCAGTCAAGCTTAGGATAGCTTAAATAAATGTCGTTTATCCTGTAGATTTCACGATGTGCCAAAGCCCCACAGCTCAGGACAGCTGACGATATGGACAAGCCCCGGTCTCCCTCGTTGTTAACTCAGTGGCAGGGTGTGGCAGCCACTTCTGTTGATGATCCTAATCACGTGATGGACTTCTTGCTGTCCATTCAACAATATGAACTTGCGGAAGACTGGGCTGGATTGCATGCGCTGCCTTCTGAGTACCACAAGGTGATTTATATTTAATATGATTATTAATTTATATTAATAATAATTAGCCTGCGTAGCGGCCCTCTGAGTCCGAAGGGAAAAAGGCAGCTACGCAGGCTAAATAATAATAATAATAATATTAATAAATGACTTTATTTAAAGAGGGTGACATGTGGCAGCTTACGCCGATGACCCTGTGGCCCTCTATGGTAGGTCAGGCCACACACACCGGGAACTTCGTACCCTACTCTTAGTCGAACAGTGGTGTGGGTTCTTTTACGTCCCTCCGTTGCAATGTAGTGGACTGTGGAGAGACGGGACCGCCATTAATGTCATTAATGAAATGCGCCATGGGTAACATTACGGTAGACGTGTATAGTAGAGTCGTGTGAATGGGAAACCTTCGACACGGAGTTACGGTCACGGTACGGAATCGAAGACATCTATTCAACCAATCACAGCGCGCAACTTGAACTTGAAGTCATTGCTCAACCAATCAGAACGCTTGGGCACTGCACAGTCGCCGCACGGCACGGATCGTACCTAACTACTCAGTCTCACTCTTATATAGCACTATATAATTATTGTAGACTAATACTGTAGCCCATGCCCGCAATGAATGTTGTGTCACCGTCTTTGTTTTATGTACAAGATTATCGGTTGAGATTATTTTTTCTGTATATTTGTTTTGTAACT
Source organism: Actinostola sp. cb2023 (assembly GCA_033675265.1). Lineage (NCBI taxonomy): Eukaryota > Metazoa > Cnidaria > Anthozoa > Actiniaria > Actinostolidae > Actinostola > Actinostola sp. cb2023. The sequence continues at coordinate 164,386 of JAUJYZ010000876.1, read as the reverse complement.
ATATAATTATGTAAAAAGTTTTGGTACAAATAAAACATCTTGTATCTTGTATCTTGACGGTTTTTACTGCACTAGTAATGTTCTGTATGTTACCCTCCAGATTATCAAAGAAAGCCACCTTAAGCATCTACTCGATAGCAGCCCAGAAGACACAATGAAGGCCTATCGCATCCTCGAAGGAATCCAAGAACAGCACATGGCCTTAGAAGTCTGCCAGTCTTTACTACAACAGAATCTACATGTTAGTCAAACGCTTTTTATCATTCAGTACATGTTGACTAATCTACAGCCTCACCTCTCCCCCCTGAGGATCGAGCAGCTTCTTTTGACCAAGATGGGTGCCAAGGCATTGTTGTGTATACCTGAGATGGCGAGGTCGTCGTACGAGCACTTGGTGTCACGGTAGGTCTCGTAGTCAAACCTCTTTGGTCGACCACCTCTCGTAGTCGACCAACTTCCTTCAGTGACCACTTTGGAAACCGACTTTATTATCAGTCAAAACCTGTGATAATTAATGATTACCTCTTCTAAGCAACCACTTCCATTAAGATGACCACTTTGCTGGCAATATGGGCGGCGGTGGATTACTAGAGGTACGGCTACCATTAAACACAATGAAATATCAGAAAAGTTCCTGCAAAATATAAAATAAGTTTGAAAATAGTGTTGTTTATTGAGATTATGTTGTTTGATCTGCGGCAAATTCCTTATTTGGTAACTAAATTCCATATTTGGTGTGTCATCTCTATATGCGGCAAATTCCTCATTTGGGAATTAACTGGCTGTCTCTTTAAAAACCTATCAGTCGTTTTCGCTTCTAAAATAAATATCTCCCAAACTCTAGCTAATGAAAGACTATATCAAGGTTATTACTAAAACGGGTTTGGTTTGATTCAAAATATTTTTTTTTATTTTTTATTTTTATTTTGAAATGATTCCGTCTGAGAGCTGGTCAAGAGGTCAAATTTGCATGAAATTATGCACTTCTTTACGGCGCTGTACAAACTTCGTCTCGCATTATGCAGCGAAACTTTTTATATCATGTTGTAGATAAATGTATCTAGTTTGTCTAGAGGTAAAGCGTTATTAATCGGTTCAGCCGTTTATGAGAACATTAGTTGATAATTAACCCCACTAAGATCTAACTGAACGGCGGCTCAAAATTACCCAACTTTACTCGATTATTTTGCAAAAGTGGCACCTCGCTGGACTCTCTCATTGACACAATCGGATTGAACATCATTTCATTTACACAAATCTGTAAAAACCTGTGTACGTTTTGGATATTTCAAAAGTTACGACAATTTCAGTTGGTGCATGTTAGACGATTTACGAATATTAATTAGGTGCAATATCTCAGATATCTTATCCATATGAAGTTGAAAACAGCTTACCTCCTTCCTAAATCGCTCATGTTTCCCATTTTACCCATGCTAGACTTCATTCCATGCAGGTCAACATTTCCAAATACAGCGATTTAGGAAGGAGGTAAGCTATTTTCAACTTCATATGGATAAGATATTGCACCTAATTAATATTCGTAAATCGTCTAACATGCACCAACTGAAATTGTCGTAACTTTTGAAATATCCAAAACGTACACAGGTTTTTACAGATTTGTGTAAATGAAATGATGTTCAATCCGATTGTGTCAATGAGAGAGTCCAGCGAGGTGCCACTTTTGCAAAATAATCGAGTAAAGTTGGGTAATTTTGAGCCGCCGTTCAGTTAGATCTTAGTGGGGTTAATTATTAACTAATTTTCTCATAAACGGCTGAACCGATTGAATAACGCTTTACCTCTAGACAAACTAGATACATTTATCTACAACATGATATAAAAAGTTTCGCTGGATAATGCGAGACGAAGTTTGTACAGCGCCGTAAAAAAGTGCATAATTTCATGCAAATTTGACCTCTGACCAGCTCTCAGACGGAATCATTTAAAAAAATAAAAAATAAAAAAATAAAAATATTTTGAAGCAAACCAAACCCGTTTTAGTTTTAACCTTGATATAGTCTTTCATTAGCTAGAGTTTGGGAGATATTTATTTTAGAAGCGAAAACGACTGAGAGGTTTTTAAAGAGACGGCCAGTTAAATGCCATATTTGGAAAGCCATCTCGAAATGCTCTTCAGTCCTGTCTCCAAACGATACATATATTGAATCTGACCTGCGATACTTATATGTAGTGTGTTTTCTATTGATTCTATGAATTTGTGATTTATTAGTATAATGAACAATTATTCCCCGAAGTGGAGGTGAGTATAAACATAGCGAAACGTGACGCCATTTTGAATCTCGTCCCAAAACAGTGAATTCCGAGTTACGGGAGCCAATCAAAACGCGCCAAAATTGCTATCCACTGATTTGGTAAATACTAAAACCATATATCACATAATACCTATGTTCTTTTAGGCCTCATATCCTACTGGAGCAACTCCTAATGAACCTGAAGGTAGAGTGGGCTGCACGGGTTTTTTCTCGTCTGCAAGTTGACTTGGCCGTGATGGGTGATGATGTTGATGAAGGCAGAAAGCACCACGAGTGTACCGTCAAGGCATTTGATGACCTGCTTGCTAAATATGCTGCTAAGGCTCTGCAGTTCCAGGTTGTGCAAGCAGAATCAAGCCCAGGTACAAATGGAAAATATTAGCCTCCTACGCATGTCATTTCTCCTCTTTGGGCTTCCTGTTGTATATTGACCGGTAGGGCCCGGGGAGAAAAGCAAAGGGATCCTAGAAGGGGTTGCGTGAGTAGGAGGTTTGGTGAAGAAAACGATATCTGTGCCCCTTAGCAAAGTGTGCTTCCAATATGATGTGGATTTTTGCTTCCCCTATCAACGACTGTGATTTGTACCAAGGCCGGTACATATGAGCGTATGGTTTAGATGGAAGTTATCACAATCGAATCTAGAACTTCTCCCTTAGCCAACAATAATCCAACAGATCTCCTTGGATATCTTTGACACATTCTTCAAAGTGGAAACAAAGTGGACATTGTCCTCACATCTCTGATCCACAAATTAACCCGTCTCTAATATATTTTTCGTTTTTCCCCACCTTGTTGCTTGTAATTTAGTATAAGAATTTGCATTTGTTTTACAGAAGTTACACTGAGCACCACCAATGGAGTCTTGTCTTCATCGCCAACACCTTCAGCAACCAGTTTCGGTGGTCGTATCAGTCCAAGCCCGTCGCCTGGAGGACAAATACCTGCCACAAAAACATCCCCGGAGTACAGTCGTGGAAGCCTGAATCGCTCAATATCGTCCATCGCCGGCGATTCACTACAGAAATCTGGCCAGCAGTCTTACTTACCACCGGCTATTGCACCAAGGAAGGAGGAATGGATGCCAGACGCCCAAGTGCTGAATTGCATTATTTGTAATGAAGCTTTTAGCATGGTTAGTACTCTTTCCAAAACTAAAAAGTTCACTTGTAAGCTTATCATTCTAAAGCCTTGAAATCCAAATTGTGGTGAAAGTCCATGAATCGTATCAATCGTATTATCTGGCTCCAACATTGGCTAAGCAATGACCACCATTTGCTATCGAGCAGAGCGAATTCTATTGAAAACTTGATTTCAGCTGACCAAGAATACCGCACGAGACCGGAAATGACGTCTACTGAAACCAAGCAATCCACCGATTACTAGCTCAAGGGAATCTTGAATTCTGTTTAGGTCCACTTCTGATTCATTAGATTCTGATCACTGTGAAGAATGTAATGTATTTGGAACCTGATTAAATTAAAATATTAATCAACAACAAAATGGCCGCCATGTAATTTGCGGTGCATGCTGGGAGACATGGGTCATTTACTATGAGTTTTGTTTTCATTCCAGTTCAATCGTCGTCACCATTGTCGTCGATGTGGTCGTGTGGTCTGTGGTACCTGCTCCAGACATAACTGTGTTGTTCAGGGTTATGGCAAGACGCCGGTCCGTGTTTGTAACTCGTGTTATGAACGATACGATGACGACAAGTAAGAAGAGTTATTGCTTATCATTATCATCATCATCACCATCATCATCATCAGCAGCAGCCTCACCGTTTGCATCAGTATGACGATATGTTATATAGCGCGTTTCCTAGTGCTCAGAGTGCTGTCAAATATCTAAACATATGTATAGCATTACGTCATAGCTAATCAATTTATATAAACTAGAAACTAAAACTTAAAAAGACAGTATAACTAATACTGTGTAACTAATACTAATATACCCCACTTATTTGCCTGTTGCCGTTATTGCCTTTGTTGTTGGTTATTGTTGTTCATTGTGATTTGTTTTCATTTTATGATGATGACGATGATAATGATGGTGGTGATGATGATGATGATGGTGATGATGACGACGATGATGATGATGTGTTTGTAGTGCTAATACAATGTTGGTTTTCTCTTTTTTCCACCGTCGCCATCAGTAAAGATGGACGTTTAGTCCGAAAACTCGGCATCAATAATAACATAATTTGAAAACTTAGTTCAAGCCTAATGTATTTAACATGATATTTTTATTTACAGAATCCATAAAGAATCCTTCGGGGCAGCAGCTCAATCCTCCCCATCGAGAAGCCCTGCTCACCAAGGTCAGTCAAGCTCGGATCAGTCTGTTATTGGTGCCCATTTCGATCGAGGATTTATAACAGAAATCACTGAAGTATTGAAGCATTATTACTAACAATAGGCGACTTGCATGATGACGTTGTTTTACTACAACTACCAGAATGCTTTGAGAATTTTCTTTCTTATTCAGATTTTTATTCCCTCATGAGAATAGTAAGACAATTGGTGCTAATTATCTAACAAAAGAAAATGGGCAAAGCATTCTGGTACTTGTAGTATGTGACGCCATCATGCAAGTTGTCCACGTCACCGTAGATGTTTATGGATGGTTTGTACGATCACGTGCCGGCATATAAGTGGGAAGTATCTTGGTTTATCTTTCACTGAGTCACGATTGAAGTCATTGTATCGGTTGTACATCCAAGTTTTAATAATAATAATGGCTGTTCTTATATAACGCATTTCACATTGTCTCAGTGCGCTTTACAACCGATGGAGGACTTTTTCGGGCTGCATATGAAGGCGCCTACGGCAGCCGAGCAGCTTACAATCATGAGGAGTTAGTATGTTAGTATGTTATGCCTCCAATGTGAAGTAGGCTGTTGAAAAAAAAACTTTATTAACGTGTCAATTATTTACCTAGCTTACACAAGTGTAAACTGATTGAGGACACCTATCTACCTATAATCTACACCCATACCCAAACCCAAAGTCCCACCTAATTTCCCCAACCCCTCCCCCCTTATTTATATCCTGAACCGGGTACCAATCCCCTACTCTTACGAAGAGTTCAACAGGTTCTTTAATGTCCCCCGTGAACAGGTTAGATTAAGGTCGGGAGACAGGACCTCAGGTTTAACGTCCTTATTACTGTATTCGTAGGAGCCAGTTCTCTGGAGAAGAGAATGGCACGAGAGGGCGTTATCGGCAACTACAGTACCAGTCCCTACGCGACTGAAGTACAAGCTGAATCTCAAGCAGCGAACAAATGGAGGTTGTCGTTGGATCCAGAGAGTATCGCTGCTCTACGCGACGAGTTTTACTATGAACAGGTTAGTCAATGGCTTGCTTTATTGATTCGTCCCTTAGCCATTGAACGGTGATTGGAACTGAACGATCATTTGCCTCCAAAAAACAATGTATCTTGTGGAAATATCAGAGCTGAAACGAAGCGGTTATAAAAACGCATAGACGTACCAATCACTTTGTTAGATAGTGTGGTAGCTTTATAGAGTCGTTTTCATAGGATTAGTTACGGTACGGTTCGTGGTGCGACAGTGTCGTGTCCAAGCATTCTGATTGGTTGAGTAATGATTTTGCGCGCTGTGATTGATAGATAGATTTGATAGATAGATTTGATACATTTTGCGCACAGAAAACAATGTATATTGTGGAAACATCAGAGCTGAAACGAAGGGATTATAAAAACCAATCACTCTGATAGGTAGTGTGGTAGCTTTATAAAGTCGTTTTCCTATGAGTGGGAAGTAGTTACGGTACGGTTCGTGGTGTGACAGTGTCGTGCCCAAGCATTCTGATTGGTTGAGTAATGATTTTGCGCGCTGTGATTGGTTGAATTGAATGTCTTCAATTTGGTACCGTGACCGTAACTATGTGTCGTAGGTTTTCTACTCATACGAAAACGACTCTAAATGTCGTGACAGTCTGATTACGTTACAAGATCGTTAACTAGTTTATCTGGTGCTTAAAGTTATCTGTTATACACTGATCCCATACACTGTCCTTTCTTATCCAGGCGCTTAGTTCATCTCTATGTATAGCCATTCTCGACCTACATAGCGATAACTAGTTTATCTGGTGCTTAAAGTTATCTGTTATACACTGATCCCATACACTGTCCTTTCTTATCCAGGCGCCTAGTTCATCTCTATGTATAGCCATTCTCGACCTACATAGCGATAACTAGTTTATCTGGTGCTTAAAGTTATCTGTTATACACTGATCCCATACACTGTCCTTTCTTATCCAGGCGCCTAGTTCATCTCTATGTATAGCCATTCTCGACCTTCATAGCGATAACTAGTTTATCTGGTGCTTAAAGTTATCTGTTATACACTGATCCCATACACTGTCCTTTCTTATCCAGGCGCCTAGTTCATCTCTATGTATAGCCATTCTCGACCTACATAGCGATAACTAGTTTATCTGGTGCTTAAAGTTATCTGTTATACACTGATCCCATACACTGTCCTTTCTTATCCAGGCGCCTAGTTCATCTCTATGTATAGCCATTCTCGACCTACATAGCGATAACTCAGTTTGTGGTCGGTTGCTCTTGGATCTGTGTAACACGCTGTCCAAGAAACTCGTTCCCATAACACCAGGTGTACGGAACGACGAGGTGGACCATAATCTCATTATAAGGTATTTATTAGTAGTATTATTCACCCCCGGTCTGCGGCAATTGTGGGAAGACTGGGTTTGAGTGTTTTGATTGGCTGAATGAGGGTTTATCATGTAATTTCAAAACTCATAGGACAAAAAATGATTATCATAGCTGGAAAGAGCTCGTTTATCCAAATGAGTAAAAATGTGAAGTTTGGAAAGGATCGCTTCATAAATTGCGAAGATATGAATTTTCAAAAATCGAAATTTTGTATGAAAACCTTTGTTGGAGGCAAGATTTGCCTCCAAGCGTAAATTTCCAAAGGTTTTCATATAAAATTTCGAAATTCATATCTTCGCAATTTATGTAGCGATCCTTTCCAAACTTCACATTTTTACTCATTTCAACGAGCTCTTTCCAGCTATGATAATCAATTTTTTGTTCTATGAGTTTTGAAATTACATGGTAACCCTCATTAGTTACAAGTTTTTCGAGGTGTTTGCCCTCATGAAAGACTAGTGGAAATATCACTGGAATGGTTTCAATGTTCTTTCTCAAGTACATTGGATAGGCTATACAGTTTTTAAATTGGAGATAATATTGCCAAAATTTAAGAAATGCCAGCTCAATGGTTATAACACTTGTGCCCAGTCTTCCGATGTCTTCCAAACTCATCCCAGGGCCCCCTGAAAATAGCGAGAATAAAATAGAAGGCCCTGGGGACGAGGTTGGACGTTTATGGAGCCATCATGTAACCATGTGTGTAACTGTCTCTGATAGCATGATCAGGTATCTGCTCTTCAATGCCAAGCTAAAGATGATCAAAGCAGGCGAGACGCATGGACTGGAACTGTGTGACACGTAAGGCCTACTACCTTCATTGTACTTCATACCCTGTGGTGTACTATCGTTTACTATAGTGCATTTTAACCATTCCCCTACTACCTTCATTGTACTTCATAGCCTGTGGTGTACTATCGTTTACTATAGTGCATTTTAACCATTCCCCTACTACCTTCATTGTACTTCATAGCCTGTGGTGTACTATCGTTTACTATGGCGCATTCTATCCATTCCCTTACTACCTTCATTGTACTTCATACCCTGTGGTGTACTATCGTTTACTATAGCGCATTCTATCCATTCCCCTACTACCTTCATTGTACTTCATACCCTGTGGTGTAATGTCGTTTACTATAGTGCATTTTAACCATTCCCCTACTACCTTCATTGTACTTCATACCCTGTGGTGTACTATCGTTTACTATGGCGCATTCTATCCATTCCCTTACTACCTTCATTGTACTTCATACCCTGTGGTGTACTATCGTTTACTATAGTGCATTTTAACCATTCCCCTACTACCTTCATTGTACTTCATACCCTGTGGTGTACTATCGTTTACTATAGCGCATTCTATCCATTCCCCTACTACCTTCATTGTACTTCATACCCTGTGGTGTACTATCGTTTACTATAGCGCATTCTATCCATTCCCCTACTACCTTCATTGTACTTCATACCCTGTGGTGTACTATCGTTTACTATGGTGCATTTTAACCATTCCCCTACTACCTTCATTGTACTTCATACCCTGTGGTGTACTATCGTTTACTATAGCGCATTCCATCCATTCCCCTACTACCTTCATTGTACTTCATACCCTGTGGTGTACTATCGTTTTCTATGGCGTATTTGAGCCACACCGATTGTCAGGCGATGTTCACAGTCTGTTGTCTTGTTATTTCAGCTATCTCGGCCATGTTGATCTGATGAAGTTTCTCGCTGAGTCAAACTGCGGAGACATCCCGTCTTTACAGGATTTAACTCATCCTGACTCGGCAAGGTAGGTACAAATACTAAGGTCGCATTCCAGTTTGGCGCCTGACTGACGGGTGTGCCCACTGACTTCATAATGTATCTTGTAAGCTGTCGCTATATTGAACATAGACATGACTATCTTGATACTTAGGGCGCTTTCCATTTGGCAGAACTGACTGGTCTGATCAACCGGTTCTTAAATGGATTGTGTCAGTTCTGAGAACTATCTGAACCAGTTCCCAGAACTGACGTGTTCCATTTAAGAACTGGTCGGAAAGTCCAGTCAGTTCTGCCAAATGGAAAGTGTCCATTTTCAGTCCCACCTAAACAACCTATTATCTAACCGTTATTAAAATCAGCGGTTAGGCCGCTGTGTCGTGTCAAATGGAAATCTGCCTTCCATTACGATCACGTTGCTATACCTTTTTAATCACGAAGTTCCGGTATTAAAGGACTCTGTCCAGGGGTACAACAATACATTTGTTTTATCAGTTTTTGTTGATCGCATACGTGTGTATTCATGTAGTGATACAAAGATTAATAAGTATCAATAAACCCTGGGCAGTCTCCTTTTATATTGGAACTTCGTGTTTTTAAAAATGAATACCGTAGAATCCCGGTTATAAGCCCTGCCCGATTATAAGCCCACCTGTTTGCTAACATAAATTTCCTCCCGGTTATAAGCCCTCCCGGTTATAAGCCCACCCCCGGTTATAAGCCCCCTTCATTTACTCCTCCCCATACGGGGTACCATATACAGGAAACAATAATCAGGCAATTAGGTGTACGTAGCAAACGAGGCTGATGGAGTCCAGTAGTATACGGTAGCTCATTGCTATTATAGTTTTTTTCTGAGCATAGTCACGTTTGAAAGTTTTTTTAAATAGAACGGATTTCAGACGTTTTTCCCCTCCCTTTATAAGCCGCCCCGGTTATAAGCCACCCCCCGATTATAAGCCCACCACAAAACCCTTACGAAGATATATATATTATTATTATAACCGGGATTCTACGGTAGTTGTAGAAAGAAAGGCAGGCTGTTAGGAATTAACTATTGTAAATTAACCCTAACCCTAACTACGGAAGAATCCCCCATTTATATTTTCAAACTGCGAAAGAAAGGCGTGGAAATGTGTCTCAAGATTCCACAAACGTCAGTGAAATTTCTAACGAACGAATTCTTGGAGTGCACGTGACGTCATGGCCGCCATATTGGTTCCCAAATAAAAAGCATGCACCTTTTCGTAGTTTCCCAGAATGCTTCATAATTCTGCGAGCGCAAGCGAGGTCAAGGGATAAAAATATTTAGATTTGATCGTGTATTGAGGAAAATATGACTACTGTAACTAATCAAGAACAGGAAAAAACTGTTTTCTTTGCTTGAGAATTTGCATCTATCTTTGTAATTCTTCTTATGCACTTTTAGCGAAAAAGTCTAAGTTTTCTACTGAATGTCTTCATTCTCTCTTAATATTGTCGATCTATTTTGTACCCTGACCTCGCTTCCGCGCGCAGAATCGTGAAGCATTCTGAGAAACTACGAAGAGGTCCATTCCTCATTAGCTTCTCTTGTTGGTTCATCCAACATGTTGGCTGCATCTTTGTTATTTATTTCTCAAGGGATGTCCGGTCACGTGGTTGGACCCCAAGAATATTGACAAAGCTAATGAATAACTAACTAGTTTTCGCTTCTCGTAGACGTCTTCGCGATCGGTTCATCGAAGACGAACGTTTAACCCTGGCTATGGAAGTGTCAACAAAGTGCGGACTTGAGTCCTCGAGTGTTTGGGCAGCGGCAGGATTCGCATGTCTCCATGCTGGGGATTTAGCTTCTGCCAGGGAGAAGTTCGCTAAGTGTATGAAGGTAAGTTCACGTTGTTTATTGAATATAAGTTTCACAAATAGAGTCGTTTTTGTATGAGTGGGAAACCTAAGGCACGGAGTTACGGTCACGGTAAAGAATCGAAGACATTGTATTCAACCAATCACAGCGCGCAAAATCACTGCTCAACCAATCAGAATGCTTAGATGCGGCACGGTCACCGCCCGGTACGTACCGTAACGTAAGTACTTCCCACTCGTACTAAAACGATCAAACCCCGGATTTTTTTTAGAATAAGTGCGCTAACTACTAAATGTAGATGAACTGACGAAGAGGGAGGGAGAAAATATGAAGATATCGATGTAAATACGTTGAATTAAGGAATGTAAAAACGTTTGGTTGACACTGATTTAGGTAATATGCCTGTTTGCAACTACCCTGGTTCCAGAGTCTCGAAAGTCGGGTCCACGAAGTCGAGTCCGAAGGCTACTTTTCCTCCTTCCCAGGCCCCATTCTTCGCTCGCCTCCCCACTAATAGTAGCCTCTGGAATCAGGGTAGATTGCAACTACAAGATACGTGGAATTATTTATATGTACTTTGAACATGTATTTTCTTTTAAGTCTTCAGATGGCAAACCACAGCAGCAGCAGCAGCACTCTCAGTACCTCGATAAAGTCATGGATATCCTGCAAACCTCGCCTTTGATATCCTTCTCACAGGTACGTAGGGGGTCCCTAATTGATCGTGTACTTGCGACATGGCCCTGTCGTCCTTTCAATCTTTTGTTGGTGTTTTTTTTTTTGTTGTAGTTTTTTTCATTGACAGGTTGGTTGGTTATTTATCTGTTATTATTGTTCTAGTCAACAGATGAAATTTTGTCACCTCTGCGTGGTTTAGCTGAACATTGCAAGGTGAATCCTATCAATACCACACAATATTCCTTCCTTCCTATCTCACATCCTATCTCACTACCTTCCTTCCTTCCTTCCTTCCTTCCTTCCTTCCTTCCTTCCTTCCTTCCTTCCTTCCTTCCTTCCTTCCTTCCTTCCTTCCTTCCTTCCTTCCTTCTTTCCTTCCTTCTTTCCTTCCTTCTTTCTTCCTTTCTTCCTTCCTCTCTTCCTTCCTTCCTTCTTTCCTTCCTTCTTTCCTTCTTGATCTTTCCTTCCATCCTTCTTCCCTTGATCTTCCTTCATTCCTTTCTTCTTATCTTCCTTTTATTCGCCGATTTTCCTATCATCCTTTTATTCGCCGATTTTGCTATCATCTTCGTTTGCTTGCCATTATCGTTTCTAAGACCTGTTGAATTCGTCTCTCTAGAGTTTTGCTCATCTCGGCAGTACACTGGACAATAAGCGATTTGACGAATGTCTGTACTACCTACATGTCTATGGTAGCGATGCCTCTGTTGTGGCATTCTATGGTCGTCATGGTCATATCCGACTCGCCTGTAGATACATACTAGACAAGGTATAACAAACACTTATTAGTCTATAAAGGCCAAGTAAATCGCGCAACACTTTGAACAGCATTGTTGCTCGTATTGCCACCAAAGAGCACAACTTGCAACGCAGCATTGTTCAATGTTATTAACCGTGAGCACGAAATAAAAATGCGTTGCAGAAAGCAGAATTCCAGTCTACATTGTACAACACGTTGCGCTCTTGTGTGATAATACGCGCAATAACGCCGTGCGATTTACAATGCAGCAATGTTGTGTGACGAGTTGTACGATTGACTTGGCATTAGCATTTAATAAGGTACGCTGCATTGCAGAACTGGACGTTTTGCTGTCGGTAACTGCATAGAGTGCAACCATTGCACAACTCCTGGCCATGCGCACAGCATTGTACCGGCGCATTTCCTTACCCGTTTACTTCGAGAATAAATATGGAACGCGGACCCGGTACGCACGCAATGCATTGTGAGATTATTACAAAGGAAAAGTGAGCACCAATTCTAGACACAGGGAGCCCAAGCTATGTTTTTGCTCACTTGGTGCTCACTTTTCCTTTGTAATAATCTCACAATGCATTGCGCGCGTACCGGAAGTCTGCATCTCTTGATGCTTGTATCCGTTTCGTTTCATTGTACGGACATAGTCGCTGTTCCCAGAACCGATATAAACGGCACCGGTAAAAGTGGGTTCTTACACGAATCAGAACCTTTCTACTTACCCCCTCCCTCCTGGTGTTTCTGATCCATTGTTCAATGTTAGATCATCACATATCCCATCATACATCCCGGGTGCATGGGATTATACATGTGTAAGAAAATTCGGAAGACCAAGAAAGCCCATAAATTTGGTCCCGAGGGAAACATTGAGATTCGAGGGAAACAAAATGAACTGTTTTCCCGAGGGAACAGTCATTAAGTGTTTTGTTATATCCCCATAGTCAAACCCTGAAAAAATTGTTGTTAACAACGGCGCCACAAGTATTTTCCATCGACTTTGACCTGATCACGTGCGTTTATTCCCCTCTCACGCTTCGATCACGTGAACTTTTTGCACGCCACGTGACGTGCTCTCGACCAATGAGAAAACGAGTTTGACTATGTATTTGTATTTGTCCCCGTCGTCTCCACAGAAGAGTCACCCTGACGTGTTTGTAGAGAGTCTTCTGATGCGTCTAATCAGCAAAGGTAGTGTGTCCGCGCTTAAGGAACAATTGGAAGCCGCTGACCCATCACTGCAGTCGTGGACGCCGTACCTGACCGCAGCTTGTCGATACCTTCATAAGAGGGGATACCATCATATTTTGTATGACTTACAGATGTTTATGAAGGTAAGAAAGAACAATAGAACGGATTCTAGACACCGCTGTACAGTATGATAGCAGGCGGGGTGTTATGCGAGGTTATCTCATTAAACTTTAAAGTGTTTTGGCAAGGTCTTCGTGTAGCTGCACAAATTGCCCTGGTATTGTTTTATATGTAAAAACTATGCATAGAACGACAATAGAACAATAGCCAGGACTTTTGTGCAGCTACACGAAGACCTGACCCGTGTTTTGCAATCTAAAGCTGAGCGCCCACCCCTCATTAGACGAAGCAACCTTTCTGAGCGACCACTTTCTAAATTCCCGTTTTTCCTGGCTTTTGAACCAAACAGTGTGGTTATTACCTCTCGTAAGCGACCACCTATAAATGACCAACGTTCCTGGCCGCAAGGGTGGTTGCCTTCGAGAGGTTCTACAGCACTCGGCAGCGTAATTGTTAAGTATTCGATGGCTACACGGGCGATATTTTGGTTATTCAGTTTGTCGGCATCGCAAGCGCGCGGTGAAAGTCACACGATATGCAGTAAGCCGTCAGAGTTAAAATTCGCAACAAAATCGAATATTCATCGGACATGTAGAGTAAAAGTAAAAGCCGTATTTTAACGTCCGTAACCCCTTCAGTCGAAACTGTTCTCCCAGGAGGCAGACGGTGCGCCCTTTTACCCCCTCCCTCCATCAGTGCTCCGTTTTACGGGTATTTAAAGCTGCACTGAGCTACACGGATTAGAAAGAAGTCGAAACAAGGATGTGAGGTCATGACGAATCGAACCGGATACCTCTCGCATAGTTGGCCGCGCACTAACCAACTAAGCCATCCTTGCTCCTAGTAGCCACCCTCACGCGCTAAGTGTCAGAAGCAAGCAAGAAGTCACCCATGTGGCCGCGCACTAACCAACTAAGCCATCCTTGCTCCTAGTAGCCACCCTCACGCGCTAAGTGTCAGAAGCAAGCAAGAAGTCACCCATGTGGCCGCGCACTAACCAACTAAGCCATCCTTGCTCCTAGTAGCCACCCTCACGCGCTAAGTGTCAGAAGCAAGCAAGAAGTCACCCATGTGGCCGCGCTATCAGTTTGTGTTTACTCTGGCATCTTATCGTCGTTTTAGGATTACTTCCGTGCTGCCCAGACGTGCATTCGCTTCTTCGAGGGCACACCAGGTGGTACCGTGATGTCCTACGAGGACCTCTTCTCTCGCCTCGACTACCTCAGCAAGGCACGGACTCACATCGAGGCTGTAATCGTCGAGAAGAAATCTCCACGCGGGTCGGCACTCAGCGCCGGTGCGTGGCTCCGTAGCCATGGTAACATGAGACGGAAGTCAACCGAAGAAATGCAGCACGTGACTATCACGCTCTCTGAGCTGACTAATCACGTGAACACCATCAACCTGCAGGTTGAAGTGACTAACTTCCTTCATAAGTGTTACTTGGAAGGAGGGAATTTTACGGGGCTGAGGGCACGTGATGACGGCAAACTACCGACCTTATTTGGAAATGGTCACGTCAAGGCCGAACTGGCCATTCAGGTAGGACGTTTGGTACTACTTTTATTATATATTTTTACTAATGAATTGAAGCCCAATACACAATGGAAAACTACATAATTGACGATCTCTATGGATATACACCAAATAGAAGAATCGTTGTCGGGTTCAAAATCATGGAACATAGAAGCTGAGACCGAAATAGCTTATGGGAAATATGTTAATTAGATGCAAGATATGCATTTTTGCATTTTGATTGCAAAACAGGTAACATAGTCAACATGCATCTAATTATCATATTTCCCATAAGCTATTTCGGTCTCAGCTTCTATGTTCAATTATTTTGAACCCGACAACGATTCTTCAATTTGGTGCATTGTGTTCCATTCACACCTAAACATGCTGAGTTAAACTGAGTTTTTCTTTTATGACGTAAAATCATCTAACTAAATCAAACTACCTCGAATCAGTTGATACTGTGTCGAGAGTCCAGTTGTGCTCTTCGGCGCGGGCTCCAGTGGACTTTCGTGCATTACTGTGTAACATAAAGGCCAATTTACATCCAGTTTTGCATCAAAGGTTCTTCAGCATTTGTAGATAAGTTTCTAAACCTGTTCAGTTAAACTAGTTTAAAACAGGTTTTTAAAATCATTCGTCTTTTGATATTTTTAGCGATCTTTCTCTTTCAGGTTTTGCTGTCCGGATCGACTATACAAGATGGAGTTTCTCTCACTGCTCGTATCTTACAGGTAAACTACATACCAATAAACAACGAGCAAAACAAACAATGTAATCAACAATAACGGATCAAGAATCATCTTGAAATAATTTAAAGCTGTTTTTGTTTTCTCAAAATTACATACTTTTTTAAGAATTTCCGATGTTTTTCAACGTCAATTTCTTAGCCCAATTCCTTATTTGGTAGTCGGTTAAGTTTTGCTCGCGCTGTCTACCAAGAGATCTAAAGAGAAGGGTTAAGGTGCGGGCACGTGATGCAACATTGCGCGCAATAATGCCGGCAACATGCACGATGCCAGTGTGTGTCCACCTCTGCAATTTCTTGCACGCAATGTTGCAGTAGTAGGATCACATTGGACTTCATTAAGTTAGCTCACAACAATTGCAGAGGTGGACACACGCTGCAGTCACATTGCATGCAATATCGTGCGCAATGTTACACCTTGTATCTGTACATATAGAACAGCGCAGCTAAACAAAGTCCAACTTTGAGAAGAAATGTTTTCGTCAAGTTTCAACACATTTATTAAACGGCAGCGTTCCACACTGGTCCTCAAAATATTTGTATTAGAATATAATAATATAATAATTTATCCAGGGTAGCCCATTGAGCAACGAGGCTGATGCCCAGAGGGGCCCTGCATATTAATCTTATCTATATTGCCGAAACTGTTTTACAGCATTATTTTTCCATACTTGATCCAACAGGATTATAATTTGCCAGCCTCGCGTGTGTACGTGGACGCTGGCCGTAAGCTGGCTCGACAGTACAGGTTTAATCACATACAACAGCTGCTAAAATGTGTTGGTGAAATGGGACTTGTAAGCGAGAGATGCCATGATGATATCATACTGGCTTGCGTACGCATTGTATCTACCGACCAGAGCCAGGTAAGAAGATATGAGAGGAACCCCACTTTCTGAGATCCCAAATATCCCGCTGTCGTTACCGACAACATTCGAATAGTCCCCTTCACAGTTCCCTGCGCCATCTTGAAAGGTAGCCGTGCCTTTGCATCGAAGCGAGACAACCGGTGCAATGATTTTTTTCTTTAATCGATGAAATTTTGAAGTTTTATTGAGCGTACATCTGCCTTCGCAAGAAATCTGTGCGATCTGTCGAGTTTTAAATCTGCTATTTGATTGGTCAAAAGGTATATCCAGAATCCTTTTCGGCGCGTGTCCAACCTCCTCTGAGAGACATGTGAATAATTGTCCAAGGTGTTAAAAAAGGTATCTATCATTGCAAAGTCACCGTTGGTCTCGCTTCGATGCAAAGGCTCGGCTACCTTTCAAGATGGCGTCGGGAACTGTGAAGGGGACTTTTGATTCAGGAAATTATCCAGGAAAGCCATCAGTAGACAACATAAAAAATAGTGAATTTGAGTGGTAACAGCATTGTAGATTATCATTCGAGTCGAGGCTGTTACTGAACACGAAGTGCGGTTTTTGTCAAGAAGTACAGCGGTGTCGAAACTCTGTTGTAAACAAAGCCGGCAAAAGTTGCCCGACTTTGCCTCGCTTCCATGTTAATTCACAGGGTACCCAGAAATATGTCATCAACCGCGAAGTGAGCCATGAAATCATATGAACGATATTTGCTTTTATTCTGTAGGCAAAGCACGTCGAGAACCTGGTCAAGCTCCTAAAAAGTGATTCGAACAAGGTAAAGTACAGAAGTACATAACTAGTTATGTACTTCTTGTAAGTAGTAATAGTAGTATAGAAGTACTAACCATATCCATCCGATAACTTAAAAAAACGTCTGTCCGAACAATTGCGTTGTAACTGATATTCAGTTCGGCAGTGGTAATACACTGCAGAACAGTGTAAACAAATATGGTCGGTCAGCGCATTTTACCACAATCATTTGCGCGCATTAACCACCATACCTCGTGAATACCTCGTGGAAACCTCGTGGAGATCTCGTAGAGATCTCGTGGAGACCTCGTGGAAACTCGTGGAAACCTCGTGGAGATATCGTGAAGAT
Source organism: Actinostola sp. cb2023 (assembly GCA_033675265.1). Classification (NCBI taxonomy): domain Eukaryota; kingdom Metazoa; phylum Cnidaria; class Anthozoa; order Actiniaria; family Actinostolidae; genus Actinostola; species Actinostola sp. cb2023. The sequence continues at coordinate 146,840 of JAUJYZ010000876.1, read as the reverse complement.
CTCGTGGAAATCTCGTGGAAACTTTGAAACCATGAACATTTGCAAGTATGAAGCTGTTGTGCTTCATTTATGTGAACATGTCAGAGAGTATCGAGACAGAAGTGTGTGAAAACAGTAAATGTGATCAGACTTTTCCACGGCTCACAGTAGTAACTTCATTTAAGTTCTGACAAGTCTCCTTTCCTTTCTTCTTAGATTGATGCGTTTCTGCTTTGTGGCAAGCTTAGGTCAGCTTATCTGATTGCGGTCAAGGAAAGGAATGTAGAAGCGGTTCAGTTGATAGCAGAAGAAGCGCAGAAAACAGGCCAGACGAAAACGCTGAACTTGTGCACAAAATGGCTGGCACAGAATCAAAAGGTGACCGAAACGGCGGAAAAAGTTGCTGCAGCTCGAGGACAAAGCAGAAGATAAAGTACAACAAGACTCGGCAAGAATAATGGGTGCCTCTTTCCCAGGCTTCCTCGTATCAGTTTTCTATCTATCTATATTTCAAAATGGCGGACACCGGTTGACGTCACGTGCCTCTTTCTCCTACCTATCCATCATGACCTCTTCTTTCTCTTTACATTTTTTTACATTTTTTTTTGTATAACGAAATCCAAGTAAAATATGAGTAAAATAGAAGAAAAAAATCAAAGAAATGTAACATCTTGCGAATAAGATATGAACAAAATAATGCCTATATAACATTCTCGCTTCCAGGCACTCTGAAAGTCAAAATCCGAGTCTCTTCGGAGGGTCTGGAACAAGGATGATTTTGAGGAAAATTTCAAATGTAATAATAATAATAATAAATTAACATGTATAAATGTGAGGAATGAAATACATTATTTAATAGATAATGAATTTAACATTTTATTAGAATTATTACCGTGATTTCAATGCGGTGTCGGCAACCTGGGCCCGGTTGTTCGAAATAATAATAATAATTGTTATTTATTTATATAGCGCTATTTCCAAGAAATTGCCCAATAGCGCTTTACAATGAAATTAATCTACAATTAGTCTAAGAAAAAAGTTAAAAGTTAACGCTAACCCAGGGTTAAGGTATCAGGGTACCCCAAAAACCTTTCAAACCACCGGTTTTGATTTTTTTTGACAATCAAATTGAATATTATCTATCATCTCAAAAAAACAGAATCTAAAAATATTTTTTCCCTAAAAAGTTAGAATCAAAAAACGAATTTTGGATTTCATTTGATGCAAAAAGATGTCGACAAGCAAGCTGTCAACAGCACTCACGCAACAGACTTTCGACAGAGATTCAGATGCGAAGAAAGTATCCAAAAATCGTAACTGCTCACTCAAAATATCCTTGAATAACAATGCCAAACCACTCGCGGTCAAAGTCCTCGTATTTCACGCTAGCAGTAACTTTGTTTTCCTGCCTCGTTGTGTTACATCGTTACGAACTGTAAGGCGATCTTCTTTTGACTGCCATTCATATGTCATCAGGTATTGGATCACATATTTGTGGTGGATTATCGCAGCTTGTGTAAACAAAGGCGCCACTTGACTTTAAAAACATTTTGGGCTTTTTCTCAAAGAGCAAATTGACGAAAATACGGGTGTTATTTTGAGCTCCTAAACAAACGGGTTTTATTCGATTCCGCTGAGATTTTTAGGACTTCATCTCTGATTAGCATTCTTCAAAACCGTGTCTCCGATTTTTGATATTTTAATGATTTCATGAGTTTTTAACTGATTAGTAAAGAACAATACATTTTTAGCGTACCGAAAGTTTCGCGGCAGATAAAAAAGCAACGGGGAAACGTATCGATAAACGGAGACACGGTTTTGATAATTGATATAGAGTGCATAAAGATAATGATCTTGAATTTCCGATAAAATGCAGCTGTCTGGGACCTTGCCGTATAACGCTATATGAAAATTCGCTGATCTTGACTTATATCTAAAACGCGTATGTACTTTTTGTTAATAGACCATTAGTTGGAATCTCCATTTATTTAGCTTTCAGAAAATGTATACCTTATTGGGGTTTAAATGGACGGATTCTGTGTTAAAGCGACTTGAATGCATACCGGTCGGTAGGGGTACCCTGATACCTTAAATACGGCTAACCTAGGGTAAAATCTTAAGAACTAACCCTAGGTTAGCGAATTTAACCCCGGGTTAGCGTTAACCCACTTTCGAACAACCAGGCCAAGGACATTAAACTGGTAAACTTGTGTTGCAAACGGATACAAAATTTATCGATTATGTTAAGAAAGGAATTCTAGCCGAACCTCTGCTAACGGCCACCTCTCCACAACGGCCACCTCTGTAACAACCAGGTTATATCCCCTAATAATTATTATTAAGTCCTTTAGTTCTAATTTCCCCTCATTTTAACTCTTAGTCATAATAATAATAATAATAATTTATTTCTTAAAAACGCATACACAATGTCTCTATGCTTTTTTTAGTCATGCAGGCCATCTAGGAGAGGGACTGATGTTAAGACAAAAGGACACGTAATATTACATCATATAAAAATATTGTTTTATTATCTTAGTTCCTGTCAACCAAGAGCGATCGCGATTGTTTTCAGACATGTAGATGTTTTACAACCATCATGTTTTTGCTTCCTAGTGACTGTATGTTATACTGATAGTGTTATATTGTGTAAAGTTTTACACAATTCAGCCGTCATTCAACATGGCTGCCACAGAAAGACTTGTTTACCATTCAACATGGCTGCCACAGAAACACTTGGTTTCCTTTCAACATGGCTGCCACAGAAAGACTTGTTTACCTTTCAACATGGCTGCCACAGAAAGACTTGTTTACCTTTCAACATGGCTGCCACAGAAAGACTTGGTTACCTTTCAACATGGCAGCCACAGAAAGACTCGGTTACCTTTCAACATGGCTGCCACAGAAAGACTTGGTTACCTTTCAACATGGCTGCCACAGAAAGACTTGGTTACCTTTCAACATGGCTGCCACAGAAAGACTTCGTTATCTTTCAAGATGGCAGCCACAGAAAGACTCCGTTACCTTTCAACATGGCAGCCACAGAAAGACTTGTTTACCTTTCAACATGGCTGCCACAGAAAGACTTGGTTACCTTTCAATATGGCTGCCACAGAAAGACTTCGTTACCTTTCAACATGGCTGCCACAGATAGACTTCGTTATCTTTCAAGATGGCTGCCACAGAAAGACTCCGTTACCTTTCAACATGGCAGCCACAGAAAGACTTGTTTACCTTTCAACATGACTGCCACAGAAAGACTTGGGTACCTTTCAATATGGCTGCCACAGAAAGACTTGGTTACCTTTCAACATGACTGCCACAGAAAGACTTGGGTACCTTTCAATATGGCTGCCACAGAAAGACTTGGTTACCTTTCAAGATGGCTGCCACCCACAGAAAGACTTGGTTACCATTCAACATGGCTGCCACAGAAAGACTTGGTTACCTTTCAACATGGCAGCCACAGAAAGGCTCGGTTACCTTTCAGCATGGCATGCAGAGAAAGACTTGTTTACATTTCAACATGGCTGCCACAGAAAGACTTGGTTACCTTTCAACATGGTTGCCACAGAAAGACTTGGTTACCTTTCAACATGGCTGCCACAGAAAGACTTCGTTATCTTTCAAGATGGCAGCCACAGAAAGACTCCGTTACCTTTCAACATGGCAGCCACAGAAAGACTTGTTTACCTTTCAACATGACTGCCACAGAAAGACTTGGTTACCATTCAACATGGCTGCCACAGAAACACTTGGTTTCCTTTCAACATGGCTGCCACAGAAAGACTTGTTTACCTTTCAACATGGCTGCCACAGAAAGACTTGTTTACCTTTCAACATGGCTACCACAGAAATACTTGGGTTACAACATGGCAGCCACAGAAAGACTGTTTACCTTTCAAGATGGCTGCCACCCACAGAAAGACTTGGTTATCTTTCAACATGGCTGCCACAGAAAGACTTGGTTACCATTCAAGATGGCTGCCACAGAAACACTTGGTTTCCTTTCAACATGGCTGCCACAGAAAGACTTGTTTACCTTTCAACATGGCTGCCACAGAAAGACTTGTTTACCTTTCAACATGGCTACCACAGAAATACTTGGGTTACCTTTCAACATGGCAGCCACAGAAAGACTTGTTTACCTTTCAAGATGGCTGCCACCCACAGAAAGACTTGGTTATCTTTCAACATGGCTGCCACAGAAAGACTTGGTTACCATTCAAGATGGCTGCCACAGAAAGACTTGGTTACCTTTCAAGATGGCTGCCACAGAAAGACTTGGTTACCTTTCAAGATGGCTGCCACCCACAGAAAGACTTGGTTACCATTCAACATGGCTGCCACAGAAAGACTTGGTTACCTTTCAAGATGGCTGCCACAGAAAGACTTGGTTACCTTTCAACATGGCAGCTACAGAAAGACTCCGTTACCTTTCAACATGGCTGCCAGCCACGGAAAGACTTGGTTACATTTCAACATTAAATTATGAGTGTTCTTTTGTAATTTCACTTATGGAATTTGTACTAAATCGAATATTTTTAATGCCTTTCATTTCTGTTCGCCCGTCATCCATCTTGTATCGTCTTACGTGGTTTCGTTGCTTGAGCCATAAAACGATAAATACGAACGCAGTCACAAAGCTCAACGCCGCGACTGTTGCAAGGCCTACGCAGATACTTATGTCGCCATCCATCTTTCTTATTACTAGTTGAGGTTCAGTTTCTGTTTCATTTTTGTTGGAATGAGAGTTAGAGTTCCTTCTACAATTGTGGGACGAATCTCGTCGAGGTTTGCACTGATGATTTTCTACGCTTGCGCAGTGGATTGTTGAAAAGAAGACATTGTCCGGTGCGCTCTTGTATTCGGTATTCAAACGAATTATTCGCCCCAAAGTCAGGCTATTTACCAGTTTGATCTCCTAAAAAAGCAAAGAAGTTAAAGTAGCTTTAGACAACTAAAACAACTTCATTTTTATCAATGTATATGACCATTGATCCCGTATTGCTGTCAGAGATAGATAGATAGACAGACAGACAGATACTGAGAGAGAGAGAGACAGACAGACAGACAGACAGACAGATAGATAGATAGATAGATAGATAGATAGATAGATAGACAGACAGACAGATAGACAGCCAGATACTGATAGATAGATAGATAGACAGATAGATGGATAGATAGATAGATAAACTTTATTATTGAAGTGTCAGGTTATTTAGCTAAAACTAAGCTAATTGGGGACACTATAAAATAATGATAACTTTAAAAGTAACATTAATTCATTAAAATAGTGTGCGTCAGTGCGATTAGCGCCTGCATCCCTGCCTATATATATCTGTGTCTCAATACGCTTGTCTGTCTATTCTCTTCTGCAATACATATTACGTACCTCTGATGAGAGTATTCTCTCGTACCAAAATCTGTCACCATCTCTGATTCTTAAGAAGTTTGTTGTCACAATCCTGTTGAAAGAAGAAGGTTTTCAAATCAAAACAGATTCATTTAATATTATAAAATAATCAAAGAAGGCAACATTACGTCCTAAATGTGCGACCAATTTCGCTTCCATTCTCGTGCTGCTCGGCCAGGCCTCCTACCCAGATGTCTATGTTATCCACGTGACCATATAGAGCTTTGAAGTCCCGGGCAACCCGTTTGTCCTTCACGAGGTCCGAGAAATCTCGCAAGCCTGGAAATATACAAGTATTCTTCATCAGACATAATCTTTTTCGTGAACAGCAATTTAGCAAGGGTGAATACAGGGATTGGAATCGGGACCCTGGAGATTTAGAGCATTTTCATAGTAAATACAGCATAAAAATGTATACACTAAATTGCAGAATTGTTGTCGGGTTCAAAATCATAGAACATAGAAGCTAAGACCGCAAGGGATACCTGGGAAAGCGGTAAGTGAGTCAAATAACGTCGCTTATTCGTAATTTATTTCCCGAATATGTGTAGAATTTTGCTTAGAGAGAGAATTCCTTTCGATAATTAACACCAACATTTTCCTCTGACTACATAAAACTTAGCTGATTTACCGCTTACCCATACATCCTAGCGGTCTCAGCTTCAATGTTCTATGATTTTGAACCCGACAACGATTCTGCAATTTAGTGTACTATACTCTTGTTTATATAATAATTGGTACATTACGTGCGCTTTGATTGGTCGAGAGCCGTGTGTTATTACTGAGTACAGACACACAGATGACATCACAAAATCAAAACGTTCTCAAATATTATATCAATCAAATAGATTCATTTTGACGTGCTTCTCCACATCAAAATGTGGTGAAGAACAACAATTACAGTTACTGTAATTGTTCATGGCGTCCTTTGTTTGTTCTCACCACATTTTGACGCCATCATCTGTGCATCTAAAAAAGTACAGACGCACGGCAAAATGGAATTTTAAAACTCTTGTGGGGTAAGCTCGTCCCCTTCTTGGAACAGTCCCTGCTTAATGACATGATTGTTCTCCAGCTCGTACCTGGAAGACCGGCTTCTTTTCGTACAGTATTGTAATCTGGAAGACCGTGGTCTCGTCCTCGTTGGATGTTCATGGCCGCTAGATCCAGTCCATTATGACGTCCTACCGGAAACAGTACGTTGCGCAAATCATCCACCATCTGCAAAGAAACCGACATGTTAGCGTTCGGTATAAAGTTGAATAAAATTCCTATACATTTGGTATTATTATTATTTGGGTAAATTCCTTTTATGATTCAAATATATATATATCAAAGTAGAGTTATTTGCGCTGTCCTAAGTACAGTAAAACCCCGCATATAAGAACCTGTATTTTTTAAAGGGGGACTTTGATGAAAATCGTTCGCAATTTAATTTAGCTGAAACTTCACTGAAATAATCTCAAAGAGCCATACAATTACTGGTTAAAGTGTTTTCTCAAAATTCGTAAGGGAAGTATTGCATTTTTATGAATCTTTAGAAGTGTCAGTGACGTCATCTACTCAACCCAAACAATCAACACGGCTTCGCTCCATATATTTCTTTGTAATTAGTTTCTTGGATTATTTTATTTCTATGAAGCTAAAAGTTTGGGTGAAGTAGTTTTCTTACATTATTTGTGCGTAGGATTGATTGTCTGACTAGTTTTCTTCAGTGTAGAGCTGTTATCTGAACAAAACATTGATATATTTTGACTCACAAAATACAAAGAAATGTATGGAGCTGAATGTTTGGTTGAGTAGATGACGTCACTGACTCTAACGATTCATAAAAATATAGCACTTCCCTCTGGAATATCGAAAAAAGATTTTAACTAGTGATTATTAGACCCTTGAAGAATTATTCAATGAAGTTTCAGCTAAATTAAATTTCGAACAAATTTCATCAGAGTCCCCCTTTAAGTTAGCTTATAATATTCATTAATAATTCATTAGGCAGCTGTCCAATCTGTGCTCAGCATTCTGGTCACGTGGCTACCTTGTAACTCCCATACAATTTCCAAGAAACTAAAAGCACGGGGAGGGTTTGAATAGTTGGCAGGGAATAGGTGGGGTTGATTAATTACTGCAATTGTTCATAAGTATGATACAGAATAGTAATAAAGCTTATTAGTATTCTGTATCTGATACAGAATACTAATAGACCTTATTAGTATTCTGTATCAGATACAGAATACTAATAAGCTCTATAAGTATTCTGTATCGATCAATGCATTATATGAGACTGAACAATACATTATCCTAAAAGCTAATTAAGAAAAATCAGTACACGTTAGTTTTTGTTCCGCAGTTTATTTAATGTAACTCCCTTCATTGGAGCTTAGCACCTTCACAGTTTTAGCTTACTTACTAATGATACAATCATTGGATTTCTAGCTTTGTGCGGCAATACTTTCACAATCTCAAATAAATTATAACAAACTTTGAAAGACACGAGATTACTTCAAAATAAGGACTTCGCACAGTTCTCGCTAAATATTGCGTTACTTGCTACATTTACGTTATTCTTTTCAAGAACCTCGAATTAGAAGATGGTAAAGTAATGTTAGTCGAACTAGAACTTCATACGGAATTTATGTGTCAAACGAAAGTCAATAGACTCTTTCCTTGCTACCTTGTTTTTTTACGAGATATCTGCCAGACTTCAGAAATCCGTCTTTACACTCCACTTCGGTGCTAGTTTGGGCACATTCCCTCAACAACTGACTTTCTTGTGATGCACTTTTGTCAGTTTACGAAAATTGTCAGCCATCGTCTCAAATGCCCGTCTTAGCTCTATGACCTTCTGTGAGAACTGTTCTTGATTTGATTGAAAAGAATCAAAACTCCGTTTGCATTCACATTAAAGCGCCCTTTGAAAACCAAACAAAAGTGTAAATGATATTCTAAATGAAAAAGCATTCATATTACATATTTGCCGTATTTGTTCTTTGTATGTCTTAATGAGCAATCAACTCTATTCAAAAACTATCAAGTATGAAAAGGAATAAAACATTTATTAAACAATCGACATCTTAACTAAGCTATAATGCGAAACTGCCTTCATTGTTTAGCTAGTGCGGTCAAGCAATCGGAATGAGAATTGAATGCTAAAAGAACAGTTATTTAATTATTATATTCTTTTCATCTCAATCAGATATTGACTACAATTCTGGTTGAAACGCCTACCTAGTTCAAACAATGATTAAACAATATCATAAGTAATTTACAATATTCGTGACAATGTTGTATCTTATTTACAATCTCTTGCCTTCGGCTCGAGATTGTAAATAAGATACAACATTGCCACTCATATTGTAAATAATACCTAAACAGGTTCTTATATAATTGGTGCTTACTGGGAAATTAGACTATTTAGGTTCTTAAACAGGTCGATCTTATTTTCTTAAGCCGTAGACTCAGTTGATATTGTCGTTGAGAGTGAGTTAATCTCTCGCTGAAAAGATGGAATTGTGTGTACAGTTACTGTTAACGTTAGAGTGTATCTATACATGTGAAATGACATTGCAGGGGATCTGACTCATTTTCATTGCCTGGTAGAACTTTATTTCATCAGATTTGAATTCCAAAGTAGTAAATTATAAAATAAGAACCTTTTCAAATTTTAGGCTAAAACAGGTTCTTATGTAAAGGGGTCTAAATGGTATATCTTAGCCTAACATTTTCTTCACTCATTCTTTACTTCGGTGAGAGGGGTAGTAACGCTTATATGATGTATAATTTAAGTACTTTTTATCGCAGAATTCAAATTGTGGTTTTCTAGAGTTTCTTACCTTCAAGTCGATCTCTTGTGCGGGATGGTATATCGTACCTCGTAGAATCGGTTCAATTCCCCCTTCTTTTGTAACGCGCTCGGGTACAAAGTACGAGTCACGAACGAGAAGATGGCCATATTTGCTGATACTGCCATCTTCATTTAATCGAAAAAGATGGCTGCCAACCTGACTGTGACCAAACCTAGAGACAAATAGATTGGTTTGAAAGCGAATTGTTCTGTCCACCCGGGCGTTTTGAGGCCAAAACGGAGACAAAAATAATCATTTTTGATTTGGCTCATCCACACCTAAACATGTGTAAGGCTCAGATACGATGCAACTTTTCTTGCAACGTGAAAAGTTGCATCGTGTGTCTTTAGTGACTGAACTGAGTTTTTCTTGATTCAAAAACGAAAACCCGTCCAATCTTAAAAGCTAAGAGTCAAACGCAATCAATCCTTTGAGAATATCAAGAGATAAAGACACGGCGGCCATGTTGGTCATTGAACAAACAATAGACACTAATGAGCAATATTTTGTTGAAGTTCAACCAAGATGGCCGCCGTGACGTGTATTGCAAACCAGCAATTGCTGCAGAACGATGCTACGTCTAGCACCATGTATCTGTACATTTAAAGTAGCACGAACCTGAACGCTGCGGTTGCCATGGTGTTTGTCATTCCTACATTGATCGTCTCGTCATAGCCTTTGTATGGAGGAAGATGTTTAGTTCCGCCAAGTAGAGCAGGAAGATATTCACGATATGTTATCGCTTGTAGTTCAGCAATTACTATTCTACGAGCATACTGGAAAACCTCTTCGTCGCTTGCCTTATCGGAAAACAAAACATACAACAGTTGTTAGCATACCGTACCGGGGGGGGGGGGGGGACTGGAATGCCCGGGGAGGAGGGTGTTCTTTCCTCCTACCTCTCCCCGGCATGTTCCAGTTCGCTATATCCGTTGGATAAGCCCTTATTTATTGGATAAGTTGATGCTGTTGACCTTAAACATCTTCTGGATAAGGATGTCTCCTTAATTGAACAAGTCGATATCAGACTCAAGAGAAAGTAAAACTGCACGAAGGCGCCGACACGTCAAACACGCAGTCTTCTTCCGACCAATTTCTTATTTAGCAACAATTTTAACTTCTAAATTTCTTTATGAATTAGTAGAATCCATGGATCACACATTGTTTCATCCTCGCCAACGTTGATCCTAATACTCGCCAATTCTTTCGCTCTTGTTTAGCCAGTCGATTATCAAAATGACATACTTTCTACCCATTCACCATTCATTCCCATTCTCCCTTTCCCATCCACTTTCTCCTGATCTACTGTCTCATCCGTTATCTATTCACCCTTAACCTTCTAACCACATTCATTCATTCACCGCTCCCTTTCACCCCCACACATTAAACCCCGTGATCATCTTATTGTCCTTCTTTCCCCTTCCCCTCGATATCCCAGTCTCCTATCTTATTATTCTCTCTTCCCTTGTATTCTACAATATCCCAGCTGATTAAAACTCTGCTTTCTCGGCCATCACCTCTATCCCAAACCAACCGGCTTAATCTAACCCCCACCCCATTCCCAAACCCCCTCACACAAACTCTAACTACCTCATGCCAACGCTGGTCCGAATACCTTGCTAAATATATCGGTCTGGATTAACCAGTCAATTCAATATCAAAAAACAATAAGACAGACGACATACAGTCATTCTCAAAAACGTTGTCCAGATGAATAGACTACAATACTACAATAAAGTCACGTCATTCATTATATTTTCAATTTCTGCACACGGAACTGCGAGTTGATATCAGCGCCATTACATTCAGTTCTCACAATGCCGTGTACTTTTGCATCTCAAATTGAAATTCCACGCGAAGAAATTGAAAACATAATGAATCACGTGACTCTATTGTAGTATTGTAGTCTTTTCATCTGGACAACCTTTTTGAGAATGACTGTATATGTGATCATGTTATGAACCGATAGCTGTAAACACGATGATGTAACTATGATATACGAGTTTCTTTTGAGAGGGTGTTTTTTTTTAATTTATGGGTATTTGGCTCGAAAAAAAACAACGGCGAAAAGATCAAAAAGATCGCACTAGCTAGAGCCATAATTACCTTTGGGTTTGTCTTCATATATTCGTCACACAGCCTGTTGTGTTCTCTGACAAACAATGTGTGTAACACAATAAGGCCTGGTTGTACGTTTGCTCGAGTGTCACCAGCGACAAGGAGCCTGGACGCGTCACGCCCTACAACGTTGTCATTGGCAACCCCCATGGAATTTGGCTGCAAAACATTTTCAAGAAATTAATAGAAAAAGTATTATCTTCTCTTTCAGCTATCAGTATATCCTATTTATTGACTCAATGATTTGAAATTAGTATTTCTTACAAAAGAATGGACTTTCTGTAAAGTTATCGTACGGAGTGGGAAAGCTACGGTGCCGTGCCATATTGAAAGAGTCTGATTGGATGATATGCATCTGCACGCTTTTTGATTTGTTCAGAAAAGAAGTTATTTGAATGTCACGGTAGAGTAGTTTTTCCACTGGTATGAAAACCATCAGTCTATTCTATTCTCACCGGAATGATGCCATCTCGTCCAAGTTTCATCTTTCCATTTTTCATTGTTCGTAGAAGATCGCTTCTTCTTTTACTGTCGCCATAGACAACCGAGCCATCAATGTATGACGTAATCTTATTGATTTGCTGACGTGCTATGTCATAACGTCTACCAGTACACCTACAACAAGAACAGGCAACAAGACATTAGTCCTCGCGGCCATAATTTACTGGATCCAAATTCCTATGTGAATTTCAGCTGGACAATGCTATCCATAGCGATATATACACCTATTCCAAATATCGTTGTCCGGGCCGAAAGCAACAAGCAAAAAGCTGACGACCGCAAAGGACTTTGGGAATCTCCTAATTAATTAATTTATCCGTGGTACTTCAGAAGTTATCCCTACGAGCGTTGAATAAGAATCATTTGGAACTATTCGGCCATTTGAAAATGCATGTTGTCAAAATGTCTACGGATGAATAAATGACTGATAAGGAGAAAGTCCCAATGCCCTTTGCAGTCGTCAGCTTCTTGCTTGTTGCTTTCGGCGGGGACAACGATTTTTGGAATAGGTGTATATCATGCTTATCAAGATTGTAGGACTTTGTTGTAATGGGAATTTGCCAGCAAATTGACAACTATTATTACAAAACGTTTTGCAAAGTTGTTTCACTTGTTTCTTGTTTTGATTCTTCTTCGTCTTGCAAAGTTGCTTCACTTCATCAGCCAATTGATCTGCGGTTGGTACATAGAGTGTGTTTCATATGAGTGGGAAAGTTACATATACCGTACCGTACCGTGCGCCGTTTTGAAAGAGTTTGGTTGGACGTGAAATGCATCTGCACGCTTTTTGATTGGTTCAGAATGAAAGCCATTTCTGTGTCACGGTACCGTAGTGCTACCAAACAGAGAGTATTCTAATGAAAAGTTGCAATAGTCGATTTTCGTGATGGCGTCATATGACTACAAGTACCAGAATGCTTTGCCCATTTCAGTTCTTTCGTTAGATAATTAGCACCAATTGTCTTACTATTCTCATGAGGGAATAAAAATCTGAATGAGAAAGAAAATTCCCAAAGCATTCTGGTACTTGTAGTCATATGTCGCCATCATGAAAATCGTCTATTTAGCTGACAATTCCTCACGCGAGAACGGAAATGACGTACGTCTATTGATATCAAGCGATTCGGCTACTCTTACCTGTTAAATGTCGAGCGCACAAAAGAAAGATACTCTGTTCCTTTGTCTCTTTTGTCAAAGTGAACATCACCCTAAGAAACATGCATGCATATAGATTAGTTTAACCTCGATTTCATGACAGGCCTGGTTACAAAGGCTGGCCGTGCACACATACCTTAGGGACGGAGATTGGCATCCACACCGAATTCAGACGCCATTCAAACTCGAAACGCGGCAACGGACTAGAAAAGTCGGTGTCATGGGCCACAAACTGAAACGAAGCAAAAATATAGAATACACCTTCGGCGAGAAAAACTGTCGAATGCGAATTAGGATGACATCATCCATTACACCCGGACCCTCACGGTCAATATATATATGCATATGTGACCATTCTACAGCTGAGTTTACTGTATAATTAATATACAGCTCCCATTCTATTCGTGAAAAAAAATACTAACTACAGCCAAACCTCTATTCAGGCGCTCACCCTCGGGAAATAACCAACTGACCGCTTAATAGAGGTGACTGCTTAATAGAGGTCAAGTTGACGTTTACAGTAAGTATGGGGACCGATTTCCAGGAATTTGAGTGAAAGTGACCGCTTACTAGAGGGTGACCGCTTAACAGAGGGCCGCTTAATAGAGGTTTGACAGTATAGAAGGAAACTCGTATTGGAATTAGTAGCATTGAGTGAATGAAGAGATTGTGCGTGGAACTTACTTGTCCAAAATGTGCATGCATGTCACTTAGTTTTCTTGAGCTTATTAATGGTTCAACCTAAACATCATGAACACAAATTTAAAACTTGTCAACACATACAGTAACAATAGTAACTGAATAGCAATGACGGCAACAGGAATGGCCACGAACAAAATATACGTTACATTGACGATGAAAACAACGAAAATAAAGATACAACGGCTATCATTCTCGACGATGGGCTTCCTGTGATGTTGGTGCGAGTAGTTCCGTGAAATTCCCGACAACTATTCGAAAACTGCCCGACAGCTGCCCGACTTGTTATCTAGCCTATTCTCCGATTCTAATCAAAGGAAGCCCAAGATAAGAATGGCGTTAGAAAGATGACGACTAACCTGGTGAAAAAGAACATTGCTGATGTTTCTTGGTGAGGGTCTGTTGGATCCATAACCGTTCATTTCATCAGGATATTCACAAGTGTTTGATTTCTTTTGTTGCATTGTACATGTAGATGATGGTACGTCGAGTTTGTCTTGGTAGGATGCTGGGAAGTCACGCACTAAGTCCTCCATCGAGGTACCCCATGATACGTGCTTTTTGTTGTTGGAAAAACCATCAAATCGCCTGATTGTATAAGAAAAACGAATAATGGATTAAGAGCTTATGCATATATCTATATATCAGTCCTTCCAATCAACCATTCCTTCATGCATTCGTCCGTCCGTTCATCCGTCTATTCATTTTATTATGCTCATCCAAATACACAATCAACTATTCTGCATTCATTCGGTTTATTCAAATCCATCATTGTATCTGTCCTTTCATCCATCCATTTATTTTTCCATGCATTCATACATCTATGTAATCATGCTGCCAAGCGTATTCACAAGTACGATTATTTTTTTCCATTTCATTCACCCATCCATCTATTCATCCAGTATTATTCAGATGAGGTCCATCATATACTTATTATACCAGCTAAAAACCAATGAATATTTTTGACGAGAAGTGTAAACAACTCAAAAAAAACGTGAGTTTCGGATCGAACATTTGAGCTAAAAATAAAGAACAATAAAATCAACAAGCGCAGTTAAAAGGCCTCGGCGCCGTTCACAGGCAGTTTAAAAAGTAATCGTACGTGGGAATATCATACGCTTGTAGGAGCAGGTATTGGTGCAAATACGTGTGCGTTTTACATATCACCGTCACCGATCGACCCTCGCGGAATCATTATAATGATAATCTGATAGACACCGTAGCTGTTGCAGAATAGCATCGTAATTCGCCATCTAGTAGACCTACTCTGTACACGAAACTTTCAGTGGACAGCTACGTTGATTTAACGCTTTATTAACTGTAAAAGCGACGGTTCGGCCATCTTTGTTGATAGTACCTGTAGAGTGCTCGGGCTGTAAATATATATATCAGTTTTTCCAAATAACAATTTAGTTCACTGAGAAATTGAAGTCCGTCCATTTTTAGGGTCTATTCGCCATATATTTTCCAAATCAGGGGAATTGTTCATTCATTCGTCCATTAATCCATCCATTCGTCCATCTGTCCTTTCATCCATCCATTTATTTTTGCATGCATTCATACATCTATGTAATCATTAAGTTATCCATATTCACTTAATTATTCATCCTTCCATTCATTCATCCATCAATCTATTCATCCATTATTCAGAAAGTCCATCATATACTTATAAAACCAGCTAAAAATAATGAATAATAATGACCTGATAGTGCTGTAAACAACTCAAAAAAAAATTCTGAGTTTCAGATGGGATTTGAGCTAAAAATAAACAACAATAAAATCAACAAGCGCAGTTATTTCTCACCTCGGCGCCGGCCACAGGCAGCCCGCCAAGTAATTATTAAGTGGGAATATCATACCTTTCATTAGTAGGAGCAGGTATTGGTGCAACACGTCTGCCGTCATTACATTCACCGTCACCGATCGACCCTCCTGAATCATTATACTGGAATCTGATAGACGCCATAGCTGTTGCATTTTGCATCGTAGACTGGCCGCCATCTAGTAGACCTACGATCTGTACACGAAACTTTCAGTGGACATGGCCGCCGTTGAGGTACCTCGCTTTATGAACTGTAAAAGCGACGGTTCGGCCATCTTTGTTGATAGTAACTGTAGAGTGCTCGGGCTGTAAATAATAACAGTTTTAGTAAATAACAAGATTTAGTGCACTGAGAAATTGAAGAGAGTATATTTTAGGGTCTCGCCGATTACCTGTTTATCAATAGCGATGACTTTAAGTTGTGGACAAACGGGTAGGTTTGCAAATGACATCTTTTGTTTCAGGATTTTCCAACTATAAGTCATAATAAAGAAATGAAAACCATAATCTGGGTACAAATTTGGCCTGATACTGCTGTAAGTTGGCTTTAATAAAACCATGCTTAAAGATACAGTCAAATCTCACGTAAGCGAACACAGGTGGTCGCATGCGCCACGTTACGTTTCAAAATGGCCGCCTTGACGTAACCTCGATTTAATGACAAGGCTCGGTTACGTTTCAAAATGGCCGCCATGTAGATAACCTCACTTTTATGCTTTTATGACTGACAAGGCTCGGTTACGTTTCAAAATGGCCGCCATGTAGATAACCTCGCTTTCATGACAAGGCTTGGTTACGTTTCAAAATGGCCGCCATGTATAATAGGTAGCCTCGATTTTATGACAAGGCTCGGTTACGTTTCAAAAATATGGCCGCCATATAGGTAACCTCGCTTTTATGACAAGGCTTGATTACGTTTCAAAATGGCCGCCATGTGGGTAACCTCGATTTTATAACAAGGCTTGGTTACGTTTCAAAATGGCCGCCATTATTTTTATAAATAGATGTCTAATTAATTCCTATATTGTTTTCATTATCAGTAACGTTACCTTGGTCTGTGGACTCTAATTTTCCTATTGGGCCGCACATCGGTCAATATCACCTCAAAGGACGCAGGTGGCCACGTGACACGTACAGTGACGTTGCCATTGTTTGATCCCAGACCAAAATGAGCCGTCAACTCACTCTGGCCGAGAAAGTGAGTGTTGGAACCTATTTCTTGTGTCTGAAAACCAGAAAAAAATTCGGTATAATACCGGTAACATAGTTTTATTTATTTAACAATTAATTTTGCCCAAAGGCGGGTAGAAATTACAAAAGAACACGAAGTCCCCAATTAGGTAAACTATCAACCATTGGAACGCTGTCGTCCAATCAGCGGCCTCTGTCCAGTTTATGTGCTAAAAGGCTTTAGTATTGACATCAGCACACCTTCATGAATATCCCTCAGTGGATGTGTCGTAACTAACGTTAACTGTTCCAAATTAATCGTGTATGTATGTTACCTGTAAATGTTTGTCTGATGTCATGACCTGTACACGTGCTCCATAGCTGTCACACATTCTATCGTGAAATACCAGGCACCTGACATACAAATAATCATCAATCAGGACTACTTCTACCAGGCACCTGACATACAAATGATAATCAATCAGGACTCTACTTCAATACTATCGTCGCGCGCATTTCGAATGATTCTTTGTAATATTATCAACGCGTTTCGATTTGTGCTGAGAAATATCAGAGCTAACAAAGAACTGAAATAGTGGTTAAATGGAAGTGCTGCATCGTTGAATCAGAAGGAGACGATGATCGTCACCGTTACAGTCGTGGGACGTAGTTAAGGTACGGTCCGTTCCGTGCCGGTGCGGTGACCTTGCCGTGTCTAAGCATTCTGATTGGTTGAGCAATGAATTTGCGCGCTGTGATTGGTTGAATAGAATGTATTCGACTCCGCACTGTAGCTAGAACTCTGTGCCGTAGGTTTCCAACTCATACGAAAACGACTCTACGATAGCTAGACGACAACTATGAAAATGATGGTGATGAATGATAACAACATCAACACGTCTCGGAGAGTTCGCCTTGCTTACCCGTGAACAGCTTGTACTTTAATCCAATTGTTTGTGTTTCCACCTTTGTTTTCGTACAGTTGGGGAGGACCGAGATTGTTGCATACCACGACATCTTCGTCTCCATCGTCTAGAGATCATGAAACCAGTAAACTTCATCCATCCATTCGTCCATCCATTCATTCATTCAGTCAGTCAGTCATTTTTATTCATTCATTAATTCGTTCATTCATTCATACGTTCATTCATTCGTTCATTCATTTGTACATGCATTCATTCATCCATTCGTCCATTCGTTAATCCATTCATTCATTCAGTCAGTCAGTCATTTTTATTCATTCATTAATTCGTTCATCCATCCATTCGTTCATTCATACGTTCATTCATTCGTACATGCATTCATTCATCCATTCGTTCATCCATTCATTCATTCATACGTTCATGCATTCATTCATTCATTTCCATGAGTAAATGGTCTGCATATCATTCATCCAAAATCAAACTTCATAAACCTCTTCCTTGTTCGTTTCAATCCAACAGCATTCAATCTAGAAAAGTCAATCATCACTATAGCTAGTTATTTAAACAGGGTAACATTAAGTCGTCCTACGCAGCCGTGTTTATTGTCGTCACGCAACGATATCAAAAATGTTACTTTCATAACCATGATCGCTTACCTCTTCAGTAGAGCCATTGTAACATACCCCAAGTTCATGCCACAATATCATTCATTCAAAGTGATTCCATGTCGTTGAGGGAAAGTCGATTCTGCTCACAGAGAAAGTATTACCATGAAAAACAAACTTGCACATACAAAGCTATGGAAAGTCTTCCTTGCTCACAGAGAAAGTATTCAGACCAGGACTGAACACACGTTGCACAGCAAAGCTAGAAAAGTCGATTCATGCTATAGAGAGTATTTTGAGGACTGAACACAGTATGCACAGACAAAGCTTGGAAAGTCGATCCTGCTCACGCAGAAAGTATTTCACCATGAAGACTGAACGTATGCACAGCAAAGCGATTCCTGCTCAAAGAAAGTATTTCACCATGAGGTGAACACATGTATACACGACAAACCTATGGAAAGTCGATTCCTGCTCACAACCAAAGTAACACCATGAGGACTGAACACACGTATGCCACAAAGCATGGAAAGTCGATTCCTGCTCACAGAGAAAGTATTTCATCGTCGGACTGAACACATGTATGCAGGGACAAAGCTATGAAAGTCGATTCCTGCTCACAGAGAAAGTATTTCACCATGAGGACTGAACACACGTATGCACAGACAAAGCTATGGAAAGTCGATTCCTGCTCACAGAGAAAGTATTTCACCATGAAGACTGAACACACGTATGCACAGATAAAGCTATGGAAAGTCGATTCCTGCTCACAGAGAAAGTATTTCACCATGAGGACTGAACACACGTATGCACAGACAAAGCTATGGAAAGTCGATTCCTGCTCACAGAGAAAGTATTTCACCATGAAGACTGAACACACGTATGCACAGACAAAGCTATGGAAAGTCGATTCCTGCTCACAGAGAAAGTATAACTATTGGGAATACTTTGCCGATTATGGAATGACTGGGGGACATCAGACAAATAACACTTTTCGCAAGGAATTGTTGGATAGGTCAAACTTCATACTTACCGTTGGTCATTACGACATCCAAATAAGCATCGTTATTAAAGTCAATAAAGGCTGATCCCCAGCCCCATCCACCATTGCGAACACCAGCCTACAGAAACAAGACACTTGCTTATTTGCATGTGACGTCATGGCAGCCATATTGGTGCCCATTACTAGGACCATACACGTGCTATTGATTTGTATCCTGCCAGCGTTTTTACAAGTTGAGCTATTTCAGCACATCGTTTCCAGCCATAAATATACCACGAACTGTTCCTAGACGACTCAGAATAACATTCGTATTCAAAGGAATCACTAAATACAAATCTACTCAGGTCTTCAGAGTATATTAGGTCACTACCGGAAACGTTATTATTATTATTATTATTATTATTATTATTATTATTATTATTATTATTATTATTATTATTATTATTATTATTATTATTATTATTATTATTATTATTATTCGTGACGCGATGTATAACATGGCTGCTCTTTGTATAATGGGCTCCCGGTATTCCCCATTGGCTTATCTTGTTTGTACCTCCAACATGGCCGCTGAGTCTTTTAAGAACTTTTAAAATCTGCAGAACTTTATTGCAAACCAGCAATACACCGGGCCTCTTTAGCTTTCTTCAATGATTTCCCATTTCAGATCTCTTGGGAGTAAAGTTATTTGTTCAAAGTATTTTCATATGCTCTAAGGAATGGTCGCATGCTCTGAAATGGGACAACATCGAAAGAAGCCAAAGAGGCCTATAAACAGTGACTAGAATCTTTGAACAGACGATGATGACGATGGAGATAATGTTGATGATGAAGATGATGATGATGACGATGGAGATAATGTTGATGAAGATGATGAAGATGAAGATAATGTTGATGATGAAGATGAAGATGAACATAATGTTGATGATGAAGATGATGATGAAGATGAAGATAATGTTGATGATGATGAAGATGATGAAGATGATGAAGATGATGATGAAGATAAAGTTGATGATGAAGATGATGATGAAGATGAAGATAATGTTGATGATGATGAAGATGATGATGAAGATGAAGATAAAGTTGATGATGATGATGAAGATGAAGATAATGTTGATGATGATGAAGATGATGATGAAGATGAAGATAATGTTGATGATGAAGATGAAGATAATGTTGATGATGAAGATGAAGATGAACATAATGTTGATGATGAAGATGATGATGAAGATGAAGATAATGTTGATGATGATGAAGATGATAAAGATGATGATGAAGATAAAGTTGATGATGAAGATGATGATGAAGATGAAGATAATGTTGATGATGATGATGATGATGAAGATGATGATGAAGATGAAGATAAAGTTGATGATGAAGATGATGATGAAGATGAAGATAATGTTGATGATGATGAAGATGATGATGAAGATAAAGATAATGTTGATGATGACGATGGAGATAATGTTGATGATGATGATGATGATGAAGGTAGATCATAAGATTCACCGTTTCTTTCGTTAGAACTTAAAAGTCACTGAGAGCAGCATTTGCCGGTCAGTTGAACATGACGCAGAAGTTGAGATTGAAGCTGCTTAAAACCCAGCATTAGAATGCCCTCTGCTGCTGGCCATCTAGTCCACGAGTTAACTCTACCTTGTCAGTAGCGTCCTCGAACTTCTTGTTGCCTTGGTTACGATACAGCCTATTACCGCCACTGCCAAAGACACACCCCACTACAGAACAATCTGTACGATTGTGAAATATAGCCGAAGAGAACCAGTCGAGACGCCCGTCGTTGTCCCAGTCCCCAATAGCGTGTCCCATGGCGTCCTGGTACAAAGTAATGGTTATACACAACTGTTTCAATAGACGTCTATGCGGAAAGACCGAAAGGGAGCATGGGTAATGTCGATTGTTTGTTTGTTAGTTTGTTTTAACACATGAGCAGTGCTATTATGACGTCACCATCATTACGACAAACGATACTTCATAACAACATTTCACATGCTACCAATCGGTCTCGTCACGTATGCTTGGTCACGTGTTTAATAGCAACTGAATCAGTACAGAGGAAATGCGGCCATTTATTCCATCCGCATTACATCGATAAACAAGTCATCGCCCACCTGTTCTCCTATTAATCCACACTTTGTGCTACATTCAACGAATTTCTATTACATCGCTAAACAAGTCATCGCCCACCTGTTCTCCTATTAATCCACACTTTGTGCTACATTCAACGAATTTCTATTACATCGCTAAACAAGTCATCGCCCACCTGTTCTCCTATTAATCCACACTTTGTGGTACATTCAACGAATTTCTATTACATCGCTAAACATGTCATCGCCCACCTGTTCTCCTATTAATCCACACTTTGTGCTACATTCAACGAATTTCTATTACATCGATAAACATGTCATCGCCCACATGTTCTCCTATTAATCCACACTTTGTGCTACATTCAACGAATTTCTATTACATCGATAAACATGTCACCGCCCACCTGTTCTCCTATTAATCCACACTTTGTGGTACGTTCAAGGAATTTCTATTACATCGATAAACATGTCATCGCCCACCTGTTCTCCTATTAATCCACACTTTGTGGTACATTCAAGGAATTTCTATTACATCGATAAACATGTCATCGCCCACCTGTTCTCCTATTAATCCACACTTTGTGCTACATTCAACGAATTTCTATTACATCGATAAACATGTCATCGCCCACCTGTTCTCCTATTAATATCCACACTTTGTGCTACATTCGACGAATTTCTATTACATCGATAAACATGTCATCGCCCACCTGTTCTCCTATTAATCCACACTTTGTGCTACATTCAACGAATTTCTATTACATCGATAAACATATCACCGCCCACCTGTTCTCCTATTAATCCACACTTTGTGGTACATTCAAGGAATTTATATTACATCGATAAACATGTCATCGCCCACCTGTTCTCCTATTAATCCACACTTTGTGCTACATTCAAGGAATTTCTATTACATCGATAAACTTGTCATCGGCCACCTGTTCTCCTATTAATCCACACTTTGTGCTACATTCAACGAATTTCTATTACATCGATAAACATGTCATTGCCCACATGTTCTCCTATTAATCCACACTTTGTGCTACATTCAACGAATTTCTATTACATCGATAAACATGTCACCGCCCACCTGTTCTCCTATTAATCCACACTTTGTGGTACGTTCAAGGAATTTCTATTACATCGATAAACATGTCATCGCCCACCTGTTCTCCTATTAATCCACACTTTGTGGTACATTCAACGAATTTCTATTACATCGATAAACAAGTCATCGCCCACCTGTTCTCCTATTAATCCACACTTTGTGGTACATTCAACGAATTTCTATTACATCGATAAACAAGTCATCGCCCACCTGTTCTCCTATTAATATCCACACTTTGTGCTACATTCGACGAATTTCTATTACATCGATAAACATGTCATCGCCCACCTGTTCTCCTATTAATCCACACTTTGTGCTACATTCAACGAATTTCTATTACATCGATAAACATATCACCGCCCACCTGTTCTCCTATTAATCCACACTTTGTGGTACATTCAAGGAATTTCTATTACATCGATAAACATGTCATCGCCCACCTGTTCTCCTATTAATCCACACTTTGTGGTACATTCAAGGAATTTCTATTACATCGATAAACTTGTCATCGGCCACCTGTTCTCCTATTAATCCACACTTTGTGCTACATTCAACGAATTTCTATTACATCGATAAACATGTCATTGCCCACATGTTCTCCTATTAATCCACACTTTGTGCTACATTCAACGAATTTCTATTACATCGATAAACATGTCACCGCCCACCTGTTCTCCTATTAATCCACACTTTGTGGTACATTCAACGAATTTCTATTACATCGATAAACATGTCATCGCCCACCTGTTCTCCTATTAATCCACACTTTGTGGTACATTCAACGAATTTCTATTACATCGATAAACAAGTCATCGCCCACCTGTTCTCCTATTAATCCACACTTTGTGGTACATTCAACGAATTTCTATTACATCGATAAACAAGTCATCGCCCACCTGTTCTCCTATTAATCCACACTTTGTGGTACATTCAACGAATTTCTATTACATCGATAAACATGTCACCGCCCACCTGTTCTCCTATTAATCCACACTTTGTGCTACATTCAACGAATTTCTATTACATCGATAAACAAGTCATCGCCCACCTGTTCTCCTATTAATCCACACTTTGTGGTACATTCAACGAATTTCTATTACATCGATAAACAAGTCATCGCCCACCTGTTCTCCTATTAATCCACACTTTGTGGTACATTCAACGAATTTCTATTACATCGATAAACAAGTCATCGCCCACCTGTTCTCCTATTAATCCACACTTTGTGCTACATTCAACGAATTTCTATTACATCGCTAAACAGTCATCGCCCACCTGTTCTCCTATTAATCCACACTTTGTGCTACATTCAACGAATTTCTATTACATCGCTAAACAAGTCATCGCCCACCTGTTCTCCTATTAATCCACACTTTGTGGTACATTCAACGAATTTCTATTACATCGCTAAACATGTCATCGCCCACCTGTTCTCCTATTAATCCACACTTTGTGCTACATTCAACGAATTTCTATTACATCGATAAACATGTCATCGCCCACATGTTCTCCTATTAATCCACACTTTGTGCTACATTCAACGAATTTCTATTACATCGATAAACATGTCACCGCCCACCTGTTCTCCTATTAATCCACACTTTGTGGTACGTTCAAGGAATTTCTATTACATCGATAAACATGTCATCGCCCACCTGTTCTCCTATTAATCCACACTTTGTGGTACATTCAAGAATTTCTATTACATCGATAAACATGTCATCGCCCACCTGTTCTCCTATTAATCCACACTTTGTGGTACATTCATTCAACGAATTTCTATTACATCGATAAACATGTCATCGCCCACCTGTTCTCCTATTAATATCCACACTTTGTGCTACATTCGACGAATTTCTATTACATCGATAAACATGTCATCGCCCACCTGTTCTCCTATTAATCCACACTTTGTGCTACATTCAACGAATTTCTATTACATCGATAAACATATCACCGCCCACCTGTTCTCCTATTAATCCACACTTTGTGGTACATTCAAGGAATTTCTATTACATCGATAAACATGTCATCGCCCACATGTTCTCCTATTAATCCACACTTTGTGCTACATTCAACGAATTTCTATTACATCGATAAACATGTCACCGCCCACCTGTTCTCCTATTAATCCACACTTTGTGGTACGTTCAAGGAATTTCTATTACATCGATAAACATGTCATCGCCCACCTGTTCTCCTATTAATCCACACTTTGTGGTACATTCAACGAATTTCTATTACATCGATAAACAAGTCATCGCCCACCTGTTCTCCTATTAATCCACACTTTGTGGTACATTCAACGAATTTCTATTACATCGATAAACAAGTCATCGCCCACCTGTTCTCCTATTAATATCACACACTTTGTGCTACATTCGACGAATTTCTATTACATCGATAAACATGTCATCGCCCACCTGTTCTCCTATTAATCCACACTTTGTGCTACATTCAACGAATTTCTATTACATCGATAAACATATCACCGCCCACCTGTTCTCCTATTAATCCACACTTTGTGGTACATTCAAGGAATTTCTATTACATCGATAAACATGTCACCGCCCACCTGTTCTCCTATTAATCCACACTTTGTGCTACATTCAACGAATTTCTATTACATCGATAAACAAGTCATCGCCCACCTGTTCTCCTATTAATCCACACTTTGTGGTACATTCAACGAATTTCTATTACATCGATAAACAAGTCATCGCCCACCTGTTCTCCTATTAATCCACACTTTGTGGTACATTCAACGAATTTCTATTACATCGATAAACAAGTCATCGCCCACCTGTTCTCCTATTAATCCACACTTTGTGCTACATTCAACGAATTTCTATTACATCGCTAAACAAGTCATCGCCCACCTGTTCTCCTATTAATCCACACTTTGTGCTACATTCAACGAATTTCTATTACATCGCTAAACAAGTCATCGCCCACCTGTTCTCCTATTAATCCACACTTTGTGGTACATTCAACGAATTTCTATTACATCGCTAAACATGTCATCGCCCACCTGTTCTCCTATTAATCCACACTTTGTGGTACATTCAAGGAATTTCTATTACATCGATAAACTTGTCATCGGCCACCTGTTCTCCTATTAATCCACACTTTGTGCTACATTCAACGAATTTCTATTACATCGATAAACATGTCATTGCCCACATGTTCTCCTATTAATCCACACTTTGTGCTACATTCAACGAATTTCTATTACATCGATAAACATGTCACCGCCCACCTGTTCTCCTATTAATCCACACTTTGTGGTACGTTCAAGGAATTTCTATTACATCGATAAACATGTCATCGCCCACCTGTTCTCCTATTAATCCACACTTTGTGGTACATTCAACGAATTTCTATTACATCGATAAACAAGTCATCGCCCACCTGTTCTCCTATTAATCCACACTTTGTGGTACATTCAACGAATTTCTATTACATCGATAAACAAGTCATCGCCCACCTGTTCTCCTATTAATCCACACTTTGTGGTACATTCAACGAATTTCTATTACATCGATAAACAAGTCATCGCCCACCTGTTCTCCTATTAATCCACACTTTGTGGTACATTCCACGAATTTCTATTACATCGATAAACAAGTCATCGCCCACCTGTTCTCCTATTAATCCACACTTTGTGGTACATTCAACGAATTTCTATTACATCGATAAACAAGTCATCGTCCACCTGTTCTCCTATTAATCCACACTTTGTGGTACATTCAACGAATTTCTATATTACATCGATAAACAAGTCATCGCCCACCTGTTCTCCTATTAATCCACACTTTGTGGTACATTCAACGAATTTCTATTACATCGATAAACAAGTCATCGTCCACCTGTTCTCCTATTAATCCACACTTTGTGGTACATTCAACGAATTTTTATTACATCGATAAACAAGTCATCGCCCACCTGTTCTCCTATTAATCCACACTTTGTGGTACATTCAACGAATTTCTATTACATCGATAAACAAGTCATCGTCCACCTGTTCTCCTATTAATCCACACTTTGTGGTACATTCCACGAATTTCTATTACATCGATAAACAAGTCATCGCCCACCTGTTCTCCTATTAATCCACACTTTGTGGTACATTCAACGAATTTCTATTACATCGATAAACAAGTCATCGCCCACCTGTTCTCCTATTAATCCACACTTTGTGGTACATTCAACGAATTTCTATTACATCGATAAACAAGTCATCGCCCACCTGTTCTCCTATTAATCCACACTTTGTGGTACATTCCACGAATTTCTATTACATCGATAAACAAGTCATCGCCCACCTGTTCTCCTATTAATCCACACTTTGTGGTACATTCAACGAATTTCTATTACATCGATAAACAAGTCATCGTCCACCTGTTCTCCTATTAATCCACACTTTGTGGTACATTCAACGAATTTCTATTACATCGATAAACAAGTCATCGCCCACCTGTTCTCCTATTAATCCACACTTTGTGGTACATTCAACGAATTTCTATTACATCGATAAACAAGTCATCGTCCACCTGTTCTCCTATTAATCCACACTTTGTGGTACATTCAACGAATTTTTATTACATCGATAAACAAGTCATCGCCCACCTGTTCTCCTATTAATCCACACTTTGTGGTACATTCAACGAATTTCTATTACATCGATAAACAAGTCATCGTCCACCTGTTCTCCTATTAATCCACACTTTGTGGTACATTCCACGAATTTCTATTACATCGATAAACAAGTCATCGCCCACCTGTTCTCCTATTAATCCACACTTTGTGCTACATTCAACGAATTTCTATTACATCGATAAACAAGTCATCGCCCACCTGTTCTCCTATTAATCCACACTTTGTGGTACATTCAACGAATTTCTATTACATCGATAAACAAGTCATCGCCCACCTGTTCTCCTATTAATCCACACTTTGTGGTACATTCAACGAATTTCTATTACATCGATAAACATGTCATCGCCCACCTGTTCTCCTATTAATCCACACTTTTTGGTACATTCCACGAATTTCTATTACATCGATAAACATGTCATCGCCCACCTGTTCTCCTATTAATCCACACTTTGTGCTACATTCAACGAATTTCTATTACATCGATAAACAAGTCATCGCCCACCTGTTCTCCTATTAATCCACACTTTGTGGTACATTCAACGAATTTCTATTACATCGATAAACAAGTCATCGCCCACCTGTTCTCCTATTAATCCACACTTTGTGGTACATTCAACGAATTTCTATTACATCGATAAACATGTCATCGCCCACCTGTTCTCCTATTAATCCACACTTTTTGGTACATTCAACGAATTTCTATTACATCGATAAACAAGTCATCGCCCACCTGTTCTCCTATTAATCCACACTTTGTGGTACATTCAACGAATTTCTATTACATCGATAAACAAGTCATCGCCCACCTGTTATCCTATTAATCCACACTTTGTGGTACATTCAACGAATTTCTATTACATCGATAAACATGTCATCGCCCACCTGTTCTCCTATTCATCCACACTTTGTGCTACATTCAACGAATTTCTATTACATCGATAAACAAGTCATCGCCCACCTGTTCTCCTATTAATCCACACTTTGTGGTACATTCAACGAATTTCTATTACATCGATAAACATGTCATCGCCCACCTGTTCTCCTATTAATCCACACTTTTTGGTACATTCAACGAATTTCTATTACATCGATAAACATGTCATCGCCCACCTGTTCTCCTATTAATCCACACTTTTTGGTACATTCAACGAATTTCTTGCCGTTCTGATTCCAGAACATCTTACTGTCACCATAGTCTGCTGTAACGAGTAACTCTGGCCAGCCGTCATCGTCAAAATCCTGGCAAATACAATAAGTAACAAACACATAGTCAACAAGGAAAGCGATATAAATATATCTGGCTGTGATAATGATGGTGGTGATAATCAAGAAGTTGGGACGTTGTCTGTAGATATTGTTGTTGTAGTTGTTGGTGTTAGTAATATTTTGGCTCTGATGATGATGTAGTTGATGTAGTTTTATACAATGATGCTTTACGGTCACAACTCGAACCCAGGTTTCCGCTCGTTTAGAAATAATAATAATAATAATAACAACAATAATAATAATAATAATAATAATAACAATAACAATAATAATAATAATAATAATAATAATAAATAATAATAATAATAATAATAATAATAATAAACAACAATAATAATAATAATAATAATAATAATAATAACAATAATAATAATAATAATAATAATAATAATAATAATAATAATAATAATAATAATAACAACAAAACAATAATAATATATAATAATAATAATAACAACAATAACAATAATATCATAATAATAATAATAATAACAACAATAACAATAATAATGGAAACGTTTATTTCATGTATTTTTCACACAAAAAATTTTTTATCACTACATGTAGGTAATTTACAATTGACTACTTGAAGTATCGAAAATATAATTAATAATAATAATAATAAAAATAAAAATGATAACATAATAATAATAATAATAATAATAATAATAATAATAATAATAATAAAATAATAATAATAATATAATAATAATAATAATAATAATAATAATAATAATAATAATAATAATAATAATAATAATAATAATAATAATAATCTAATTTTTTATAATAATTTTAAAATAATAATATAATAATAATAATAATAATAATAATAATACTACTACTAATAATAAAAACATGGCCAATAGATCACCATACCGTAAAAGAGGCTCCAAATGTGTGCGTGCCTTTATTAAGAGGGGTTCCACCTCGATAACCATCCATATTAACACCTGTAGCATCTGTCACATCTTCAAAATAACTTTAAAAAAACAAAAGCAACAAACCCGAAAGAGGGTATTAGAGAAACAGGTAGCTTGGTTTGGGATACCTGTGGCGTGACGTCATTATCTTACCCAGGATTCTTGTATCCTATGTTTCTCAAAAGTCGCGATGCAGAAGGCTGAAATTGAACGAAATCAAATATGTAGTATAGTATTTTTAGTATATGTAGTAAAATGGATATTTTTCATGAATCAACAAGTATATATTTAAGAGCAAGAGAACAAGTCGAGGTAAATATTCACCATATTAGTTTAATTTTAGATTTGAATACAGAGTTTCACGTGCTGTGATTGGTCGAATGACAAGTAATTAATGAGACGATAATCACTGGTCGAGAGCGGAAGTAAAATCACCAACGCAGTAGTACTAATAAAACGTTTTTTTTAATTCTGAATTTCGTCTTTTCTCTGATCAGTATTCAAGTCAAAAATTATACTAAAGCAATTATTCACCTCAGGCTCAGTGATTATGGTGTATATTCACCTATAATCATCTTCGCCTGCGAATATATTGTTAAATATTACATACCAACTCGGGAACCTATAAAATTATATCAACAAATGATGTGTTTTTCAAAATGAAAACGAGAGTTTACACCCGCCATCTTGGCATAGGTCAATGACAATGATATTGATGACAATTGTATGTAGTGTACGATCCAAAGAAGCCAGTTAGGCGTGCATTTTTTGACGAAGCCATTTGAATGTATCGCTGTGAAAGAAACCAGTTAAATGTCTAGGTTTAATCAGTAGCACCATTTGTCCATATATCAGTGCCCAAATTTAAGAAGGTTTTGATAATTAGATTAACCAGTTTTAAAACAGTCTCACATTTGAATATGAAGATCAGGAGCGTCTCTAGAGATTTTGAAAGGGGGGTGCACCACTAAGGGGCCGTAAGGCCCCTTCTTCTAGGGGTGTGTGGGGGCATGCCAAACCCCCCCTCTCCCCCCCCCCTCCCCAGAAATGTTTGAAATCTAGAAGCTCGAAAATGCAATTTCCATCCATTCTGGGCATCAAATGGTGGGAAGACGTGGGCGAATATGTATCGGGCCCAACTCAAGGGGGGGGGGGGCACCGGCCCCCCATGCCCCCCCTCCCTTGGGTCCGCCCCTGAAGATTGACTGCACTATGCTACTACCTTTCCTAATGAATGCAGGATCCATTCCGTGACGTAAATATCAAGGAAGCCATCTTTGTCAAAATCCCCAAAGTTTGGTGTCATGCCTGCCAGTTTCCTTTTGTTCTCAAACTGTAATGAGCAGTTTCTTTTTTCGGCCTCTTCAGCAAAGAAGCCACCGTAATTAATATACAAATAATGTCTGCTGTCGCCAACAGTAGTCACATATAGGTCCAAGTCCCCGTCTTGGTCAACGTCGACCCAGCCAGCCCCGCTCGCGTAGCGACTGGGTCCTAGTCCAACATCAGATGTTACGTCAGTGAAAGTACCGTTACCTGCAAATGAAAAAAAGGGAAATAATAGCCGATATTGAAGTTTATATACTCCAATAACTCTGAACAAAGGTTTCATGTCGAGACTATTGGGTCAAGTTTTTGTACTGGCCCGATAGCCTCGATTTAATTGAAACCGTTGTTCAGAGTTATTGGAGTATAACTTCAATTATATCAGCTATTCTGAGAGTTTGGTCGAAAACAAATTAGGAGAGAATGAAACTTCTTTATAAAAGTGTTCTCGGCCAAAAATGAACAAAATATCGAACTGACCCTGAGTGCCACAGTTTTATCAATCTTAAATAGACCGAATGCAGTACATGGCTCCCAAATTTATATAATCATTTTTTTTTCTGACTTTAACCTCGTGTCCATGTGAAATCTCTTTTGTGCAGCATCATGGACACGAGGCTAGTCAGTCAATAACTGAATTGTGATTGAAAGCCCGTTTTGATTCAGTCTATACTCTCTTTTTAACGACGCACATATAGATTGTATTTCTATGTAAATAAAGTGACAAGAAATTCTATAATCTTATTTTATACTATTTTTAGTAAAAAATGGCGGTGAAAATGTCCGACCTTTATCCCTCCAGAAAAAAACGCGCCGAGTTTATTAGACCGGTATTATCGCTCTCTCATGTTCCTTCGCGTTCGGGTATCAAATGAAACTCAGTGCGAATTTCATTCTGTAGGGTTTGTTCATGACGGACATTTTCCAGCCTAAAATGAAATTAAAAGAGAAAAACAGAAAAAGAAGGAAATAAAGACCTTGCGAGTGTACCGTCAATGAAAGTTTACTTTTGATTTTCATTAAAACTCTATAGAGTGGTCAGCCTTGCGGGATTTTAAGCCCGACGTGAAACGTATATTCTCGAAATTTGATGAACGCGGGAAGAAGGGACCCTGAGGGCCACCAGTCAACTCTTAAATAAACAGAATGCAGAAATGGATCCAATTCAATCAGTTTGTTTACTGACTAACCTTGTGTCGATAAAGAACTCTTTTGTGCTTGTTAATGGATACAGTGAAGTAGATGTCCTGAATTGTGATTGTCGTTGTCATAGTCACCAAGTCTGCCCTCTCTTTTTAATGCTCGGGGACGCATTGTATTTCTACGTAGGCGAGTCGTTTTGGAGATATTCTATAATCTTATAATATACAAAAATACACAGTGAGGTCGTACCGCCATGTTTTCCGGTCCAGTGATGAATCGCGCCGCTTTCGGTCGGGATCGAAATACACGATTATTCTCCGCGCGTTCGGGTCTACCGAAATCAGTGCGACTGATTCGAAGGAAAAACGGAACGAACGAACGAACACAGTCTAACATGAAATTAAAAGAGAATGGCAGAAAAGAAGGAGGAAATGAAGAGAATGAAGTGGACGAAGAACGAAAGTATACTCCATTTTCAGAATGGACGAACGAACGAAAAAACAAACGAACGAATGAAAGGACGATCACGAATGAATGAATGAAATCGAATGGACGAACGAATGACGAATGGACGAACGAACGAATGAACGAACGAACGAAAAAACAAACGAACGAACAAATGAACCAGTTAACTAATGGACCAGCGAATGACGATAAAGAACACTGAATTGAAAACAAATAAAGTAGATGTCCTGAATAAAAACGTTATGCCAAAGTAAAGTGCCCCTCCTTGCCTCGTGGAATAGATTCTTACGGCAAGAAGGAGCGTTTAACAGCTCCGTGGGTTTGATAAATTCAAACAATAGTTATTGGTCGTACCATATGTGGTTATTATTATGTGATTAATAACATCTTTCATCGGGATCGAAATACACGATTACACATTTGATTGTTATTATTATTATTATTATTCGAAAATATTTTGATATTTTGATGAACGAACGAACGAACGTGAACATTTCGAGAGCGATGCCAATGAATGAACGAATTGAATTTGAACAATATATCAATATAACGACACGAACGAACGAACTATTAGCTAGTGGATGATGAACGTTTTGAATTCAACAAATACAGGACGAACGTATTTCGCACGAAGGAGCGAAAATATAACGAGGAGTGAGTCGAAGGAACATCTGAATTCGAACCAATCCCTGGAAGTGGGTGCAACGAACGAACCGAACGATCTAGAACGAACGAACGACGAACGATGGGGTCGAACGCTTTCCTAACCCCCTGCCGTTTCAAAATCAGGCTACTAACGAACGAGGGATCGAACGAACGAACCATTAACTGAACGACGTGACGTTGGAAGATAAATGTCATGACAACAGTTCGAACGAACGTCTGAACGAACGAACGAAAACTTTTTTGTGGACGAACGAACGACACGAAAAAACAACGAACGAATTTATGGACTTCAGATTTTTGAGTGAGATAACTATTCTTGACGAATGGACTGGAACGAAAATGACGACAACGTAAAAAACAAACGAACGAACGAATAATGAAAAAATGAATCGGAGCCCAGGCCGTAGGCCGCCCGAGTTAGAAAAAAGTTTTTCGGTAGTAGTAAAACAATATGCCTCAAGAAAGTGACCCATTGTATGCGACGTATTTTACGGCAAGAACGAGTTATAACATTACTCAGCAGATAAGACGCCATTCTTCACATAGGATTGCTTTAATTACATTATGATTCTTATTATTATCATCATCATGTCGTCAATCATCCGTTACTGATCATCATCGTATTATGTCTCTTATTAGATTAGGGTTTTATTATTATTATTTTTATTTTAGAAAGCTATTATCGATGAGCACTTCGTGATCATTTCGAGAGCCATGCCAATGCTGTCGTAACGCGATTGTATTTGACAATATCTGACCTATCATTTTCACACGTACATGTGGTACTATTCCTAGTGGATGATCTCCCTTTGTATTCATCAAATGTCAGGATTTTCATTTCGCACGTTTAGGAGAAAATATATTGTAGTGAAGAACATGTCCTGTATTCTATTCGACGTTGGAACCGGGTGCAACTCGAACCCGGGATCGAGTTTGATTTTCAAACGGCGGGGTTTCGGCTTTCCTAGCCCCCGAGGGGGCCGTTTCAAAACGAACTCATCAAAGGGATCAAACCTCAATTAACTCAGAGTCACGTTCAAGATAAATCAAATGAACTTCGAAATGTCTGCTGTCTGTCAAACGAACTCGACACATACACATATACAAACACCCTCGTTATAACTGTCAGTCATTGTCAGGTCTCTCCTCACGAAATGACTGACAAAACACTGACATGTCATAAGCCCGAGTTTAGTACGCTCATTTAGCGTCTAATTTCAGTATAATAGTTTCGATTGAGATGATTGAGTTTCACTTTCTATTGATAATAGACACGTATTTTCTTGTTCTCGTAATTCATATTCTCAGAGCAGGAAGAGATACCATTTACTGATTTATTTCGTCACAGTGAATACAACCTCACGAGAACCACAAATCGTGACATGAGGGTAGAGGGGGTAGGGAAATTGATTTACCAAAAAAAACAAAAATCACGTACTGACAGTCTCTCTCAGTACAAATCCTTTATACATGGTGTTTCACAGATGGAATAAACCCTTAATCCACGGATATCCTGATCATTATCAAATTAGTAGTTTTCAAAATATAAACACTAGTACAACTCTGGAACAATAATGTCAATCAATATATAACTCGTTGAACTCTTCGTTATAAACTACAGCATAACTGCATCGCGATAGGTTACCTTATGAACATCCTCGAACCAATGCTTTGCTTTGCTTTTATCTTTAGCTACAGATTCTGCCGAGTTCTGGGTTGTTTTCATAACGCAGGTTCTGTACTTGTCTGGCAAACCAAACACTGCATCGTTGCTGAGAAGACGAAGATTATCCACGTCTGCTTTTGAAGTCCTTGGAGTTCCAAGGTCATCCGTTGCTTGTTGAGATAACTGTTTGCCATTCATCATTGTAAAGTAGTCAGAGACGGCAAAAATCCGTAGCGAAGCGTTGGTAGGCTTAAGTACTAATATATACAGAACTGCTGTGAACAACAACAGCGACCAGGTTGTGTTCATAGTGAGTTCGTTGAAGTCCGGCAGCTGTCGTCAAAGCTTCGAGTATTTTAGAACTAAGAGAGCAATCTGTAGAAATTGGATTAAAAAAATTGCAAGATCACGAACAGAACCAGAACAGGAACAGACACGCTCACTCATCTTCGATATAGGTACTGTCACTGACAGTTCCAAACCTAAGTCGGACCATGACGTGAAAGCGGAAATAGTTTTGTGGACAAAGGTTGTGTCATATTTCAAGAGTTCAGTAAAATTATGACGTCAATATTTAGAAAAACAAAACATAATTTTCCTCGTTTCATTCACCCGGAAAGACAGAGAAACAACTTCAAATAACTATGCTGTGAATTCAGATCTATTTACTAAGAAAGCATGACGAGAAGATTATTTACGGTATTTTTAAAATCGTTGATATTTCGGCTACCTCAAGGTACTTAAGGCCTGGTTCAAGCCTTAAATAGCAGAAAAACGAAAACAATTATAATGTCTAATCATTTTGACTAAACATCACAAAACTTGGCACAGCTTGAGAGTTTTATATCCTCTACTCATTTAAGTGAATGAAATCCAAAACAGCGTATCACGTGGTTAACCACGTGACAAAGAATTTTGAAAACAAAATATAAAATGCGGTCGCCAGTTTAAGAGGAAAGTGAAAGCAAATAGTTGTGTATAATCATGTTTATGATCATCTATTAACCCTCGTTTAGAAAACCTGTCTTCCGCTTTTTGCAAGGAGAATATTTCGGAAAAGAGGTCACGTGACCATTTCATCAGATTATATTTCTGTAGTTTTTTCTTAAACTATATATAATTTCGAGGTTTTCTAAACGCTATCTTGTTTAACTGGTTATCCTTAACGCTATTACGTAAAAGGTATTTCATTGTGAATTGAATTCGCGACCGCATTTAAGAAAAACTATATTTTCCTTCATAAGGTCACGTGACCACATGACGTCACAATTGTTAGATCCAAATTGTCTAAAATCTTGTATATAACCTTATGCCTAAATATGAGTGCCTAAGTAAATTAGAGCAGCGAGTTATTACAAGAAATGTGATTTTCCAAGTTGCCTTTTTGAACCAGGCCTTAAGTACCTTGAGACAATCCGGTACGGACCGGTAGCCATCCACTGTAAATGATTTGAAGGTCTTTCAAGTGATGTGACTTGAGTATTGCTAATGACCTGGGGTAATGAATATAATATTCTTAATAGCTGTACATCCGGAAGTCGACATAACTCATGATTCGTGTCGCCAGAAAAGGAAGGGAGAGAGAGAGAATAGGAGTCAGATCTTTATACAGACAGTCGAAGCGAGGGGACAACTCACAGATAAAGGCATAAATTGGCTTCATTTTTTATTAATTAATTAATTCAATAAATTAATTAACCTCGGTTCAGTATTCAATACTGGAACCATGTTTTTTCTTATTTTTGTGTCACGTGTGACCAATATTGATACTTTAGGACTTCCGTGTCTCCTTAATTGGTTACCACTGTAGCTTTTTTAATTAGTACCCGTCTTGAATCTGTAACTGTTCCAGTTGTTCTATAGTGTTGCCGCTACACTAGTACTGGTGGAGTATAGTAATGAACAATGTTTGAGTACAATAAAATACAAATGAGTTGAAATTTGAAATAAATGTCTTCATTGCTGTTGAGTTGCGTGCGTGCGTGCAACAGTTTTTTTATATATCATTGCAAGTTAAGTTAGGTATCACTTAACACCATTAGCACCATGTACCATATGTTGTGTAGGCAATATTTGAGTTACAAGAAAGGATTCTACAGGAAATTAGATATGCGACTAAATACATCACAGAAAAGTGTTTTTAGAGTTCCGATTAGGAGCAAAGTTCAAATTTGGAAATCCAATGCAGCATTCACGGTTTGCGAAATTCTGAGATGGTGAGTTTTTCCGACTTTAACCTTCGAAAATGTTAAATAATAATAATAATAATAATAATAATAATAATTATTATTATTATTAGATTTATTATTATTATTAAATAAAATAACAAAACGGACATCGTGCATGAAATTTTTAAAATTAAAACAACTTAATAATTTTTGGAATTAAAATTCCATTTCATTACTACATTTCTATATACATTCTACTCGCAGTTTCAAAAGTTTTAAAATGTCAACACATCCACTTTTTTTCAGTCTAAATCGGCTCGTAAACACACTATTCATGTCAAGCGCTATATAAATAGCCTGCGCTCGCATCCAAACTAAACCACGGTATAGTCCGTCTGCGAATCAGTGCAGGATTCCTTGTTCTAGACCCCCAGCATATAGTAGCACGATTATATATAATAGCTTCTGATTGGCTATCGCCAATTCTCATTCTTACGCGTGTCCTGATTGGTTTGTGCTACTCGCGCTATGTTTATTTTCAAAATGGCTTCCACCTTTACTATGGACATACATGTACAGCATTTACAGCCTACGACAGGCTATAAGAACATTCTTTGAGAAAAATGTCTGTAAATCCCTGTAAATCTCCCCACAGGCTACGAAACGTATCTATGAT
The DNA here is from genome assembly GCA_033675265.1 of Actinostola sp. cb2023. Lineage (NCBI taxonomy): Eukaryota > Metazoa > Cnidaria > Anthozoa > Actiniaria > Actinostolidae > Actinostola > Actinostola sp. cb2023. The sequence continues at coordinate 109,436 of JAUJYZ010000876.1, read as the reverse complement.
ATTCCAGTGTCTTCCCATAGTAGCGGATGTACTCCACCGTAAACCTCGTGGTTCAAGTGTTGTTGTTTCTTGTTGTTGTAATTACTTTATAAATAAATTACTTTTGTAACGTGTCAATCGATTTACTAGTACTGCTAATTCCCCATTGAGATTCTTAACGGACGACCAGGTTCCTTTTATTAACAATATGGGAATTCAAGCGGAGTATTTGAAAACGACTAATGTAATAGAAGTGTCTTGGAATATTTATTTCAGTGCCGCTCGTCGGCTCGTTAACTTGGTGAGATCGACTACCGAGCCTGACCGGCCAGTGGCTCGCAATCTATCTTCAGATTGGGCCCTGTATTCTGTAGTCTAGCCATTCTAGCTATATCCATTGGAGGGGAGGATGAAGAAACGATACAACAAGTAATAAACGGGAACTATGTTAATGTGTTTGCCGAGTTCACCTGAATGTTTGTTATCGACTTCAACACGTTTTTCTTTTCTCAAAGAATACTTTTATAGCCTTTCGTTGGTCTGGATAAAGACTTTACAATTCAAACTGGTCATGTACGGCTGTAAATTCTGTGTCCATACCAATCAGGACACGCGTAAGAATGAGAATTGGCGATAGCCAATCAGAAGCTATTATATATAATGCTGGCGATCCAGAACAAGGAACCCTGCACTGATTCGCAGACGGACTATACCGTGGTTTGGTTTGGATGCGAGCGCAGGCTATATATAAATTGATTATTATTATTATTATTATTATTATTATTATTATTATTATTATTATTATTATTATTATTATTATTATTAAGATGCTTTTCCTTTAGTTCAATCCAATGGTCTCCACTGAGCATGCGCAAATGCTTTCATATCGCTACTATCACCGTGGGGATAGAGTACAGTGTTTCCGTGTGAGTGGGAAAGCTACGCAAACGAAAACGAAAACGATGATTGGTACAGTATAGTATTACAGTTACTAGACTTTAAAAAACTCATCCGTAGAATCACAAATGTTAAATGTATCAGTGTTCGTGTTGTGAGACCAAAATTGATACTCTAGAACTTCCGTTTCTCCTAGGCCTTAATTGGTTACCAATAGAGCTTTTGTAATTAATACCCGTCTTTAATCTACAGTTGTTCTGGTTGATCTATAGTGATGCGAAATACATGTTAATTCCAGTAAGCACAAGGTTTTAAGTTTTAAAACGTTATCCGATATCCATTCTGGTCATTGTTGGCAAAACCTCTCAACGAAAACATCATTCAGTCAAGAAGAACTTTTGAAAGGTATACAAATTGAATTACTGAATTACACTCTTTATAGTTCGACCCTTGAACTAAGAATTAGCCTTTCTCCTCTCCCTTCCAAACCAAGCTAACTGAGTACTAAAGGACTCGATAATATCAGCACGTTGAGTCACTCATTCTATTCCAATATGTTGAGCCTACGCAGTGATGAAATATTCTTCTGTATGATTGGTTTAGATCTACGTACAATGAACTTGAAGTATCTCGCCTTTGTCGGGTTTCTGGTCTTTGCCATGATGAGCAACACCTGTGTGAATGCAGGATTCACTTGGCCGAACCGTGGCGATGCGCCCGAGAAGTTTCAGCGTGATCCAGCCAAACCCTTGAACAACTTCCACCAACAAAAGAAAGGTATTTCTCTTGTTCAGTGCGAAGTCGATTAATAAAGCGTCACAATCAATGTAGTCTACCCGGGAGGGTGACTCCCATATATAAAGTGGTTGGGATGCTCGTCGTACCTTTTAGGGGTCCAGATCTGCGATTTGGTACCTTTTAGGGTATGTACAAATCTAAAAGGACCACAAGAGACTAAGCCGGTACCTTTTAGAGTGTTTGTCAGTAAATAAAGTACCCGAGATAAGATAATGACAGCTGGAATGACAGTTGTAACTTTTGTCACTTTAGAATTGGTACCTTTCAGGGGTAAAAATTATTTGTTGCCACGCCCACCTGGACAAGACTCGTGTACCTTTTAGGGGTCATTTTCAAAATTTCTGACGAGCATCCCAACCACTTTATATATGGGATCCCCCCCCCCCCCCCCCCCCCCATCCCTGGACTAAGTCAATCGCTAAAAGCGAGGCTGTTCTAGAAGCACGTCTGCTTAATTTCTGCGTTTTGGAATCAGTCTAAAACAGTCTAAAAATGACGACCAGCTATTCAAAATAAATTGTTGATCTAATATTGTCGACGCTTAAGAAATGAAGTACTATTTGTTCTGTCCTTTTCAGAGATCAAGCGTTCTGCTGGTATGCGCTGATGTTAACTGGTGCCCGACATATACATGCGACAATTAAGGAGCTAGCGACATGGTGATGCTAAAATGAACATCAATTAAGTTAAATTCATTATATAATGGTAAACGTAACGAATATCATGTAATGGTGATGGGAATTCAATAAAGGTTGATAAAAGTATCACAGAAAAGTGCTGAATTGTTGTTTACATCTGCATTAAAATGGCCAATGTACTTTTGCAAATGTCTACGTATCTATCTATATACATTCAAATCGCAATTTTCAAACTGTCAGACAAATCCAATTTGGTTTCAATCTATTCCTTGTAAGCACATTTATTTCATGTACAGTTGCTTTCCCTTTCAGGGGAGTAGCAAAGACCAGAATAAATAAGTATAAAAAATAATATAGAAAAAGACGCAAACATTTTTACCCCAAAACCTTTTTTTTTCTTCACATCCTTGTTTCGACTTCCCTCTAATCCGTGTAGCTCAGTGCAGCTATAAATACCCGTATGAAGGAGCTGATATCACTAATCTTACAATCTGATTGGCTAAAAATGGTGCGATTTCCATTATTAATCGCAAAGTAATTTTCGCACAGATTATCTAATTATATTCAAACGATTCTTCATAAAAAGTAATTTGTAATTTAGAATGAAAGAGCTGTATTTCAGGCATCAAAATGTTCTTATTCTTACAATTTACCACCTAAATATAACGAGTGTATTTGAAAAGATTACAAAATGAATATGATTAATAGGTAATTAATTGAACTTCGTGTCGTGCAATACCAAATTACCATTATAAATTACCATTATAAATTACCATTATAAATTACCATTATAAATTACCATTATAAATTACCATTATAAATTACCATTATAAATTACCATTATAAATTACCATTAAAATTTACCATTAAAAATTACCATTATAAATTACCATTATAGATTACATTATAGATTACATTATAAATTACCATTATAAATTACCATTATAAATTACCATTATAAATTACCATTATAAATTACCATTATAAATTACCATTATAGATTACATTATAGATTACATTATAAATGACCATTATAAATGACCATTATAAATGACCATTATAAATGACCATTATAAATGACCATTATAAATGACCATTATAAATGACCATTATAAATGACCATTATAAATGACCATTATAAATGACCATTATATATGACCATTATAAATGACCATTATAAATGACCATTATAAATGACCTATATAAATTACATTCAAAAACACAACAGAATCCTGAACTTTCTTGCCATATTTGTCATCATTTCGTCAAAAACAACACCAAAGTTGAAGAAACATTCGATTTTACTGATTGTTTTAGCTATTCAGCACCGTGTTTTACTTGATAACAACAAGCTCGAGCTCGGTTCATATAAAGCAAACGCTGATTGGCTGTTCAATTCATTTTTGATGTTAGGAGAATTTAGCGTTTGGTTCGGCTAATAAAGTTGCTTTATTTCATCGTTATTTTACAAAACAAATAGAAAACGTTTTCCCGTGTTTATATAGCCTGATATAAACACTCGGGAAAGTTTGGGAGAAGTCTCGAGCTCTGTGTAAAACGCGCCTGCATGCGGCTCGGTTTTACACAAACGTTTTCTATTTGTTAAATAAAATAAATAAATTACCATTTTAAATTAAACAACAATTTTTTTGTAAAATTGACTGGAAGATTTCTCGGACGATAATAATCTCCTTTCTTTCTGCAATTTCATTGGTTAATAATATATTGATTGACAGCATCTATCACGTGATGCATGCATGGTATTCGCGGGGTTGTGCGCAAGTTGTCATTCCAAAAGTTCCATCGCGAAAGGTGAGTTTACTGTTGCTTTTTCTCTTAGAAAATTGCTTAATTTAGCCCCAAATATATATGCCTCTTTAGCAGAATATTTTAGCCTAGTTTCTTATTTAAGTATACCAATGTTCCCAGCTGAAAGCAATATAACTGTTTGTGCGAAATCTTTAATGTTTATGCAAAATTTGGCTTGAACTATGCATTTCTCTCTAAGTAATACTCACGAGAGTATTCTTTGGCTGCATGTCTGTTGCTTTCCCAAAGGAATACTGATTTCAAATTCAAATACGCTTATGTAAAACTGTTCAGTTGTGTGTGACTTGGAGTGAAGATGAATATCCGAAGCTTGAGGCCGTTTTAGCCGCTTGCGACGATTTAATACTGAGCTTGCAACGCTAGAAATTCCCGGTATTTGTTGTGGAAATGAAGAGCAGCAATCTCAAAGTTTCCTCAAACCAATTAAGAACGGACGAAAATAAAAACGAGAGAAATACTGGACACCAAAGAAAACTCAAGCACAATGTGGACATTTAAAAAATATATTGAAAGATTGGGCTAACTATATGTGGCACTAGAATAATCATACGGAGAACTTGGATGACTGATGAATATCCGTACATCTACACTTCTTGTAGAACATGGAGAAACTCGTTTGTGATTTCATTTTGAAGAGTAAGTGACTCGCTACGTTTCTTTAGTGTTTAGTAAGTAGAGTTATGATCTGTATTTCTGTATCAGTATTCATGTATACATCTAGATGCTACGAATTCAAAAAACTATCTGGATTATGGATTGTTTTTTTTTATGATATAATATTTGAAGTATTTGAAGATTAAACTAAGATTCTTTAGAATATTTTTGTATATAGCTTAGTATACGTCATTAGAGTGCAAATATTATACGACGTGGCCGGCCATCAAGATGGCCGGCAGCCGGTCATGGTCCTCGTTTGACTAAATGGCCGGCAGTCTGATTTTTTGGTAGTATCATCGTACACGGGTTAACCAACTATGTACATACGAGTGAGACTTAGAAATGTTTGAGGATTTTGGTTCTCCTCACTTAGAAAAAAACAATTAGTCAAGGACGCCAAGAGTTGAACGACTGGCACCAAACGATCACTTCAATGCCTAACCCTACCGTTCCCCTAAACCTATCCAACTAAGTCACAAAGGCAATTAGGTTGGTTGCTACCCTATATTTGTTATATTTAAACAATGTGTAATTAGCATCTCCAAAACTCATTATAATATATGACTGCCGGCCATTTAGTCAAACGAGGACCTTGACCGGCTGCCGGCCATCTAGACACTTTGAATATTATAGAGGCACCTCTATGGTGGCCCAGCAGTATCATCAACTTTTCTCACAAACATTTCCAATCTGATTTTATTTGTAAAACAATTTTTGATTCATTTTCTTTTTTGAACATAATTTTGACTGAAATTGCATTTTCACTGTCGATTCCATTTTAAAATGCATTTTAGTTTCTAAACTAATTTCCAAATTAAAGTCACATCTAATGCGTTTTTCAAACTTATTTCCATTTCTAAATTTATTTTGAATTTCAATTCGATTTCTATTTTGCATTTTCATTATTTTATTTAGTTCTGATATCTTGTCAAATGCAAATTTAAAATTTCAATTCATCTACGTGGCACAGGAGTATCAGTATCAGTTATCCCATAATACTCACCTTTAAGAAAATAATTATTGTGCGGGAAAACTAGTGTAGAAACTTTAGAAACTTTAAACATGGCGGCGTCAAAAGCGGAGTGGAAGGATGATGAAGACCTTCAGCAAGACTGGCTCGCGATATGTGGGAGAAAATATGATCCCAGCGGACTCGAGGCTAGGAGTGTCAACAAGAAAGTAAAACCAAAGAATAGGCATCTCTTCTGAAGGACCGTTGTGGGTCGTTTCTTTAGATGGCCATCTGTGTGGTTATCAAAACTGGACCTTTCCCTTAGGAATTTATGAATGCTTGGAAACTTTTTTAACGGAAAGAGTATTTTTATATTTGTGTGCTGTTCAAACTCAAACCCTCTAGTCATTGGCAAAATGTACCTGGAATACTTGTACGAGAGACAAACAATGACAAGGCATAATTTTCTCATGCTGTTACTTTGAACGAAGTTACTAATCAAATTACTGGCGCGCCCGCTAATATATCGTCTTGTCTATTTCAACAGCTACAATAATAATACTAAATCTGAAATAATATTAAATAGCTTCATATTCTTTGTAGTATTTATTTAACTTTATATCTTTCACGCACTACAGAGATCAAACGGCTTGTACTCGTGGAGACTGAAAGGTTGCCAGCACAGAAATATATCTCACCAGAACTATCGCTTACAAGTCGGTGCTAACAATTTCTGGGTCATATAGCTTGCACTTCCAATACCATTAATTTGTTATGCGAGTAAGACGTAGCTGAAATGGTTGACAAGGCACTCAGCTTTCTCGAATATTTCATCATATTCTACGCTGGGAGAATCGACACTGCTTACATCGTTGTTTATGTACTTCATAAAGTCTCCTGCATGGCACATAGTCTTCAACTTTCACTGCCAGGTCATTCCAAATGGAGAAGAAAACTTTTCCATTTTTGAAAGCGTCTCCAAATTCTACGGGTACTTTTGTGGTGAAACGTGCGGAGTTATGTTTCGGGCAACTGAGTGCATCTGTACTTGAATGTTTCCTTGTGTGATCTTGTGTGGACATTTTAATAACATCGGAAATCGTGGTACCTTTTCACTACCCAATCACCTCTTAGAGCTGACGAAGAATCTACACATTTCGCAAGATATGCATCACGAAAACCACCGCTGGCAAATTTGGTCTCCTCGATGTTCACTTGTAACGACGAGGGGAGACTTCTCCACATCGAACCACTCCAATTTCAAAATTGTTGATCCAACCCGCCGTTCAAACTCTTCCTAACTTTCTTTATCTCTTCTTCATTTAATTGCTGAACGTCGAAACAACACCGACTCAAGTGCCACACTGTGCATGTGCTCGACGGAGAACCCGCATAGAACGATGGCATGGGATATCTTAGCTTGATACACTTTCCCGCGCAATAATATACTTTTTGCCAATAACTAGAGGGTTTGAGTTTGAACAGCACACAAATATAAAAATACTCTTTCCGTTAAAAAAGTTTCCAAGCATCCATTAATTCCTAAGGGAAAGGTCCAGTCTTGTCCAGTTCAGTCGCGAGCCAGTCTTGCTGAAGGTCTTCATCATCCTTCCACTCCGCTTTTGACGCCGCCATGTTTAAAGTTTCTAAAGTTTCTACACTAGCTTTCCCGCGCAATAATTATTTTCTTAAAGATGAGTATTATGGGATAACTGATACTGATACTCCTGGGCCACGTAGACGAATTGAAATTTTAAATTTGCATTTGACAAGATATCAGAACTAAATAAAAAAATGAAAATGCAAAATAGAAATCGAATTGAAATTCAAAATAAATTTAGAAATGGAAATCAGTTTGAAAAACGCATTAAATGTGACTTTAATTTGGAAATTAGTTTAGAAACTAGAATGCATTTTAAAATGGAATCGACAGTGAAAATGCAATTTCAATCAAAAGTTATGTTCAAAAAAGAAAATGAATCAAAAATTGTTTTAAAAATAAAATCAGATTGGAAATGTTTGTGAGAAAAGTTGATAATACTGCTGTGCCACCATAGACATGGTAGTTGTAGTCATATTACGTCATTATGCAAAATGTCTATTGTCAGCAAGTATAGGTTCGACTCTTGTAAAATAACAATTGTGATTATTTTCCTAGGAAACGAGAATGATGATACAATTTAATTGTCTTGGTTTGTTGATTATCTTGGTTACCATGACAACAACAGAAGGTTAGATCACATTAACAAATTGCACATGGTTTTGAGTTATCTCTAAGAGGCTCTTATTGACACACACTTGACGTCATAATTAATTAAAATGTTCAAAACTGACTCACAAAAACCTTTCAAATCACCGGTTTTGATTTTTGTTTGACAATCAAATCAAATTGAATATTATCTATCAGCTCCAAAAGACAGAATCGCAAAATATTTTTTTCCTAAAAAGTTATAATCAAAAAAACGAATTTTGGATTTCATTTGATGCAAATAGACGTTGACAAGCAAGCTGTCAACAGCACTCACGCAACAGACTTTCCACAAAGATTAAGATTCGAAGAGAGTATCCAAAAATCGTAACTGCTCACTCAAAATATCCTTGAATAACGATGCCCCCGGAGGGGGGGGGGGGGGACTCCCTTATAAAAGGGGGTAGGGATGCTCGTCGGAAATTTTGAAAATGACCCCTAAAAGGGACCGGAGTCTTGTCGACGACGAGCATCCCCGCCACTTTGGTATCGGAGTTCTCCCCCCAAATTTTTATTTGATATTTTAATGATTTCATGAGTTATTAACTGATTAGTAAAAAACGATGTATTTTTAGCGTACCGAAAGTTTCGCGGCAGATAAAAAAGCAACGGGGAAACGTATCGATAAACGGAGACACGGTTTTGATAATTGATATATCTACAGTGCACAAAGATAATGATCTTGAATTTCCGATAAAATGCGGCTGTCTTGGACCTCACCGTATAACGCTATATGAAAATTCGTTGATCTTGACTTATATATCAAACGCGCATGTACTTTTTGTTAATAGACCATTAGTTGGAATCTCCATTTATTGAGCTTTCACAAAATGTATACTTTATCGGGGTTTAAATGGACGGACTCTGTGTTAAAGCGACTTGAATGCATGCCGGTCGGTAGGGGTACCCTGATACCTTAAACGTTTTGATCATTTTATGACGTCAAGCGTTCGTCAATAAGAGTACAGACAACTCAAAACCATCTGCAATTTTTCACAATAACAAAGTCAAAAACACATCCAAAAAGGGCACACTTTGAAAGAAAAAACTGCATCAAGGTAATCAAGGTAATCAAGACCATCAAGACCATCAAGACTTTCATGACCAACAAGACCATCAAGACCATCAAGACTTTCATGACCAACAAGACCAACAAGACCAACAAGACCAACAAGACCAACAAGACCAACAAGACCAACAAGACCAACAAGACCAACAAGACCAACAAGACCAACAAGACCAACAAGACCAACAAGACCAACAAGACCAACAAGACCAACAAGACCAACAAGACCAACAAGACCAACAAGACCAACAAGACTGAGGGGATATTTTCATTAATATTTAAAGTGTAATAATTATAAGAGTCAACCTTGGAATCATGCTTGGTGTTGTAAAGGTACATTCCCACAACTTCCCTTGTTCTCCGATCATGCATCCATTCAGAAAAATCTCGCTATCATTACAGTGCAAGCTAATGTCTACAATTGCAGTCACATGACATAAGTATTCGTCAATTTCGAAAATCGCGCGCGAAATTTACAGACGCGTCAAAGAAAACTGAATTGAGTGGTGTTTCTAAAATGGCTTTTATTTCACTAATTTTAGTTCATATTGCAAATATTTTTCGCGATTTTTGTGAACTGATACCTTTTGGCTACATTCATCAATTTTTCCCACCTCAACGGGGCGGCCGCGTTGAAATATTGCATGTTTTCCCGCATTGACTTGGCGGACGCGTCTTTAAATTTCGCGCGCGAATTTCGAAACTGACGAATACTTATGTCCTGTGACTGTACCTTCTGTGCCATTACTGGTTCATATTATGATGTTGTGCTATAATTCCAGGCCGATGTCCTTCACAGTGTACGTGCTATTACAACAAATACTATCAGCCTGAGAGATACGTTACCGATTGTAGTTATAAAGATTTGACAAAAGTCCCTCAAGGCATCGAGAATATTACAACAGATCTGTAAGTAGTGTAGTTCTAAAGGTTTCATCACAAGCGTAAAAAGACTCAGATTTGTAAATGTTTTTTTTAACTGCAAGCCCAATGAAGCCTTGCACATTGCGTTCAATATTTGCTGTGTTTTGTTTTATCATTGTATTATTGTTATTTGTGTTTTTTGTTGTTGTTGATAGACTTTATGTTAATTGAAATTCAGCGTAACCCTAACGTCTGAACTAGGCCTTACTGTTCTTTGTAGAAATATGAAAAGAAACAAGATAAAACAGCTGCAAAACGTTTCCTTTGCTGGCTTTCCCAATCTTACTCGTTTGTAAGTCATACGTTAATTTTATTTTATGAAACTCATTTTATTTATTATTATCGTATCCATTGATCATTCCGGATGAGGAAAACACCTTGGGTTTCCTGTGCTGAAATGGGGTTCCTGTGGCGGATTTTGATATTGGCTACAATCGAGGTTTCTGTTAGACACTCGAGATGATATTCGGAGCATGCAGTACTTATGACCAGCGGTGGTAATAACAACAACAGGGTGCTCAACTTTGTTGATACAATGTTACGTTCTTCTTGGTTGCATTGTACTTACACTCAGAAAAGAAAGCGAAGGCTCGACATGTTCATAGCGACTATTTAAATAGTGAATATTTGGCGAGATTGTCTACCAGTCGTGTACGGATTTCCACCAAACTTTCATCATCCCCAGAAATGACAAACAAACAAATAGTTGGTCGTCTACACATCCATCAATCTAGACGTTCAATTTCTATTCATTTACTGGTATAATTTGCCAATTCAATGGAGCAGAAGCCGTCCATATCAAACTTATGTTATACAAAAGGTCATTGTTTCACATATGGAGATGAGGCGACGGCAGTCTATCAATAAAAACCAGCATGATTTTGGTACATTTTTGCTATTTACTGCATTGTTAAAATAAAAACCAAAAACCTACCAGCAAAATATAAAAGACGAATATGTAAGGAATGAATGGGCTGGAAATTCAAGCACAAATAAATATGTTTGACCGTGGCATTTCTCGTTTCTTCAAAATCGATAGAACTGATCGAAATCTCTGAAGAGATATAGGAGAGCGTGACATACGCTGCATACAAAATCCCTCTGAATCGCTTGGAAATCGTGTCAATCAAAAACCTACCGCCAGATTCTAATGCTCTGTAATTTTACGCGCATTTTGATATAAAATACATGTATATTGAACTTAATTAAGCTGTGGCAAAATGAAATCTAAAACTCTTTATTTGGTACGGCGTGAACATCATATTGGTGCTCTGTATCCCGGTAGAAGCTATATAGGGGAATTCGCAACTAAATTATGTCTCGGAAAGGACGCTTAGCTTTTTGAAGGCAACTAATATTTACACACAAGATGAATAAGTAAGTTCGAATTTGTGATATATTTTCCCCTGTTGAAGAAACATATGCAGCTTACCATCATCTTTTATATTTTAGCTATACCTGATTTACACGGCATTGTCAAACTGGAAAATTGAATTGAGAAATGATAAACCAGTCAAGTGCGAATCTGCTTTATTTAGCGGCAACAGAACAAATTGCTGGATCAATCGGGCCTCAATCGTGCTTTAGTCAACAAAATTCAATCATTTTGCGCAAGCGCATTAACAAAAACGTTGTCCGCGTGATACTGGATCCCAACAGAAGCAAATGTTCAATGATGCAGGACATAAGTTTGATATGAAGTTCGTTCTGCGATGACGGCAAATACTTTATTTTACCTCACATCGACTGATGCAAGCAGCTGGACTAACATACTGTTCATAGATCTTCTCCCTTATATCAGTACTTCAGTGCTGTACGTACTAATATTCAAGACTGGCTTTTGATTAAACGTGATGAAAAGGAAGATGTGTTTGAAGGTGCATGTTTATCAAGTATTGAGAGAAGTGTTTTCTCGTAGCTTTCAACAATTTCAGAAACAGATAAGGTGGACACTTGCGACCCCTCCAGTAACCCAGAGTTAGTATATCACTTTTTAAATTGAGCCGTGTCAATTTTCTTGAAACTGCGAAAAGTTATCGATTTCTTGGAAAAAGAAGCGGCTTAGTAATCATAAGCTTGCAGTTGACGGTAAAGTGGTCAGAAAGTTGTGGATCCGAGGCCATGTTTTCCTCACAAGTTTATCGGCAGATCTTGTAATAATTAGGTCGAGAGTGTGGTTTTTCTTGTGCGTAGCAATGTCAACATGCTGGATGAAATCAAAAGAGTGGAGGATTTGAACGAACTTCCAGGTGGCGTTCAAGTCATTATTGTCATCTATATGGAAATTGAGATCTCCAGTTATTACAGGTCGTTTTATTTGACCTCGGTGGTCGATAGATTACCACGACACGAAGAACTTTTGTTGTAGTTTCCAGTGAAACATCCATATATTCAAAACATTTGAAGGATTATTATTATCAAGCGAAATAAATTCATGTTTTATCACTCGACAGAAAGCCTGTCGCCAATTTGAAACACAGGAAGCCCAAACATATAAGTGAACATGTCATTTGCTGAAATGTAGAATGAATGTTACATTTAACCTGCAAACAATTCAACTCGCAGTACTTCACTTTCTATTAGAAACGTAATAATGCTTTATTTAACGTGGGTACTACACTTAGCTCCATTCAACAGTATCGTTTATGTTTTCTTTTCGTCATTGTTATATTTTTCCAGCATAGCATTTCCTCTGATACTATTTTTTCTGTAGATATTTGAGCTACAACCAACTTACCTCGCTACCAAGCTTTCGAGCAACTCATGTGCTCTTCACTCAGGTTTAAATATATTCTAATAAACAAGAAAATTATTATTGTTGTTTTGTTTATTTGTAATTGTTTTTTTTCTTGCAGTATTACATTTCCTCTGATAGAGTTTTATTTTCTGTAGATATTTGAACAATAACCAACTTACCTCGCTACCACGTGATCTATTCATGAACACAAAACAACTGGTAAAGCTGTAAGTAACAACGTAGGTTACTTTAATGTACCATTATACTCTATCATAATCAAGAGAATACGCTTATTGGTGTTGGGCCTCTTCTGAGCAGTTTAATAATGTATATGAATATGGGACACAATACAACTGCCCAAAAGGGGTGGCCCATGATATAATTAAGTGTTAGGTAAATAAGGGATAGCGTACTGGTATGTTGTGTTTCTAGTTTTAGCTATTTGTTGAGCTGTCCTTAGAAAAAGACTCAGGGGGGAATTAACGAATGTAGCGTTTATAGCAATCTGAAGACCACCGTCCTATTAATTTGATTTCATAGTCATTAAGTCCAGCCACAGAGGCAGAGGTAGCACCCCCTATGCGAAAGCTGTTTCCACTGTAATGTTGAGGATCTAAACCGGCGAGCCTGAGTACAGGAGATATGAAGTTCGTGAGGTGGCGACGTGACAATGGAGATCCAGTAGGGAGGCGAAATAAAGGGTCGGTCTCCTGACAATCCGTTCTTTCTCTTTGCATAGACAAGTTTGCTTTCACTGCACACAGAGAACAGACAGCGTGTTTGGTATGGCCGGTGTATAAGACGACCCCGCGACTTTGCTGATCTGTTTTTGATTTTTTTATGGTTAATGATAAATATTCCTCTCCTGTGGGTGATGTTTGGATATTCACATCGTGGATGCAAAGTAGCATATTAGAACTGTGGGATGGTAACTCCGTCGTTGTAAATTCGCTTGCACGAAGCAATAAGAAATGGGCCATGGTTATTGCCGCCCAGCAAACAGTGTCTTCCGCATTGTCATGGTCAATGAAAAACATTAGTTTGCACACCAATAGATCAAATGTAATTGGCAGTTTTTGCTTAACTGGAGAGAAATGTTCCCTTTCAATGCCTCGCAGTGTCTGTTGCAACTTGACAGTGTATGTGAAGGGATTGGGATAACCATGACTGATGTGTAGAGCGTGAACTCCAGCTAGATAAACTTTTATGGACTGTGGTTTTATCCTGCTTGCTAAATACGTGGTAAATAAAGCTAAAGTGTTCTCGCTTCCGGGAATTGCTAGGAATCTGTGTTTCTTGCAGAACTCCAGATATTGGCGTTGTGCAGAACTGTATGTCCGGTGTGTATTGTCAGCTAATCTTTTGTCAAAATAGTGCATAGCGTAAAATGAAAGGTCACTTCCGGTATATTTCCTAATTTGCATATTATCTTGTGGTCAAATTTCAAGTTTCAAGCTCATTAACTCCGACATTTTACAGCCTAAACACGCGTGCAGCCGTACTTTCATAAATTTATAGCAAGATAACAGCACGTATCGAAGAAAACTTAACATCGGAAAATAAAATTATTACGACAATAAAACAACTTAATTTAATTCGTACCTCTGAAATGTTTGTCTATCCAGCGATTTTCTTTGAGTGAATACGGCCCAGAATGGCCGTGTTTTGTATGGAAATCAGGCCGTCGCGAAGAAAACCAGCTTCTTGTGTTTTACGAACGTCCACAATAAAATACTTAACATCGGAAATCTGATGTACTTCTACAGCCATTTCAGAGACTTGTATTCGTTTGCCAATAAAATACGCGTATCTTGCGATTTTTCAAGCTTTTTTGTGGTCGCTGTATACGGACAGAACGCCAAATTGCCCAAGTTCGCGAACGTTTTTCTCTTGCCAGAAGGCTTTCTTCGTCTGCCATATTAGATAATGTAGTAGCCAGGCCTCTGTTCCACAGGAAAACCAAGTTTTCTGGACCCATACTCCCTTAGATAATCGATTAAATTTGACTGAAAAAGGCTAAGAATCAAGAGGATTGGCCGAATGGGGACTGGGCCCTAATTTAAAAAATTCTCGCGGGATCTTGCGATTTCTGCCTCGGAAAAATACATAAACACGGTGTTTTGGATGGGAAAATACAGGATTGTTTTTCATTATGTTTTTGAATTATTGAAATGTTTTATTTTTGTCATTCAACCAAAAACGTGGTCATGACCTGATTTCTTGGGCAATTTTACGCTATGGGTCAGCTTTCATTTGTAGTGTTCCAAGTTCAGACGTTGTACTGGGGTCGGAGTGGTCCTTGCCTGTGGTACTAACTCTCGGATCCGGGCGACCTGCAAGCAAGACAAAGCGTCAGATGCAGCATTTTCGATCCCTGGAATGTGAACAGCTTTAAGTACAATGTTAAACTTGCAACAAACATGGAAAAGGTAACGCATTTTAATGACATTATGTGTCGGCACTTGCTAGTTCCGGAAGTGATGATGTGCACTACGGCGTTGTTGTCACAGTGAAATATGATCTTCTGTGACTCCAAAACAGTAGCCCACACAGTTATTGCCATGGTAATTGCGAAAAATTCTTTGAAGGTGATTGAGCGACGGTTAGGAATGTCGACATTCTTGAAAGAGTCACAAAACCACAAGTCTCCGAATAGTGCGCCGAACGATGATGTACAAGCGTCCGTGTACAAATGTAAACAAGTGCTAGAGAGCCATTAATTGCTCATCGTGAAACATGCTGTGTCCATTCCAATCACGCAGAAAGATGAGCCACCATTGTAAATCTTTGGTGAAGCGTTTGTTGAGTCGTATGTGATGACTTGGGTGTCGAACGCTCGTTAGTAAGTCGATCATTCGTCGCAAAAAGGTTCTGCCCGGTCGACAGACGGTGCAAATAAAGTCTAGCTTTCCAATCGAGGACTGGAGTTGACGCTTAGTGCATGAGGTGCGAGATTGCCAGTCCAAAAGTAAGTCGATTGTCTCCTTTAGACGTGTTTCCGTAATACGTGATTCCTGAGCGACACTGTCCAGTTCTATTCCCAGTAGTTCTAACTGCGTACATGGTTGAACAGTTTTAGATTGATTAGTCGTGAAGCCTAATTTGTTGCAGATCGATAACATATTCTCCAAATTGCTGTAACAAGTAGTATCAGGAGCTGGCGGACCGCAAGTCCAAAAGTCGTCCAAGTAATGCCAGACAGGGAAAACACCGTCGTTATCCATAGCATGTGCAAGTGTGTCTGCAAATTTCAAGAATAGTGAAGGTGAACTCCTTAAGCCAAATGGTAGATAAGCATCAATAAAGTACGCAGTGGTTATAGTTCCATTAATGTCAACGGGCCAAGTTGAGCCCAAAAACTCCCAGTCGTCGGGATGCACTAGTATATGACGACGAAACGCGTCCGACAGGTCTAGCTTGCTCATTAATGCACCTTTTCCAGCACGCTTCAGATGAATGATTGCCGTGTCCATGGTGTCATAGCTGCACGCAAATAATTATATTCCTTAGGAATGCCGTCGTTGACTGAATGACCGGCGGGCCAGGATAAATCGTTTATTACTCGCCATTTAAGAGGCATCGAGCGCTTTTTTGGTACAGCGCCCATCGGCGATCCGACAAAGTTTGTGTAAGGGGGAGATAAAAAAGGACCGATCTTTCGGTTAAGACCGATCTCTCGTTCTAGTTCGTGTGCAATTGCGACAGGATTTTTCGTAGCAGAAAAATGATTAGCAGAAATTTGAGTCGAGCGAGTTCCGGTGTAGTCGATGCGTACACCGTGGTCAATGTCGTGTAATAGTTGTGTAACATAAACTTGATCATGATGATTACGTAGATTTTCTTTCCAAGTAGAAGGGCTGAACGGTGAATTAAGCGTTGTTGGTAGCTTGTTTGCAATCGGCCATAGCGTGGTTTCCCCGACAAGCTTTGCATACATGGGCGCGCTTGCACTCTTTTCCTTGCTGGCAGGCACGTCGCTGGAATAAGTTGCAACCCTCGGATTCGTTGTTAAACCATTTCTCGAATTTCCAGCCTTGATCTGTTGAAGCTCCCGTGCCCGGTTTCTTGCTGCCCTTATTCTCCTCCAACGACGTTTTCGCACGAAATAAACAATCACGTACCAAATGATTGTCCGATTTACAGCGTTGGCAAGTGATCCCTTCCTTGCGCACGGCGGAGGAATCCAATATCGTGGTGTAGAGCGTGGTGTCTACTACGTCTAGGCGACCAGTTGGTACATCGGACAAACTTCGTCTGAATTGCACGTCATTTTCGTAAACGGCGTTCCAGCGAAACTTGCGATTGGCCTTCTGTATAATCGATCGGTAACGTGCAAGCTCTTTGTATCTGTTGGTTTCTATAGCCATAAGTTTGTCTTCGTAGATAGACCAGGCCTCCAGCCAGTGGTCGAAGTACTCGATCGTAGCTGTTTTTCGTTTATAGTCGGCTCGGGGTTCGACGGTATCGTCGCACTTGACATGAGGGGTGAGCAGAGTAGCAAGATCAACGTAAATATTCCAGGAAATATTACCTGCACTCGGAGGTTCTTGTGATTTTGATTTTGCTGATCCGCCCCCTTTTCCTTCGACTATTTCACGAAGGGATTTATTATCGAGCTGTATAGCTCCCACTTGCTTTGATAGGGCTCTGATTGCATGCATGAGCTCTTTGGCCGTCTCGGTGACATGGCTGGAAGACTTTGTTAGCTGCTTTAGGACTGCTGGTATCGGATTCTGAGCCTGTGGAGAGGCCCGAAGTCGTGTTCCAGTTTGGGGACATGGCACCCAGGGCAAGCGGTCTTTCTTTTTTGTTTTTTCGTAGACATAACTATAGCTATGTGAATCGACCAGAACGGCGAGCGGATGAGACACGAGACAATGTATGATATTCACGTACCGTACCACTCCCCATTAAACTATATTAATTATTAACATCACTCATTTAACGCAACAATGGTTCACGTTAGATTCAATTACAATAGTGTAATAATTGATTTTGTTTTCTTTTTGTTATTGATTTGTTTATATTTTGCCAAATTAATTGTGAAGAGTTACTTTATACATGTAGAAGCAGTGGAGTTTAATTAGCCACTTTAGAAACGAGTGGAGGACTGGCAACGAGTTTTAAGAATTAATCTATATAGCTAATTTAAAAATGACCCCCATCACAAGAAAGAGCATATCAGAATTAGTAAGTTTTAGGAGTTTGATAGGGTTTAATTAATTGAAGAAGCAGCATGCGCAACTGAACTGTAGACATTTAAAAACTGCAAAAATTACAAAGAAATGTATGGTTACTGGGGATAAGCTTCCCTACTAAACATACATTTCTTTGTAATTTTTCCGATTTTTGGAAAGCTGTTACTCGCTCAATATCTATCAAAACCTTTTGAAACTTTGTAATATTGCTAATTTTGATATGCTCTTTCTTGCGTTTTTAAATTATATTAATTCTCAAAACTCGTTCCCAGTCCTTTACTCGTTTCTAAAGTGGCTAATATGGGGTCGGTACTATCTCGTTGCATTGCAGGTAACCCGGTTGCATTTGCTATGTCACGAGACCGGAAGTAATACTTTCTTTCTGGATTGTGTAACGCTCTAATCTTGTGCTAAAAGACGGAGAAAAATACATTGTTTGTTTTTGTTTTATTTTTGTTTCATCCAGGGAAATAGGCGAGATCATAAATTTGTAATAGGTTTTATTAATTCTATTCACTTTGTATACTTGTGGAATGCTCCTAATATCTATTATTATTATTATTATTATTATTATTATTATTATTATTATTATTATTATTATTATATTATTATTATTATTATTATTACTTTACAAAAGTAGTATTTAGTAACATGCATACGAAGTGAATATAATTAATAAGAGGTACATACGTACATACCTCTGGTGACAAACTTGACAAAGTCAGCTGGATTTAATTTGGCCACCTGGACAATATTCCCATCAGCTACTTGAATCATACTTTGTGAATTTCTCCTACTCTGTTGACCACAAAGGTTTTCCAATTGGAACTTGGCTTGTTGGTGTCCAGGCTAAGGCAATTTGGCTATCCAACCATCCACAACCTTCATTCACCTCGATGCGAACCATCCAAAACCTTCATTCACCTCGATGCGTAGAGCCGTTGGCTGGAGGATGACATTTTAAAATCACCTTTGTTGTGATGAATGCTGATAACAACTCCAACCTTTGTAGGGTTAATATTCTCTTTATCGGCGCTATATTGGACTTCGAAAGGATGAGATTGGACTGAGATTCTATTGTCTTCCTTTTTTTCAGCACACAAGTAGATAGCTGTTCCATATGGCTTGTTGACTAGCATCGCCAAACCCATGTAACTCAACTTTTCAGTATATTTTTATAAGTCCTTTGAGAACGTGTCGTTGTACACTGCTTTCATTTGTCTTGAGTGTTTTCTCTCAAATGTTCATGACTGAGCAGCCAAGAGTCTTACTTCATCTTTATCCCATACTTTCACTCGTAAGCGAAAGTGTTTTGAAATATGATTCGTCGCCGAGCTGTCATATCATTCAGTTAAACTTGGCGTACAAAATACACAAAATATTGTTCGTAGTAAAAAAATAATTGCATAACAGATGTTCATCAACTATTGAATTTTAGTTCTTAGCTATATTTACACTTCTCTCTTGCTCGAATATCGTCAAAATAAAATCTACTAACTTGATACACGCTAATTACGTATGCATGCTCTTTTAATCTTGTTGTCGTAATATTTTAATATTGCAGTCGTTTTAAAACGTGTGTAGGCGTACTGGCCTTATCAGTGATGAGCTAATAAAATGCTGAGAGGCTAGGGACAAAGTGCTCCTGTGCAGGTCATTTATGCCCCACAGACTCTCGCGATTAGCTAGAATGGGGATTGTGACCCCTCAGAAGTTTGCTTGCCATGGGTACTATTGGGCCACAATTCTAAGTTATATATCTTGAAGTTGCAGTCAGGTTTACGATACATTATTGAATTCTAAGTTATATTGATCGCTTCCCAGAGGATTGCGACCCCTCTTAGTCTTCCCTCCGTGCTGAGTAAGAAGATTGTGGCCTCGCCTGCTCTGGAGCTAGGGATTGTGACCCTTCTGATTGGCTTCTGACTCCTTTATGACGTAATTTGATTTCAAATTAAACAGGGGGAGGGGGTGGGGGGGGGGGGGGGGGGGGGGGGGATCATGACCCTCAGGATACGGGTCTTACCCCTTGCCGGGTGAAATGATTGTGACCTCTCATGTTTTGGGGGATTGATCCCTTGTATTAGGTTTGATTCTAACCGACTGTGTTCTGTTACATTCTATATCTTTGGAGTGCTTCTTTCGCTCCCATCTACCCATTAAAAAGATTATTGTCTGTTCTTATTTCACGGGTTGGGAACATTAAATTCCAGTATAACATTTATAACACCTGGAGCTCAGATTTTTCTGTTGTGGTTGATCACGTGTATTTTCACGTGGGGTTATTAATTTATATGTATAATTTACTATTCTAGTATAACCATTTCCTCTAATACAGTTTCCTTTCCTGTAGACATTTGTACATAAACCAACTTACCTCGCTTCCAAGTGATCTATTCAACAATACAAAGCAACTAACACGTTTGTAAGTATCAACGTAGGTTGTTTCATTGAACGCAACAATGGTTCACGTTAGATTCAACAGTATTGTTTATCTTTTATTTTTGTTATTGCTTCTTCTTCAGCATAGCATTTCCTCTGATACTGTTTTATCTCTCTAGAGATTTGTACACTAACCAACTTGCCTCGCTACCAAGTGGTATTTTCAACAACACAAAACAACTGCAATACCTGTAAGTAACAACGTAGGTTACTTCTTTCAACGCAACAATGATTCACGTTAGATTCAACAGTATTGTTTATCTTTTATTTTTGTTATTGCTTCTTCTTCAGTATCAAACATTTCCTCTGACACTGTTTTTTTTCTGTAGAAATTTGGACACAAACCAACTTACCTCGCTACCAAGTGATCTATTCAACAACACAGAACAACTGGAAACCCTGTATGTAACAATGGTTCACTTTAGATTCAACAGTAATGCCTTTTTATTTTATTTTTTTCTTCCAGTGTAATATTTCGTTAGTTATTCTTTTTTCTGTAGATTTTTGAGCTCTAACCAACTTACCTCGCTATCAAGTGATCTATTCAACAACACAAAACAACTGGTCTACCTGTAAGTAAATATTTCAATATTTACAATTTTCAAACTGTAGATTGGCTATATATATATAATATGGGTAGAGAGCTTACTTCATTTAACGCAACAATGGTTAATGTTAGATTCAACAGCATTGTTTTAAACTAAAACTAGACGCTCTACTAGCGTGAACTCGGGCTTCTTAATAAAGCTGTTTTGATAGATTTTAAATGTGAAACCTAATAGCTTATTTGTATCACCATACAGAAGTAGTTTTAGCCTATTACGTACTTGCACAATTTAAGTCACTCGTTGCGTGACTCAGTAGAGCATGCAGACGTAATTAGCTTTAACACTGACACTGCTAGCTGACAGCTGGCGAAGTACATTTCGATTGCCTTGCAAGAAACGATTCACAAACTCAATGAAATTACGATCGATCGCGAGTTCTTCTAGGTTCTTACTAAGCCACATATATATGTTAGAAATACACTTTCAGACAGAATTGCAAGGCCAAAAAGTATTATCTAGGATATTTGCATATTTAACTTGAAGCAGTATTAATGAACAACTCGACTGGCTCGAGCAAGGGAGCTGGTGATTTGATTTACCGTTACGTACGTCCGCCATCTTGAATTTCGTTGATAAGCTGCTGACCACAACTTCTGTATACTAAAACTGGAACGATACCGAGAAGATTAGCATGGCCCGTGATTTAGTACCGTGCTGTCAGCGGTAAACACGCATGCTTTATCGATGACCACTTGCAGAATTGGCGTAGAAACATGACGACGACAAAGAAAAACCGTCTGTATTTTTAGACTCGGCCTTTCACAGGAAGCCCGAGTAACTAGACGCTCTAACAGCATTCAATCGGGCTAAGTACTGATCAGTGATGAACTAGAATTGGTAGCTTCAAAAATTAATGCAATATAGACTAGTTCTTTTTGACAATCAAACAAAACTTCAAACATTGGATTTCTGTGTATAATAAAGTTTATTATGTATGGCAGAAAATCGTCTTTCCTAATTTTGCGCCTAATTTTCCAATGTCATTTTTGAAGAAAGCCAATGATTGTACGTTAAAATATCTGGACAATTTACGTACGAATTTGGAGATGGTTGTATCAAAAATACATGGCGTAGCAATTTCAATGCAGTAAATGTATGGCAGAAAATTGCTACGCATGCATGTATTTTTCATACAACCATCTCCAATTTCGTAAATTTTCCAGATTTTTTATGTACAATCCTTGGCTGTCTTCAAAATTGACATTGGAAAATATTCTGAGCACCTGCAACCTCTAATAAGGCGAAAAATTTGGAAATACTAATTTTTCGTCTTATTTTCCAATGTCATTTTCAGGAGGGAGAGGGTGACTATATTGTTCTCGGATTAGCATTTCCATTCAATCATACCTACCATTGTGACGTCACGGCTCGCTTGAACGAATTTCAATATCTGGTCTTCTTGATGCCGACTATAAAATGCTCAATATTCTGTTCATATTTACATGGACAGACTATATGTATATTATTTTAGCTTCTAGAAGTATTATTGTGTAAGAATATTTCTACCGAGATAAAAGTAATGCAAGGATGAAGTGTTTTTTTCGGAGTTTTAGTCGTGACGGTTATCAAAATGGACACCGAAATGTTTCGACCGGGTAAAGGTCTCGGCTTTCTAGAGAAGCTAATTTAAGCAATGGTTACTTCAAAAAAGGAGGTTCTACTTAGAAGGTAATATTCTCAAACTCATTAATTATTCATTAGGTAACCAGCCAATCCGGTGCATCAACTCCGGTCACACATGATGGACCTGGAAACCCCGGAAAGTCCGCTCAAGAGTACTTTGAAATGCATTTCAAAGTCCAAGGACTTTGAAATGATAGATTTCAAAGTCCAAGGACTTTGAAATTATGGATTTCAAAGTACTCTTTCCTGAGTTCTTATCCCTCATATAACAATCATCGGGACCTTGGACAGAGTACCAATCTGTCCGAACGAGATTCAATCTGAAAGCAGGCTCTACTTCATGCTACTCAAGAGTCCAACACATGTGGGATATTATTTATATACGATGTACTCGACTCTGCGCATGAGCAGAGAATATGCAGACTGGAATTCTTGCTTTTCCGGGCTAAAATCTTGCAACTCTTTATTTATTGCCTTTAGGTCATTGCATGTAATAATTAATGAGTATGAGAAGTCGTTCCAAAACCTCGAATTCGGACCAGACGGGGTTTCCAGTCCTCGGCTTCGCCTCGGACTGGAAACCCCGTCTAGTCCTCATTCTCGGCTTTGAAACATTACATCATGGACTGTGTTGAATATGGTGGATGTACATGCTCTGGATCTTCGTTTCAATCACTCCAAAGTTGTTGTGTACAAAAGTAAGCTGGGACACGATGCACTGTTAAACCTTATCTATCTATCTATCTATCTATCTATCTATCTATCTATCTATCTATCTATCTATCTATCTATCTATCTATCTATCTATCTATCTATCTATCTATCTATCTATCTATCTATCTATCTATCTATCTATCTATCTATCTATCTATCTATCTATCTATCTATCTATCTATCTATCTATCTATCTATCTATCTATCTATCTATCTATCTATCTATCTATCTATCTATCTATCTATCTATCTATCTATCTATCTATCTATCTATCTATCTATCTATCTATCTATCTATCTATCTATCTATCTATCTATCTATCTATCTATCTATCTATCTATCTATCTATCTATCTATCTCTCTCTCTCTCTCTCTATCTCTCTCTCTCTCTATCTATCTATCTATCTATCTATCTATCTATCTATCTATCTATCTATCTCTATCTATCTATCTATCTATCTATCTATCTATCTATCTATCTATCTATCTATCTATCTATCTATCTATCTATCTATCTATCTATCTATCTATCTATCTATCAATCTATCTATCTATCTATCTATCTATCTATCTATCTATCTATCTATCTATCTCTCTGTATAGAGGTGCAAAGATGTGGAATTCTATCCCCACTGACTTAAAAACATCTTGCTCTAGAGCTGTTTTCAAAAAAGGGTTGTCTTGTTTACAGACTGTCAATTGAGTTATTATTATGGAACGTTTGTAAATATTGTAAATGAAATAATGATCCTTATTGTATAGATTGTAAAATGATATTCAATGCCTAATTTTAGCTCAGTTTTACAAATTTTGTGATATAATTTTTATAGATTTTCTAATATACGACTTTCATGTAAAAAAGTTTAATTTTGTAACTTATGAAACTATCGTATTGAAATAAAGGTGCTCTGTCTGTCTGTCTGTCTGTCTGTCTGTCTGTCTGTCTGTCTGTCTGTCTGTCTGTCTGTCTGTCTGTCTGTCTGTCTGTCTGTCTGTCTGTCTGTCTGTCTGTCTGTCTGTCTGTCTGTCTGTCTGTCTGTCTGTCTGTCTGTCTGTCTGTCTGTCTGTCTGTCTGTCTGTCTGTCTGTCTGTCTGTCTGTCTGTCTGTCTGTCTGTCTGTCTGTCTGTCTGTCTGTCTGTCTGTCTGTCTGTCTGTCTGTCTGTCTGTCTGTCTGTCTGTCTGTCTGTCTGTCTGTCTGTCTGTCTGTCTGTCTGTCTGTCTGTCTGTCTGTCTGTCTGTCTGTCTGTCTGTCTGTCTGTCTGTCTGTCTGTCTCTCTGTCTGTCTGTCTGTCTGTCTGTCTGTCTGTCTATCTATCTATCTAAATGCATCAGTACCGTTCGGTAGGGGTAGTATGATACCTAAACGCAACAATGGTTGACGTTAGATCCAACAGTGTTGTTTTTGTTATTGTTATTAATGTCTTTTTTTTTTCCAGTATAACATTTCCTCTGATACTGTCTATTTTTCTGTAGATCTTTGGGCAATAACCCACTTACCTCGCTACCAAGTGATCTATTCAACAACGCAAAACAACTGGCAACCCTGTAAGTATCAACGTACTTCATTTAACGCGACAATGGTTCACGTTGAAACTCTTCTTAGTTGGTCTTTAAGTAATGTTTAAAGGCCGACAATGAGGACTGGAAATTAAGAAATTAAGTTATTGATTTATATGATATTTCTATTCCAAACCCCGTCCAGTCCGAATTGGAGGCCTTTGAACTACTTCTAAAACGAATTAATTATACGGGAGGAATTTGTTTATTGAAATGGAAATAGTTTTGTATTTGTTTCTTAAACAAAAAACAATATTCAATGACGCATTAAACGAATGCCAAGATATAAGTGAATCAAATTCCGTGATACCCATCGAACTACCTGATGGCATAGTGGTAAGGAAGGGGATTAGCAATAGAGTGTTCCGGGTTGGAATCCCCGCCGTATCCAGTTTATGAAATTATTAAATGCGTTTTTTTTAAATAAGCAGATAAAAATCATGCATTCCCAGTTTTTTAAGACAAATAACATGTTACTTGTGTCTAAGTTTAATTTGAAATAGTATTCAGAAATTAAGTTATTGATTTATATGATATTTCTATTCCATGCGACTTGCATGATGACGTTGTTTTACTACAAGTACCAGAATGCTTTGGGAATTTTCTTTCTTATTCAGATTGTTATTCCCTCATGAGAATAGCAAGACAATTGTTGCTAATTCTCTAACAAAAGACAATGGGCAAAGCATTTTGGTACTTGTAGTATATGACGCCATCATGCAAGTCGCCTATTGAACTGATATTTCCAGTCCTAGGACTTGAAATAATATTTCAAAGTACTCTAGAGCGGACTTGAAATCATTCCAAAGTACTCTGGAGCGGACTTTCCGGGCTATCTAGTTCCATCATGTGACCAAATTGAGGACACCTGGTTGGCTGTTTTCCTCATGAATAATTAATGAGTTTTTGACGAGATTTTGAAGTAATGTTTCAAAGCCGAGAATGAGGCCGAGGACTGGAAACCCCGTCTAGTCGATCCGAATTCGAGGCTTTGGAACGACTTCAAATACTCATTAATTATTACATGCAATGACCTAAAGGCAATAACTAAGGAGTTCCAAGATTTTAGCCCGGAAAAGCAAGACTTCCAGTCTTTGCATATTCTCTGCTCATGCGCAGAGTCGAGAACATCGTATCTCACATGTGTTGGACTCTTGAGTAGCATTGAATAGAGCGTGCTTTCAGATTGAATCTAATTATAATTCGGACAGAGTGGTATTGCCTTTACTCTGTCCAAGGTCCCGATGATTGTTATATGAGGGATAAGAACTCAGGAAAGAGTACTTTGAAATCCATCATTTCATTCTCCTTCATTGTATTCATCCGAATGAAAAACATTTTCCTATTAATTCGTCATTCCCGCGCTGTCATCCCTTAAACACAAGACTAAAACAACATGTTTTATAGGCTAGGCTTGTTGCAGGCAAACAAGAACCTTCACCAGGATGGTATTTTATTTCAACAGTACAGGAGTTCCAATAGAGAGAACTATAAACCTAAACTTTTGGAAACGCTAAGGCGTTCTTGGAGGCCTTCTTTCACATACATGTCCTTGGCAATGTCAGATTTCCATCGTCCATGAAGGTTAAGCAACCTTTCTTTGGAACTGACGTTGCTTCATTGCCAGAAATCAGAGACATTTTGCGTCTACGATTATTTGTGTCAGCGGAGTTACCCAGAATCAAAAGATTATGCTCAAATTCATGTAAACTATGTGAAATCTGAATCACAAACTAATAGTGTGAAGCGATCTTGATCATACAGCCTCTACATTTTAAAATAATTGCAAATTTAGCAAAAAGATACGAAAATGGTATTTACCACAGGAAGCCCAAAGTTGAACCCCCTCCCCTCCATCGTCTCTCCTATTTCTCGCTTTTTGAGCCTAACTCAGCTAACTATCTCTGGGTTTCCTGTGTAATCTAACAGGGCAGGCTACTTATGTAAACATGGCGATCCAAATAATCTTGACAGAAGCGTTTACCAAGTGAAAAACAACGGTGAAAACAGTATATTTACTCAGTATGCTTCTGTATCGGCGAAAGTGGAATTTAGCTTATCTTTGGCTGGACTTTGTCATATTAGAAGTGGAATTTATGTCCAAACAAGTGTGATATTCTGTGAGTTTAGATGATGTCCTTTCGAACTGGCTATCGGGAAAGTGTGTACCACGCTCGACGAAGCTGCTACCGGACTCCAACTTTTAGGAATTTACTCAATTTGGCGGCCTTTTATAGTAAATGACAGAGGTGAGATGTTGTTGAGAGAGCGATTTTTGAAATCGATTTTGTCATACTTTATTTTCGTTTGATTGTAAGAAGTGTACTCGATTCGAGCACTCAAAACATTAAACTTGTGAATTAGCTATCGGGAGTTTTTATCCGAAGTTTAGTTCTTCAGATATTTCTGATTTTCTATGTTTTGCCATACATTTCTACCATTTCTCTTTGATATGTAAATGTACGAAAAGCTTATGAATAATGAGCTGCGCGACCAGGCATGTCTCTGATTTCTGGGTATGTTAAATTTTTAACGATAGTGGTTGCACCACCTGAACGAAAATTATGGAGGGAATACTGTTTCTCGTCATATCCTAATTCTTTATGGCATGTCTTAAAGAGTTCACGGAACCTGGTATAGGAAAGCATCTTATTCCCTAAATTATATTGATTTGTGGACTTTAGAAATATTACATTCTTAAATAAATAATCTTTACTATCATTAACGTTGATCTTTGCTTTTTCGATATATCTTTCTAATAGAAGACCAGGGCACGATTCTCTAAGCGATTTTGCAATGAAAACGTCTTGACCTTGTCTATAGACATCAGTCTTACTACAAGGAACGTGGATTATAATGTAATCAGTAAATAGTTTCATATCACAAAGTTTAATGTTAAGCAATTCCTTCGAACGGAATAATCCTGCGAACGATAATGTTCACATGGTGGCGACCCTCAAATCTTTGAGCGTAGCATTTTCTTGTCCATAACGACTGATTATAGCCTTGATTAGGTCCAACGAGGCTGGTTCTTTCTTTACAATTGCGCTGGTTCTTTGCCTCTTTTCTGCTTCGACCAGATGTCTAAACAGTCCAGAATCTAACGGGTTACTCTGTACCGGCAGTATCCCATGAACCCACTTGAGAGCTGCAAACGCTGTAGACACTGCCGCAACTTTTGTCTTACCTAACAAGGATGACAAGTACAAAGACAAATGCACTACTGTTGCGGGCAAGTAACCCGGTAACCCTCTGTGTGTTTGAAAATTCAAAAACGTAACAACTTCCTTCAAGTATCTCTTCACAGTCGATACTGCCCTCGACCTAAAACAGTCCAAAATTAATTGCTTGATCGCACTGGTCGGTCCCGCGGTTTTCCATGCTTGTGAATGTAATAATACCTAGAAGCAAGACAGAACAACGTCAAACATCCCACTTGCTAAAGCTAGCTAGTGGGAAAATATTCTCATTAATATGTGAAAAATAAGACCCATGCATGTAATAATTATAAATGTCTCATTGCACACAATTAACTGAAACCGTCGAATCGTTTTCTGGGCCTACGCGAAAATGCAAAAACCCGTAAATTTGGACCCGTTGGTCCACAACTCTCAATGCCCATTGGCTCTTTTGTGATTGACCCATCGGTCCACAAAACTCAATGCCCATTGGCTCTTTTGTGATTGACCCATCGGTCCACAAGTCTCAATGCCCGTTGGCTCTTGAATAGAGTTCTAACTCGTCGTAGAAAAACTAATACAAATTGATCGAGCACTACTTCAATTTTTTATTTCAAAAATGACAATCGTATGGCAATTATATAGCCGTTCCATTCGGGTGATCCTAGTACAGACTTGGTATTTCTACCATGAATGCAGCATTCGTTCCCCTTGTAATACCTATATTCATTAATATAATAAGTTCCATAACGCTGCCAGAGTACGGGCCAAAATACAGCAGAAGGCCACGCCGGCACGATCAGTGTTCCTACAGTGTTTTGAGTGTTCATGTAATTTTAATTACTTAAAAGTACTTGGGTGACAATGTTCACCGGCGGCACAATTAGACAGTTTTCTCCTTGCCATGAATGATAAAATGCATATCAACTCCTGCGCAACCAGGATTCCAGAAACGCGAGAAAAACCGTGAAGTCTTAGCGTTGTAAAACGAGGCAAAACAATCTAGAGTATGAGGTCCCCATAGTTGATCTAGTTCGTGAAATAAGTCACTGGTAATTTGCCAGTCGTCACAGTCTCGAATTTTACTGATAAAATCCGCTTGTGTATTCATTTCTCTGGGGATCCATTCGATGTATAAATCAATGTTATGTTCTAAGCAATGTGAGAAAATCTTGTATGCCAATAAGTGCAAATTCATTTTCATGCTACCCACTTCCACGATTCTCGCACTAGATTGATTGTCAGTGAACCATTTGATTTTTGAGTTATACAGGGTCTCCCCAAAAGCTTCTAAACTATACAAGATGGCGATCAGTTCACGATGGGTTGAGCTATAACTAGCCTCTTCTAGCGTAAACATTCTGTGGCAAATCAGTTCTTTGTCTCCTTTCACTAACGCACCGCAAGCGTGATCACTAGCATCTGAATATATCATTTTATTGTGCACTAGCCGGTTGAAACAATATTTGGTGTTAACGTTAACGAGATTCTCATACCAAAATCTGACTTCCAAAATGCAGTACTTGTCTAAATCATGTTTAGTGTCCCAGTCATCTGCTATCGCCACCGCGATTTGACAATGTCTAGACATTATGCAAGAAATCCGACCCACCACTGGACTCATAGACATTATTGATCCAACGATCGCAGCCAGCTCTCGAGCTGACTTACACGGTTTGTCAAGTGCATATTCTAGTAATCTCTTAGCTTTCTTTATCTATGCGCTTCTCGCCAATTGAAATACATCCACCTTTTACATCCCAAATAATGCCAAGCCATTCTATATTTTGGGTAGGTTCCCAAATGCTCTTTTCTTGATTAACAATGAAACCCGCCGCGAGTAAATCTCCCTGCATGTGGTGAGATGCGTAATTTGCTTTTTCATATGATTCTTCAAAGTTTAGTCCGTCATCCAAATATAGTACTGAATGCAGTCCTCTGCATCTCCATAACTTCACTAGAGGACGAAGCAATTTCGTGAACATATAAGGAGCAGTAGATAACCCGAAGGGCAGGACATTAAACATAAAAAATATTTCTACGCCATCCTGGAAAGTCCAACAAAAACCCAGGTACTGTCTATGCTCGGGAAAAAATGTCAACATGATGGTAGCCACTTTTTAGATCAAACTTGGTTGCGTAACCACCTTGAACGAAATATTCCAATGCTTTTTTATGGTCTTCAAACTTAAACTTCTGCTTATAAATGCATTTGTTCACGATCCTTAGATCCAAAATCAGTCTTTTCTTTCCCGACGACTGAACTGACACTGACAGTGGATTAACAACATGTAAATCTTTTCGGCACCCGACTTCAGAAATCCTGTCTCCTTCTAAGAGCTCTTCTATGGCTTCTTTAACAAAATCGTCATATAAATTCGCCGACTTATTATTCTTTCTAACGCAGTATGGTGGCACTACCACAAACGGGATCTTGTAACCCTCTCGTATTGTGTCGATAATAAACTCGGGGGCTTCAATCCTTTCCCAAAATCTAATATGTTGTTTAAGTCTCCCTCTGACCGAGCAATTCTTTAAAGGCTCATTAGGTTTTTGTGACCTAGAAACAGTTTCTCCTTTTTGTTCTAAAAGTACCTCAAGTATGACGGATTCATCGTCAGATAAGTCATTAACTTCATTTTTCCACTGCTTGGGGCGCTGTACTCGGAATTTGTGCTGTGTTGCCAATTCTTTTTGGCGTAGCTTCCATATCCACCGCGTACTCCACCTTGCCTGTAGGGGTAGCCAGCTCGACATTCAGAGCTCCAGTGCCCTCTCTAGCCACATGAGAAACATATATCGTTGGGCTGAGAACGACTTGATTGATAGCCTTGATCCGTCGCATCGGGAAAAACAGTGGAGAAAAAACGTTAGAAGGCACTAAAACAAGTCATGAACAGACAAAATAAAACAAAACCCAAGGAACCATAATTAAATTTAGCGTAAGCTGTGGTAAGGTTTCTTGTTGCTGAAACGTGGAGGACGATTCTATTCTGCAAACCTGCTTTTATACCCTCGAGTATGCAGGAACAATGGTTCCTGATTGAATTGTCCTGTGACTAAGAAAACAACTTACTCATAAGTACATGACGATTCGTCATGCCATCAAACAGTAGGAAAACACATTTTCAAAGTCCTTGAAATGCATTTCAAAGTACTCTAGAGCGGACTTTCCGAGGTATCCAGGTCCATCATGTTGCCGGATTTGATGCACCGGATTGGCTGGTTACCTCATGAATAATTAATGAGTATTTGAAATGCTTTTCTCAAACTCATTAATAATTCATTAGCTCAATAACCAATCAGCTCTCACGAGTCGAGTCAGGTGGATGTATCTTCATACCGGAGGAAGAACTGATCAAGACACTGATCAAGACACTGAAATTATTGTATATTTACCATTATGTTACTTACCTTTAACTTAGTAGACTTACTACCTCTTACTTATCATGAAAAAAAATCTAGTGATAAATCATCAACCAGAGTTGAATCAGTGACCCCTCGCACATTACGCTCACTACTTATCCATTATACTACCTGACTGCTTGTTCGATTTTGAAGCTCTTTTTAACAAACATAATACTTGCGAGGTGACTCATTAGGCCAAGACACAAAAGCAATTATTATGTTCTTTTCTCAGGAGACTCAAGAACAATTCAGATAATCATTCATTATTAATGAGTTTGAGAAGCAATATCAAAAACTCGTGCTTCGTGTTTCATCAGAGGATTCAAAACACCTCGAAACAATAAAAGCACTCGGCCTACGGCCTCGTGCTTTCATTAGTTTCTCGGTGTTTTGAACCCCTGATAAAACACTCGCACTCGTTGTTGATATATTACGTCATGGTGATCGGTTCTAAATCTTTAGTATTAAATATTTACGTACAACAAAGCCATCATTAATCACTATGACAAGACAATGGTTCACGTTAGATTCAACAGTAATGTATCTTCATTGTTTTTTTCTTCTTCCAGTATAACATTAATTTCCTCAGCTATTCTTTTATTCTGTAGATCTTTGGAAAATAACCAACTTACCTCGCTACCAAGTAATATATTCATCAACGCAAAACAACTGAAATACCTGTAAGTAGCAACGTACGTTACTTCATTAATTTAACGCGACAATGATTCACGTTAGATTCAACAGTATCGTATAACTAAGTCCTGCTCCATTTTCTGGTGCATTGCAATTTTCTGCCTCGGTCCACCTCGGCCGCTTGCGCTCATATAAAACTTGCGAGGTGACTCATTATGCCAACAAAAGCAATTTTTATGTTCTTTTCTCAGGAGATTCAAGACACAAAATCAGTTATTACATTATTTTCTCAGGAGAATCTAAAATTCGTTTGAGAAGGCCAATGGAAAATTATCTGGGACTGATATGCTTAGAAAGTGATTACAATAATTGTTGAGAAATCGTCTAGATCCTTTGAATACTTGCCGATATTAGTATAATGAATAATATAAAATAGTTTCTAGTCAAAGTCTGTAGTCAAAATTTCTCATTTGTGTGCTCTTTGCGTTCGTGGAAATCGAGCTCCTTTAGAAATCGCTCAACACCCTCTTTTAGTGTGAGCATACAAAATGCATTTGTAAGCATAGTGATCATGAGGTTCTTGGAAAAGCTAAAGCGACTGCTAACATCCAAGAACATCCTGTATAAATAGCCAACAAACTATAATACAATAACTTTATTGAATCCGTGAAAAGGGCTTTTCAGAAACAATTTTCGTCATAAATTTATCAATTTAAATATAAATAGCGAATGATCGAAGAGACGATCAACTTCCTTATCATCATGTGATAAGTTGCCATGGTTTCCACTTGTGAACCAATCGAATCACGAAATCTAGCATGCACGGCCAGGAGGGAATGCATTTTATGAAACGGAAAGGAGATGCCAACTGTGTTTTAAAACCCGTGCTCTAGACCGAGTAATACATTCCAAGTTTTAAAAAAAATCATTTATTTTATTTATTTAATAAATTCCAGGTAAATTGTTGATGATTGTAGTATCGTTTTTGATTTCTTCCAGTATAACATTATTTTCCTCTGACACTGTTTTTTTTCTGTAGATCTTTGGGCAATAACAAACTTACCTCGCTACCAAGTGATCTATTCAACAACACAATACAACTGAAAAATCTGTAAGTAACAACGTAGGTTACTTCATTTAACACAACATTAATGGTTCACGTTAGATTTAACGGTATTGTTTTTCTTTTTCTTTACCGTATGTTATTGTGTGTGTTTGTTTTTTTTCTTCCAATGCAACAATCCTCTGATATTGGTTTTTGTTTCTGTAGATATTTGACCAATAATCAACTTACCTCGCTACCAAGTGATCTCTTCAACAACACCAAACAACTGCAATACCTGTAAGTAACAACGTAGGTTACTTCATTTCGCGGCAACAATGGTTCACGTTAGATTCAACAGTATTGTTTTTGTTTTCTTCTTCCAGTATAACATTTCCTCAGATACTCTTTCCTTCTGTAGATATTTGAGAAATAACCAACTTACCTCGCTACCAAGTGGTCTATTCAACAACGCAAAACAACTGGTCTCCCTGTAAGTAAATAACAACGTACGTTAGATTCAACATTATTGTTTCAATCTGTTTTCTTTCCAGTATAACATTTCCTCAGATACTCTTTCCTTCTGTAGATATTTGACCAATAACCAACTTACCTCGCTACCAAGTGGTCTATTCAACAACGCAAAACAACTGCAATACCTGTAAGTAACAACGTATGGTTTAACACGTTAGAATAATTAGATTAATAAGTATTATTTATGCTTTCTTTTTGTTGTTGTTTTCTTCTTCCAGTATAACATTTCCTCGGATACTTTTTTTTTCTGTAGATATTTGAGGAATAACCAACTTACCTCGCTACCAAGTGGTCTTTTCAACAACACAGAAAAACTGGTAATCCTGTAAGTAACAACGTAGGTACTTCATTTAACGCAACAATCGTTCACGTTAGATAAAAAGTATTATTTATTTGTGATTGTTTTTACTTCGTGTTTTTAAACACGAAATGTTAAAACATTTCCTCTAACATTGTTTTGTTTTTGTAGAGAAATAGATAGAAACCAAATTACCACGTTGCCAAGTGATATATTCAACAACACAAAACAACTGGTATCCCTGTAAGTAACAACGTAGGTTACTTCATTTTACGTAACAATGGTTCACGTTAGATTTAATAGTATTGTTTTTGTTTTGTTAATTTGTGATTGTTGTTTCTTGCATTTTAACATTTCCTCTAACATTGTTTTGTTTTTGCAGATATTTGTACAATAACCAACTTACCTCACTACCAAGTGGTCTATTCAACAAAACAAAACAACAACTGGAAACCCTGTAAGTCAAGAACAGCATAGGTAGCTTAATTTATTTATATATTTCGAGATTCTTAAGGAAGTAGGTGAACACGAGATACCCTGCTATCTAAAATATTTAGACCCAACCCAACCCAAAATACCCGTTAAAATTTGACATATTATAAAAGCTAATTAGGCCTTGATGACCTCTAATCTATAATATAAACACTTAAATAATAATTAACAACAACATATACGCATGATATTGACTTGTACACATTTAGGACATATTAATTGAATGTATATAAAGTACGTACATTGTCGCCATCATTTCTTTGAAGTCCTTAAAAAAATAACACAACATTGATCCATTTTAGATTAAACGGTATTGTTGTTGTTTTGTTTATTGTGATTGTTTTTATTCCAGCAAAACATTTCCTCTGATACTGTTTTGTTTCTATAGATATTTGTACAATAACCAACTTACCTCGCTACCAAGTGATATATTTAACAACACAAAACAACTGGTGACGCTGTAAGTAACAACGTAGGTTGCCAGTTTCCACTTAGGTTGCCACGTTTCCATTTAGGTTGCCAGTTTCCATTTAGCTAGGTTGCCAGGTA
Organism: Actinostola sp. cb2023; assembly: GCA_033675265.1. NCBI lineage: Eukaryota > Metazoa > Cnidaria > Anthozoa > Actiniaria > Actinostolidae > Actinostola > Actinostola sp. cb2023. The sequence continues at coordinate 74,431 of JAUJYZ010000876.1, read as the reverse complement.
CCACTTAGGGATGCCAATAACCAGTTAGGGTTGCTAGTTGCCACTTAGGGTTGCTAGTTGCCACTAAGGGTTGCCAGTTGCCACTTAGGGTTGCCAGTTGCCACTTAGGGTTGTCAGTTGCCACTTATGGTTGCCAGTTGCCACTTAGGGTTGCCAGTTGCCACTTATGGTTGCCAGTTGCCACTTAGGGTTGCCAGTTGCCAGTTGCCACTTAGGGTTGTCAGTTGCCACTTAGGGTTGCCAGTTGCCACATATGGTTGCCAGTTGCCACTTAGGGTTGCCAGTTGCCAGTTAGGGTTGCCAGTTGCCACTTATGGTTGTCAGTTGCCACTTAGGGTTGCCAGTTGCCACTTAGGGTTGCCAGTTGCCACTTATGGTTGTCAGTTGCCAATTAGGGTTGCCAGTTGCCACTTAGGGTTGCCAGTTGCCACTTAGGGTTGCCAGTTGCCACTTAGGGTTGCCAGTTGCCAGTTGCCACTTAGGGTTGTCAGTTGCCACTTAGGGTTGCCAGTTGCCACTTAGGGTTGCCAGTTACCACTTAGGGTTGCCAGTTGCCACTTAGGGTTGCCAGTTGCCACATAGATGCAAGGAAAGTAAAATCATTACTTCAATACACCAGTACCGAAAGAATAAAAAGGCTTTAATCTTGTTTTAAAATGTTGACTTTGTTTTCCGCCATGTTGATCAGAAATGAACTTGTGACGTAACTAGTGCCCGAGATCAGCATCAGTCATCGGGCAACTGGCAACTCTAACTTGCGACTAGCAACCTAGCCTGCGTAGCTTGGCTTTCCGCGGGAAAGGGGACTGGGGCAAGGAGGGAAAGGAGGGGAGAGGGGAGGTGATCAACCCAAACTGGAAACTGGCAACCCTGAATAAAAAATAGCGACATTGACCATTTCAGTGATGTCACTTCAGAGCCACCGTAGATTTCGCACTTTTCCTTCAAAATATATAAAGTGTGGTCATTCTTGTCAATCACTTTGAATACCAGCAAATATAAAACGACGTTCTAGTTGAGAAGAGGCATCGATTGTTGGATGCGAAAGGGAGACTTTCGTTGCTTTTGGATGATATAGCAAAAGGCGATGTAAGTCCAACTGGTCTTCATCTAATCTTCTTCATGTCCCGGTGGAGAGTTCATCGGGAAAGATTTGTCACAAGTAGTCAGCTAGAATTTCTCTTTGGCACGCCCCCACATTCTAGTACATACAAACATGAGCTCAAATTCAAGGTTTTTTCTCAATTTTCCTCGTATAAATGCATATAACTAAAAAAAAAGTAACGACGGATTTAGTTTTTTTTGGATCTTTCGTGGACCATATTATTTGGCTATAATTGAAATTCGATGCAAAAAATGTACCGTATTTTTTTAGTTGAATGGGTCCAAACCTTACAAGAGAATTGGCGTGAAATGATCTCTACAAATGTCAATTAATGCTGGCCTGTTTATATAGCCCACATAAATACGACCACGTGGTTGGTCACGTTTACACAATACCATACACAGGCCTAGCATTTGGCCGAATTAACTACGGATTAGCATAACCCGCATTTTATGGGTCTTGTGCCTAATTAGTATTAAAATCGCGATTTTATTTACTACATCCGTTTTCCACACGGATTATTGTTTGTTTCAACGGGCTTAATGATTTAAAACCAAAAACGTTTGGTAATAAACGCATAAAGTCGGCCCGTATTTTTACGGCCAGTTTTTATAGAGTCACTTTACACAAGAGTATACGACATAAAATCACAGATTTAAACACAAACCTGCTTTTTTAAGCCTCGAAGGGTCTTCCCTCCTAGACCCAGGCCTTATTTGATATTATCTTGACTCGATGTAAACTGCTGGGCATTCAAATATTTAAATATTTAAAGGACAATTATGTTAATTTTTGATGTGGTCAGGCTTCTTAAAATGGAAAAGTTAGTATGACTATTGATAACAGCTTGTGCCTGAGCCGTTTCACAAAATAAAAAATGATGAATCTGAAGGAACTGATAGCGGGTGAAAATACTCAATGCAAAGCAGTGGTGAACCCTTTTTCCATGTACAATTAATGTAACAAGTAAGTGTTATATATGTCGATGTAATCAGATCTAATCACGGCATGAAATTATAAAATAATTTGCCCCACAACTGAACAACTAATGTGCATAAGGAGATATTCGCTTCAATATGATTGACCCAGTCCAGGTCACGTGACCTATTTTGTCAAATATCTCCTTAATGCAAATTAGTTGTTCAGGTGTAAGGGCCAGGGGCGGATCCAGTGGGAGGGTTCTGGGGGTTGCAACCCCCCCTATGGATATTTTTTAAATACTTGTATATGTCAGTATGTCTGTCCGTAGGTCCCTCTTGCCTTTCAGCTCTCTTCCTCGTAAGAATAATATAATTAATTCATACTATTTGCACGACCGTTCAACTTCGAGGGCGGTTTGACTGATAACTACTGAAAAAAACCTGCCTTTTTTAGCGGCAAAAGTTCAAGGCAAGGTCTCACGTAAATATGATTTTTTTTTGAAAATGATTTAACAAATCCGGAAAAAACCCAAAACAAATTTAAAGACTGTACTTGTTGTTGAAATCGAGAAAATGTTGCCAAAAGTTATCTCTAACTCGAAAAAATCCGCGAAAAAGTGATTCGAATGTTCGGGTTGTTTTCGTAAAGTCACGTGATGTGACGTCACAAGTGGAACACGTGCACAGCGCTGATGCGTACGAACTGAAATTGTTTACTAACTTGAAGGTGCTTTTTATATGTCTTCGCTTTTCGAAACTTAGTTTTACACACTAAGCTCACCCAGGAAGACTCATTCCAAGCATCTTTGTTGGATGTCCAATAAACTCACAATTTTACTGAACATTGAGTTTTGTTGTGTTACTGTAATAAAACAACTCCAGATCTCTAAAATTGCATTTCAGAGCTTGTAGATTTCAAAAATTTCTGGGGGGGCATGCCCCCACACCCCCCTAGTAGTTCGCGGCTTCGCCGCTCAGGTAACACAACCCCCTGTTTAAAAAAAACCTGGATCCGCCCCTGGAGGGCATATTGTTATACCTGTCACAAAGACAAACGAAAATATGGCAAAACTTTTGCCCTACATAGAATACCCATCACCCCCATTTTAATACAAATTTTCGAGGGACATGGGAGTGAGGCAAGAGGTCACGTGATCATTTTATGACAAATATTACTATCTTAAAAGTTGGAAGTCGTAAAGTTATATAGCTGTGAGAAGTTTCGTGAATGTCGAGCAAAACCTGTCATAACAGCAAAATAAAATAGGCTTAGCCTCGTTTTCACGTCCATCCCAGGCTTTAACTTACTTGAGTATAGTTTCGGTGTATCGCAATGTTTTCAACACCAGAGTTGAAGAAACGTTTGATTTTAAGATTGTTTTAGAGAAACCTGAACTGACGCTTTGACGTGTTTTACTTGATCACAACAAGCTCGAGCTCGGTTCATATACAACGAACGCTGATTGGCTGTTCAAGCCATTTTCGATGTTAGGAGAATTTAGCGTTTGGTTCGGCTAATAAAGTTGATTTATTTCACTGGCCTTTAATATAATTTAGCGTCTCGTTATTTTGCAAAACAAATAGAAAACGTTTTCCCGTGTTTACATAGCTGATATAAACACTCGCGTGTAAAGTAATACACAATAGCTCTCCCAAACTTCCCTCCTGTTTATATCAGGCTATGTAAACACGGGAAACGTTTTCTATTTGTTCAATAATATACACTTGAGTCAGTGTTATTTCATTCTGCACCGCTGGATATGACAAAACAAGGACCTGGACGTACAGACGCTATGACATTCGGTTTAATGCAAAACAATGCAAACTCATGACAAGCAAGAACATCATTATATATTTCAATGAACGATCATCAAAAAAATATTAAATCACCTAAACCATAAACCAATTAAGTGCTTTTTTATGTTACTTTGAAATACAGTCGATTGATTGATTGAGTAGGTAATTTCTCAGCTATTATATGTAATAATAGCATGACATGAGGGTGATTGGTGATTAAATGTCCCCGAAAGCCGAGGGAGCTTTTGTTCGGCGGAGGGGCTTTCAGTACTAAACCTCCCGAGGCTTGAGGGGATATTTATTCACTAATCACCCGAAATGTCACGCTATTAGTTTGTAATATCATGATTACCAAGGAAATAATGGTCATTATGGTCACGAAAACGTCACGAAAACAATAATTTTCACTTTATCAACTTTCGATCCCCGATTTCGAAAGAACATCAACAAAGAAGCTTACATGCCAAATTTGAGAGCAATCGGTTAAATAGCGGTTGAGATATGGGCAGTTGAATATATATTAATTTCACCACACAGATCACTGTAATTTCGGCTTGGATCATAACTTTATGATAACTTTATGACGTCATCACTTCGGTACTCTATTTGATCGGTCCAACTGATAAGTAACGACTGGGAACGAGTCTGAGAGTCATTTGTAACTGAAATCAAGTCTTCGTTCGAGTTACACTTTTTCCTGTCGCAATATGCCCATTTTCATACAACGTCCCATGCCAGCTAACACTTTATTTTCTCAAGTCAACGACAATATGTAAATTAATCGCGTTTTATCTTCTTATGGCAAATGTTAGCTAGTCTAATATATGCTGATAAAGATCCTTATGGAGTTGTACACGTGATATCCAAGTAGGAGGATCAAAGGGAGCTCAGCGGACACGCCTACGGCAGGTGTACCCATAGCGTAGTACGTGTCTTCACTCGCAACGTATGTATGTAGGTTCAGGTGTTCTAAGGTTTTAAACAAGGTCAACCGGCACTAATTTAGGAATTAGGAAACTTACTAATCTAACATCTTGACAATTATGTCTATCTTTTATTTTAGATTGATTGGATTGAATAAGCTACGCCAAATCCACTTGACAAATCAGAGACAATTAGAGCATTTGTAAGTTTTCGTAGATAAATATATTATTATTATTATTATTATTATTATTATTATTATTATTATTATTATTATTATTATTATTATTGCAGTTAGTATATATATTATATATACACTCAATTGCAGAAACATTGCGATTTTGACGTTTGTTCGTAGTTCAAGGATCGAAAAATTATAAAAATACCTCAAATACCTGTCGTATCGACTTTAAAATCCCCAAAAAGGAACAATTAAGTACACCACATGTATGTTGTACAAGCTAATTTGCCTATTGAAAATACATTACAGTCTTAAAAAAGTTCAGATAATTTCATTTTTCTCCAAAGTGGGAGATATCATCTCAAAACTGGAGGATATCAATTGGCAGGGGGGACTGGGAACGAGTTTATTAGAATTAATGTAATTACAAAATTAAGTTCATGAAATGAAACAACATGCTGAAATTATCATATGTGCAAAGTTTGATGTGATTTGAGTGAATTTTGTCGGAATTATAAACTTTTGAAATTTTGAAATTTTACAGTGAATGTATGGTTTGGGTCAGGAGCCCATTACTAGGAGCCTTCCTCTAGTAATAGGTTCATACGACATCATTTGCACAAATTGAGCTATTTTTAGATATGCAAATTTCTGAAGAATTTCAAATTGAAAAATAAAACGGCGGCCAAACGGAAGACGCGAGGACTTCGACTTGATCCAAAATATTGATATTCTTATTCCATGGAAGTCCAAGTATATTTTTCCCTTGCACAAGAACGAGACGAACTGTGTACAATGAATGTATCACATGTATCTATAAACTGACATACTGCCAGAGCGCTTAGTGGCGACTCACGATGTCGCGAAATTCTTCTACGTTCTTTAATATACCTATCGCTTCATATGTTTATTCTTGTTTTATCAACTTTCTTCTGTTGGTTTTTGATTCATGAATTAGTCTACGTGTCGTAAGAATGAAGCGTTCTCACAGTGATTTCGACTCTGATGAAGCAAAATCCATCACCTTCAACATCACTGATATAGTTTTGGATAGCGCCGGACGCCAACATAACCAACCACACAAATGTGCACTTTGCTAAATAATTTATTCGCAGAAAGATTGTCGAAAAACAACTGAAACTTTCATCCGACGAACCGTGCCTTAAAGATCGGCAAAGAACACTAAAACAAGAGGCCGTTATCACTGAGTGTATGCGAAGTTCTTTCACCAAAGGTGTCTTCAGTTCAAAGAAGGCAAGACAGCCGGCACTCCAAGATCAGCCGCTGAATAAAAATGCGATAAAATCTTCATCCAGACCACAGAAAAAGAAGCTCCCCTGTACCTCACTTCGCTGTTTTAGAAGGAACTTTGTGTCAATATCGAGAATTTTCGACAAAATCCTACTTCAAAGTTCGTGATTCATTTTGCTGCGTTTCAGACAACAAATTATGCTAATTAGCCGAAAACACACCGGCGGTTTGGAATATTCATAGCTTGGTTCTCACTGCTAGTCCTGCACAAGTTTAATTAGGTTCTTCGTAAGAGATTATCCATGATACCAGATCGTTGAATTCCTTCCCAGAAAGAGCAGAAGATGTTCGTTTTTTGGCAGGGTTTTGAACTGGCCTTTGAACTAGCTTTGTTTTTAGAAGTTCTCGCACTTGAAGTTTTGATATAAATAATAATACCTGGAGTTAGTTTTTTTGTTTTGTTTTTAATGTTTTCAATCATTGTTCTTCCTCGCTTGATGAAGTACTGAAGTCAGACGAAGAAACTGATCTGAAATTTCACTAGATTCTGATTCTTCACTAGAATCACTGGAAATACACGGTACGCTTTCGGCCGACATTGAAAGCAAAGCAGTGTTGAATCTGACGTCAAATTCCTATTGTGTAAGACGAGACATGATTGGTTAGTCGCGCGGAATTTATAATGAGTGTTCTATTTTTAGCTCAATTTGTGCAAATGATGTCGTACAAACCTTTTATAGGAGAGGAAGGCTCCTAGTAAAGAGTTTGTATGGGAAAATGTACATCTTTGATGCCCTCTAGCATCGTCAATATTAAGCCAAAGTTCACCAAACTTTCCAGATTAGCTATGTTTGATCTGTTCTGTCAGAAAATGATGCCCACTTTTGCTAGTTTCTTATTGAATTAGTTGTACGGACTTTGTCCCAGTCCCCTGCTCTTTTTTGTAATGGCCAATGATGGGTTATAAAAAATAGACATATTAATAAATAACAGTGATGGTTGTTGTATATAGCTAATTGCATAATCGTTGTCGAGTTGAAAATAATAAATCATAGAAGCTGAGACCGCAAGGAATGATGGGAAATCAGTTCATGAGCCACATTACATACATATATATTCAATGTTCTCGTAGTTTTGAAGGTATATGAGCTATTTAGCTAAGATCCTACAAGTCTGGATAAAAAGGTCGATGATTTGATTGTGTTATTTGAGAGTTTTAATTTCCCAGAATTCCTTTTGGTCATCGCACAGAATGGTGGGACACATACGGGACTTTTTCTATTGTTTTGGCGCGAGATTTGAATAATATTCATTATGGTGTGACTCGCTGACACTGCAAATTACAATATCTATATCTACATATCTTTGTTCAACAGAATGCTTCATTACAATAAAATATCCTCTTTAAGGCGCACCATGATGAAAACACTGACGTCTCTAGCTGTACTGTAAGTAACAATATATATCCCTTTAGGATATGCATAAAGGTCATTAACTCAGTAACTGAAAGGTTAGGATAGGGAACTACTGGTTTGATCACACAGGTGAAGTTTTCAAGGCCGAGAGTACAGTTTTTCCTTATTCGGACCAACCTAGCCCGGTAAATAACTATTTTTTTTCTATGTGATTATTTTCTTCAACTGCAATAGTCATAATCACTCAAAACGTCAACACATATACACAAACAACAAAGCACACAACACACGATATATATATATATATAGATAGATAGATTTGTCAACACATATACACAAACAACAAAGCACACAGCACACGATATATATAGATAGATAGATTTGTCAACACATATACATATACACAAACAACAAAGCACACAACACACGATATATATATAGATAGATTTGTCAACACATATACACAAACAACAAAGCACACAGCACACGATATATATATATATATATAGATTTGTCAGCACATATACACAAACAACAAAGCACACAACACACGATATATATATATATAGATTTGTCAACACATATACACAAACAACAAAGCACACAACACACGATATATATATATAGATAGATTTGTCAACACATATACACAAACAACAAAGCACACAACACACGATATATATATAGATATATTTGTCAACACATATACTGACAAACAACAAAGCACACAACACACGATATATATATATATATATAGATTTGTCAACACATATACACAAACAACAAAGCACACAACACACGATATATATATAGATAGATTTGTCAACACATATACACAAACAACAAAGCACACAACACACGATATATATATATATAGATTTGTCAACACATATACACAAACAACAAAGCACACAACACACGATATATATATATATATATAGATTTGTCAACACATAAACACAAACAACAAAGCACACAACACACGATATATATATTTGTCAACACATACAGCAATATGCAGAAATTCTGATCCTTTTGACTACAATACACATATATCAAAGACCTACTTAAAACCATGGGATAGCTTCCATGATATTTTTTTCATAAAGCCTCGCTGGCAGACAACTAGAAAGACAAAGTTTGGGAAAATTCCCAGAGTCCATATTGTTGTGACCTTTCGCTGATTCCATTCATATCGCCCATAGTGCATTTCGGGCTTCGTATGCAAGATGCAAGATGCAAGATGCAACAAAACCTTCACCAACCTTTTTTGAAATAGCTTTATACCCATGAAAGCGCATGTTAGCTAGATAGAATTGTGTTTCCTTATGTTACTGCAAAGTTTTGATGAATCTTATTTTACTTTAAGGTGGGCATCATTCAACAGCATTGAACACATTGAAGATTATACATTTACGAACTGTCGTTCTCTAAAATATATGTAAGTTTATTTTACTTTGTTTCGGCCTTCCGCTAATAGCTACAACTCACAAGACTGCTTCTTTCATTTACCCTTTCTTTCAGCGTGCTTAACAACAACAAACTGAGGAACATTTCAACCAAAACCTTTTTAGGGGCTTTAAAGCTGGAAATATTGTAAGTACTGCAAAAGTCAACAACTGATGTTAAACACAACCTTTACAAACGTTGTCGATCGTTAACAACCAAACCAAATCAAATGAGCGAGATCAATAAGGAGTTTAAGATTTGCAAAATCTACGACAGCGACGTCAACCGGAAGTGTAAATAACTTTTGTTCGGGGTTTTGTACATTAGAGATTTCGTCCTAGCCTAAGCATGTGAGGTTACTTCATCCACAGGGAATACCAACTATGAAGATATAAAATTCCAAACAGAAGTTATTTGCACTTCCGGTTGACGTCGCTGTCGTAGATTTTGCAAATCTTAAACTCCCTGTCACCCTGTCAATCATTTGCAATTTTGCATTCAAATGGCTACCACTAACTGATACTCGGCTGACGTCATTTGTCATTTTTTTTACCGCACATCAATTGTCCTCATATTCAAGGCACTTCCCTTTTGACCATATCAAGTTTTTCAACTTTATTTTTATATTATAACTTAATAAATTGGAGATGATTTTCTATGTTCTATGCAAAAATTGATGCACTTGAAATACAGCTGACTGTTCTAGCTGTCGCTCGTGCATCCACTTCCAAGCATTTCAAGAGCTCAGGCATTATTTTTGTATGGAACATAGAAATCCATATTCTATATATTTGTTAATCGAAAACACAAACAACAATGACAACTATAACTTTAGTCATTAGTATTACGCGTTGTAGCTCCACATATGGAAATTCAAAGTATGTATTAGATTGCTTTCAGATAACCCTATCGAATACATCGCTGATAAAGCTTTCTACAACAACACCCGAATACAAAAATTGTAAGTAGCATCTTATATGATTGAAATGATATGTTTGCATAGTGTTCCTTTCTGAATTTTAGTATATTATCGTTTATATTTTAATAATAATAATAATAATAATAATAATAATAATAATAATAATAATAATAATAATAATAATAATAATAATAATGATAATGATGATGATGATTTTTTTAAAATAATGTTTAATGTCAACTAAAGATTCATTACAAAGTCTATAATGATAATAATGATGATGATGATGATGATGATAATAAGAATAAGAATAAGAATAAGAATAATAAGAATAATAAGAATAATAAGAATAATAATAATGATGTGGTGATAATAATAATAATAATAATAATATTAATAACGCGTATCAATAATGATAATGATGATGATGATGATGATGATGAATGTTAATTGTTGTTAAATGAAGAATAACCAATACGACGTAGAATATTTCGGATTTAATTTTGCACAATATTTCGACTAGCCATACTAGTCTTCATCAGGTGCATATGAGATTTTACAAGTGACTTGACTATATATAATGGTAAAAAAATTGAAATGACGTTTTAGTATATGATATGATAGCGAGAGATAAGTAACGGTGTAACTGATTAGTAGGTTTCATCGCGTTTATTAAGGCCATTAGGTTCAAGAGTGTTAGCACGTGTTATGAGATAAGCTTCTTTTTGGCTTTGCGAATAGCATCACGAGAAGAGAAAATTTGTTTTAAAGGAATTAAAAACAACAATTAGATGCAGAGTGGTCAGGGTTAGATAGAAAATGTTCAGATGCAGTAGTGGGTTTGGATTTACTAGAAGGTTTGTCAACTGTCCTACGATGTTCGTTGAAGCGGTCTTTGAGTCTACGTTTGGTTTCACCAAAAATTGTTTGTGACATTTAGTACATTGAATCATGTAAATTACGTTTTTTGTGTTACAGTCCATGTGTGTAGTAATGGTTCTGGTTTCACCCGTAGAAGTAAAAATATATTGGGTGCAGTTATCGGAAATGTAAGGGCAAATAAACAGTTTTGTCCACAACGAAAAATAACCTGGATTGTGATTGGAAGCAGTGTTGGAGTTATCTGACGGTAGTTTGGATTTGACTAGCAAATCACGTAGATTGGATGAACGTCGGAAGGCTACTAAAGGGCGTTGGGGGAAAATGGTTTTGCAACGCACGGAGGAATGTAGAAGGTCAAAATGTTTCTTAAAGATAGGAAACATAGATGGAAGTGATGGATTATAGGTGACTATAAAGGGAATTCGGTGAGAGGAATTAGATTTCTGTCTAGGTTGTAGAGCAAGATTGCTTGAAGGCATTTAGAAAACAACGATTTCTTTCCACAGATATTTGCTGCAAACTAAAGTAAAGGTCGTCACTCTGAAATGGTTTATATCAACAGCACATGTATCAATAACAATGTAAGGCTTAAAGTGCTCCTAACCCCCTTTACAATTGTATTAAAATTTGAATGTAGTGAACTGATCAGCTATTGCTTGACGTCATTTCCGGTCTCGTGAGGAATTTTTATCAGCATGGAGGGCAGTGTTTGCCCGTCATTTGAAGGCAAATAATGAGATTCAAGGAGTTTTAACAGCTGATTGAAACCAAGCAATAGTGTTTTAACACTAGTTAAACGTTTTTGTGTGTGTTTGAACCTTGCATTTAGGAGTTATGGAGGTTTGAAATCGGGATATGCAAATCAGATGACGTCACTTTGACTATATAAATGATTTCATTTCATTTCTTGACCTTGTTTCTAATTCCCTTAACTGTCAAGCTGTAACAAGGTTAAGAATATCCGCACACAAACTACCTGTTGAATCTGGCCGTTACAAGCAGATTCCATATGAAGCCCGTATTTGTAAATTATGTAATGCTAATGAGGTAGGAGATGAATTTCATTACAAAATGAATTGTACAAATAGGGTTTTTAAAGATTTGAGATAAAATTTAATGTCTGATTTATTGATTATAAATAATTATTTCCGCTCTTTTACTGAGCGGGCTTTGCTTTTGTATCTATTTTCTATGAAATATGAGTCTAGTTTGAAGAGTTTTGTAAAATAGTGTTATAATATTATAATGTCGTAGTCTCGTTTGATGATCATATCAAACTTTTATCTTAGTATATATAGCTAATTGCATAATCGTTGTCGGGTTGAAAATCATAAATCATAGACGCTGATACCGCAAGGATGGATGGGAATTCGAAATCAGTTCATGACCTGCATTACATACATACATATTCAATGTTCTCGTAGTTTTGAAGATATATGAGCTATTTAACTAAGATCCTACAAGTCTGGATAATTTCCCAGAATTCCTTTTGGTCGTAGCTTTCATGATTTTCATCCCGACAAGGATTATGCAATTAGCTATATATAGATTTACGTATAGATTTGATTGTAAACCCAATGTATCAGTATAATGGTATAAGTAATAAAGATTATTATTATTATTATATTATTATTATTATTAAGTTTTCCCCCATATCGGGGAAGGGATCTCCTGATACTGAAAACAATGAAATAACTTAGGTAAAAAGCCCGGGGTGACGTCATCTGATTAAAATATCGAGATTTCAAACAACTATAACTCCTAAATGCGAAGCTCGAATAAAAAAACACTTAACCCTACAGCTGATCAGGTCATGTACATTCAATCTTTAATACACTGAATTGTAAAGGGGGTTAGGAGCACTTTAATTTAAATTAAGAGGAAGTAGCGAAGGGAAAGCAATAAATTATTGTTGTACGTAACGATATCGATCTCCTTTTGACCGAATTCATAATGCCGGGCTGCTTCTAATTTGCATAAAAGTCAAAAAATATAATTTTGGAAAATTAAATCTTTGATATAATAGAATGTGATCATCTAAATACTATGTGTGTGTTTTGAAACCAAATAATAAATCCTTGAGAAGATATTAACATTTTTAATTGTGAAATTGCACCAAAACGAGGCTGGTGAGGACATACAAAACTCTCTATTCATGATCTGTCATCAGTCCGATGATATTTTGTCTACAGCAAAGAGGCTTTCCAAGAATGTTTATTTCTAGGTACTGTTTTAGATGACAGTGATCATTTGTACCAGAAACGTATCGTATCGCCAAACTAAAAATACGCCATTATGAATTCGGCGTATGGATTTCATTTTTGGATAAATATACTTCATATTTAATTTACAAATTGTATAATGTTATATTTATATGGATTGTTTTAAAGATCCCCAACTGTGGAATCTAATGCCTTGTCAATTACCAAGGTTACAATAATGATGGTGATAGGTTTTGGAAGAGCAGGGTTTCAGTGCGATCGCGAAAAGGGTTTCTTCCATTATTACTACACGTGCACTGCATGCTTGTATGGTAGCTACGTATCCTACTCTGACAAGAAAGACCAGTTCGAATGCGTAGAATGTCCAGCAGGTACTGCAATGTTTTATATGATTTAGTGTAATGCTGAGTCTACACGAGCAAGTTTTCCTTGACAAGTTTTTTGACAAGTTTTCCGTGACAAGGAAAAAACAATTTTTTGTCATCTACACGAGCAAGTCTTCCTTGACAAGGAAAAATTGTCATCTACACGAGCAAGTTTTCCTTGTCAAGGAAAACTTGTCAAGGAAAATTAAACTTGCTCGTGTAGATCAGCATAATTGTAATTTGGGTTATGGTTGACCGATAAGCATTGTTACCTCCCATATGCTTCCATATAGCGCACATAACAATTATAAATGCACGAAACTCTCAGTTCAACCCATCTTAACAAATCACTCAGGCAAAGCAAAAGATAATAATGCATAGTAGTAAAAATGTTTGACTTTGTCAACGAAAATTTCATTAATATCAAAAACAACTGAAATAATAATAATTTACAATTTATAAAGCGCTAAAGGTATATTATATGATGGAGATATATGATATATGATCAATACGTTTTAAATAAGCCACTTCACGCTGTCGTCCGCCATTTTGAATTGGGACCAAGGCGGCAAAATCTGGATCACTTTGATTTGCCGTATCTCCGCTCGATTTCGTTAGATTTTTAAATACTTAACCATTTTAGAAAATATGTATTATTTGTTATTTATCATGTCCTATAATATGATGTATATTGGAAGGCTACAAATCGAGAAAAACAATATTCTTGTTTTTAAAATGAAACGTTCGACACGTGAATATGCAAATTATCTCGGAATCTTAAGATACATTCGTGAAAAGAAGATTGACTCGAAAAAGGTAGTTAAAACACCTACATTGGTATTATTTTCACTCCAACAACTGATATGCATGCCTGCTGATTATCGAAGTTTAAATTGTGAAAATCTAACAAAATAGAGCGGAGTTACGGCAAATCAAAGTGATCCAGATTTCTATAAATTTTGCCGAGTTTGTCCCAATTCAAAATGGCGGACGACAGCGTGAAGTGGCTTATTGAAAATATACTTTTGTCTCTGACTTTAGTTGTTTTTTTAATAAGACGTTTCGACTGTAAATGAACAGTCTTCAATCCTGACTGCAAGTTTCAACATTTTAAAAGTCATTAGAAATCAATACGTTTGTCAATATATTCATTTTTCCGTGTAGGTGGTTTTTATCAAGACGGGATTGGTTCATATGGAAATGGTTGTAAAAGGTGTGATAATGGAACGTTCGTAAGTCAGAAAAGAGCACCAGGAAGAAGTCTACAAGACTGTTTGATGTGTCCCAAAGGTACAAATCTCTAATCAGTTTGTCATGTCAAGGGAATTATATATAGCCAATAATTAGAATATAGTCATACTCACTCGACCAATCAGCGCCCAGCATTTGTGCGCTCTATTTCTCATAAGGTATCTAATAGGGCTTTACCAATGGACTCATTAGTATTCTCTATATAGAGAATACTGATAAAGCTCTTTGTTTTCTTTTGTTACAAAGCCTTATTAGTATTCTCTATATAGGGAATACTAATGACTAACTTAGAGAATACCTGACTAGAGTGCAAATATTATATCCGTGAAATAGTTAACTAACTAAATAGCACTAATAAATAGCACCTAATGCTTTATCATTGTTGTCTACTTAGTAGTAAAACTAATAAAATGTTAATTAGTACTAAATGTTAGCGCTTATTTCACGGATATAATATTTGCACTCTAATATATAACGTGTACTAAACTATATACAAAAAAATATTATAATACAATCTTAGTTTATCTTCAAATACTATTCAAATAGTATATCATAATCCAATATAAATCTGATACAGAAATACAGATCATAATTCATCTTCACTCCACTGAAGTCACACACAACTGAACAGCTTTGCATAAGCGTATGTGCATTTGAAATCAGTATTCCTTTGGGAAAGCAACAAACATGCAGCCAAAGAATACTCTCGTGAGTATGACTATATTCTAAAACGGTTAGAGAATAAACACTCGTGCTTTATGGAATTTAGAGCGCCTCGCATTGATAGAAGGGCCACTCGAGAAGAATTACGCTATGCGCCGCGTGCGTAGCACGAGTGGTCTCTTTCATCAAATACAAGTGGTATTTTTCATTAATTCTTCGAGAACTCCTATTAATCCCAAAAAAATATGAATAGCACTCGCACGTAACGCAATCACAACCACAAATAATAAAATAGCAATCTAACCCAATTACATAATTGAAGGTGAAATGACGACCACAGTCAATCGAAAAACGAGTTTTTTTTGTAAGCCGTGTATTACAAACGAACAATGTTAAGCCGATATATATATATGACTATCTATTTTTTAACATTTGAAATCAACGAAAATGTATAATAGCTATACCTCAAAAACTATCGTTTATAGTGCGAACAATGCCGTTTCCAGTATTTTTCTTCGGCTCGATTTATAATATCCGGCTAGTGTTCAAATTTATATAACTTTGTCAACGCATATGGGATACCTAGCTTAGTGAAATGATTTTATGATTTATTCCTTCGTTAGTTCTTCTTCTTCTTTTTTGCCCCTATGATCATGAAAGTAATTTTAATAAGCTTAGTGAGGGCTACAAGTTTATAAGTGTATTTCACTTGTATGTGTTTACCCTCTTGAAATGAAGTCTTCATCATCATCATCATCATCATCATCATCACCATCATCATCATCATGTCATTCTGTGATTCTCCACCATATAAGGTCGGAGTAGGATTATGAACTGAAAACTCGTGTCCTTTCGCCAAGTCAAATTGCTAGTAATTAAATAACTTTAGCGCATTAGCAAGAGTACGTCACTACCAAAAAGTTTTTTTTTTGACATGCATATGTGTCGTATGCTATCTAGAACTAAGTGTTGTATTGTCTAGAGATGTCTCAATAAAATAGATGGAAAAACACAACTTTTCAATAAAGCAATACATAAGGCCGAATCTACACGAGCAAATTTTCCTTCACAAGTTTTCCTTGACAAGGAAGACTTGCTCGTCTAGACAACAAAAACATCGCCAATTTTTTCCTTGTCAAGGAAAACTTGCTCGTGTAGATGACAAAAAATTGTCAATTTTTCCTTGTCAAGGAAAACTTGTCAAGGAAAAACTTGTTCGTGTAGATGCGGCTTAAGTTACAGATAAATTTGTCGCTTGGTAATAGTTCGTAAACAAGAGTTTGTAATTAAGTTTTCGTCAAGCGTAAAATTACTCTATAACTTACATATATACAACTTAGATCTGACTTATTCCTCTTAGCTGATCGTACATGCAGTGTATGTCCTGAGTTACCTGAGTATTAATACGAACCAAGACCTGCTTAATGATGACATGAGTTCCCAGTTGCTCGGTTAGAGCGCCTGACTATTATCCATGAGGTCACGGGTTCAATTCCAGTCTGGGCTCAGTATTTTATCCGAGTCTTTTTACGCTTGACAACTGAATCTTACAAACTTCTTAAAAGCATCATATGTTCCTTTGTATTTACAGGTACTCAGAATAAGCTCTTTGCAGGCTATAGAGCATGCCGATGTCAACATAGCCATTATCGATTACACCGATTCGAAAGGTGTTATCCATGTCTAGACTATGGAGTCACGTGTTCCAATGAGTCCTTGGTTCTAGACCCAGGCTACTATTGGCAATGGATTTCCGAGAAAGAGAAGAACTACTACATCAACTTTACCAAAAATCTGCAAATATTTGATGAAAACTACGACAAGAATCTCACGACATTCAATGGATCTTTCCCCAAGCCGTACCAGTGCCCAAGAAAGCTGTCGTGCCGGGGAGGAATGGATGCTCGCTGTACCGAAAGCTACACGGGACCCCTATGTGCTATTTGCAATGACGGACACTATAAACTGGTGGCTACGTGCTTTAAGTGTCCTGCACTTCCCTGGCTCATTTTACAGGTACCTAAAGAACACTTCATATTTTATTAAATATTATCTAATAATATGATCAATATGATCCATAATGTTATTTTAATAGACCGAATTCATAATGGCTGCTTCTAATTTGCATACAATGTGTGTTTTGAAACCAAATAATAAATCCTTGAGAAGATATCAACATTTGAAATTGTGAAATTGCACCAAAACGAGGCTGGTGAGGACTCACTTGAAAAATACATACAAAACTCTCTATTTATGATCTGTCATAACTCCGATGATATTTTGTCTACAGCAAAGAAGCTTTCCAAGAATGTTTATCTATAAGTACTATTTTAGATGACAGCGATCATTCAGAAACGTATCGTATCGCCAAACTAAAAATACGCCATTATGAATTCGGCGTATTAGAACGTAAACAAGAGAAAGAAGGAAATGCATGGGACACTTTGGTTTGATACTGATTATGATTTGTATTTATGGTAGGTGCCAACCAGGATTACGACTGAGATGCACAGCGGGCTGTCTAAATACACTATGCCACGAATGCAGATAACTTAAATCATATACTTATACGTATTCCATCTTTTTTGCAGATTTGTGTTATTTTCATGGTTGTCATGGTGATTGTCATTGTTGTCATCAAAGTAAAGAAACGCAAGGCAGGAACTGAACGATCTCTCTCTGACATCATACTTCCTCGTGTGAAGATCGTTGTATCTTTCTACCAAATATCATCTGGTACACTCGATGCCTTCTCGTATGTCCAATGGCCAGTTGCTCTGATCAAACTCAGTGAATATGCTAAGTTTGTCCAACTCAACATTCTTCAAATCGCACCTCTACATTGCTATAATTCTCGTCTAAAACTGAACGCCTACGATAATCTTGTCATTACCTGTTCTATGAATGTCGTGGTGATCCTTGCGGCTTTGATGTATTTTAAATTAAAGGGAGTTTATCTGAACAAAAGCAGCAAACACCAAAGCAAAACAAAGATCAATTCCATCCTTGAAGCAACTAAAGAGGCTTGCTATCGAAATGTATTCCTCTTTGTGTTTGTAACCTATCCTCAGACGTGCACCACCATATTTCAAATGTTGCCTCCTGCTTGTCACAAAGTCTGTCAAGACATCAATGAGACCAAATGCACCTTTTACTTAAAGGCTGATTACTCCGTGCAATGTTTCACTGAAAAATACAATCGGTATGTCATATTGGCTTATCTTGCTTGCATATATCCATTTGCTATTCCAATACTGACTGTGGCTGTTTTATGGAAATATCACTTCAAAGCAAAAACACAAAATGTTGAAGACGATAACGTGGATGATGAACCTGTCCAGATGGAAATTGAAGAATCAACGAAGAAAAACCCTGACCCAAAAACCAGTACAATTCCGCAAACAAAACTGGGAGTGAACATTAACGATGCTCAATCAATGACAGAAAATGACAGCATTGGACATCGACACCTGGAAATCATTCCCGAGGGACAAGATGAACCAACTCTGGCACAAGAGAGTACATCAACTATTGGAATTCCTTCAGGCAGATCTAGCAATTCTAAGCAATTGTTCTCTACCGGTTTGGCAAAAACTGTAAAAGCTGTACTCGCAACAAAACAGGTTGTGGAAAAGTCCATTTCGGACGACAGTACTGGCATGGAAAAACGATGCTCAGGAGGGCCTCGTGTGGTAACTACCGTGCCAATCGTTGCGGCATTGGGCTTCATATACGAAAACTATGCAGAAGACTGTTGGTTCTGGGAATCCATTGAAATGACCAGAAAGCTTCTGTTGACGTCTTCAATGGCTCTGATTGGTGCTGAGGGACGCACCTCTCTCGGAGTTGCTTCGATACTGTCAGGTAAGTCTGTAACTATTCCTAGGTCAATTATATACATCACAATGACATAATTACCACAGTTAATTTTAATAGATGACGTAGATTATTGAAGTCATTGATCATCTAAATTGATTGATCTTTATAGGTGTTTATGCAATACTGCATGGCCAATATAAACCAATTCCCGACAGGTTTGAGCACCTTCTTCAGTTGACGTCACTTCTGGTCACCTTTGCTAACACGTGCATTGGAATGATGCTGAAGATAGATCAGAGTAAAATTCTGAGCGATGATGTTAAAATTATGGACTCCATGATTATTTCAGTACTCATAGTGACTGCCAATGTCATGGTTACCGTACTTATTGTCGGTAAGCTTCATTGCTCTCAATGTCCATTTTATGCCATGTGCTGAGGAATAAACATAAATGACACTATTCCTCAAGTATTGTTGCAGTATACAAGTTTATTATTCAAACTTCATACACTGTACTAAATTGTGGCTTCTGATTGGCTAAACTCGATCACGTGATTATGTGTATCTGATGACAACGGCACTAGTGCCGTCTATCACAGTTTTACGCACGGTGCAGCGGTGTCATGGCGGCTGTTGATCCTGACAAGGACAGGTTTAACCAACTAGCTAAAGAAGAAATAGACGAAATAATAGCAGGTGCTCAGCCTAAAACGACTGTTCGTCAAACTCGTTGTGGAGTTTCAGTGATGAAAGGTAAAAAACGAACCTAATTATTATACAAAACAAGCACTTTTTGCCGTCGGTTCATGATCAGTTCTTGTTCGTTGAGTGAAAAAGCTCAAACCTTAAAAATGATGAACGAAACTTGCCTTGTTATGACTTTTAAAAAAAAAATTAATGCTTTATTCGTGCTTTCTTTGTAGAATAGTTGCAATTGGAATGGTTGTAGAGGAGATATTCAGCGGAAGCGTCGGGGATCTAGCTAAATATCTTTTGCTTTATTTACCGTGATTCAAATTTCATTTCACAACTGCAGTGTATTCAGTTTGAATAATAAATTTAGAGACTTCTAGTTCGTGCATTACCGGCAAATAGACGCACTTGCTGGCTGTAGAATGAACTCGAAATTCTTCATACTGCATTCGGCTACGCCTCGAGCAGTATTTTAATTCTCGTTCATTCTACAGCCAGCGCGTGCGTCTATTTTCCGGTAAAGCACTCACACCAGTCTCTAACCCTTAAATATATGTTGCAGCTTTTTTTTTTTTTTTTGAGATTAAAAAAACTTATTATATTTATTTTACAGTGAAGTACTCGGTGGCAATTGGTCGCAGTATTTATTCAGTTGTCAAAAAGCCTCGCTGTTCCCTGGCTTGCTGTCTATCGATTATGCTCACCGTTGACGAGATACAAAGCGAAGCACGAAACATGGAAGGAAACAGTGGATGGAAGATGAAGAAACAACTACAACGTTTACGTGGCGACGAATTTGAAGGTACTTATGTTGGATACTGCAATGATTTACATAGACGAACCTTGAATTGCACGGCCATATAACTATCTCTTGTATTTTGTTGTGATGCATATGTTGCTTTACACAATGACGTTTTTATTTTAACTTAAATGTGATTGAGACCAATGTTTTCCATGAAAATCAGCCTAAGTAAGATACTCAAAAAGACATATACCTTTCTCAAGATGGCGATTTCAAGATCTATTTTTTTTGTAGGTCTACAGATTACCGATACTGCATGTAATTATGGTCTGATTGGACTAGAAATAGATGAAACAGATGAAGCGAACAAAGACGCCACGAAAAAAAGATGGAGAGGAGGATAACGAAGAAAACAAAGGAAAACAAAATCAGCACAAAAAGAGTGGAATTTCTGACCCCCACCTTTTAAGAATTCGAAGAAAGAAGTCGAAACAACATTGAAGTTCTAAACGCAATTTGTTGAGTATAACTTTTATGTTATTAATAGTTAAAACTATTAAGAGGATATTTTTAACGAACGCGCGTATTGAGCGCCAAAAACCAATAGGCTGGAAAATACTTTTTGTACAAGGCTAAAACTGCTTTAGTATAGAGTTCATGTTATATTATCTGTGATGGTTTTTGACCGGTAAAAGTGAAATTAGAGTGTTAACCCAAAGTGAAATTTTGATTTGAAAACTGTCCACATGGGCTAGATCTGTATATTTGCTAGTATTGCTGATATTTTCCCCTTAATTACCTCAAATTTGAAACAAAAAGCAGGAAAATGGCTTTGTACAACGCTAAAACAGTTTTAGACAGACATTTTACTTTGTTTTTAATAGTTTGTGCTTGGTTAAAATAACATTAGAATGTTAATCCAAAGCGAAAATCGAAATTCAAACTGTCCAAAAGCGCTGATTTTTGGCGCTTTTTGCGGATATTACGCGGCGTTGAAATAAATATCCTCTTAATGTAATAAATGTAATAGGTATACAGTTGGACGGTATATACGAATGCCAGGTGGGTTACGTCATCTAGAAGTTTCAATAGCTAATATTGGGCTTTGGCCCATCAGTTCCCGCCAAATCAATAGCCAGTCAGCGCTTTAGTGATGCAACAATGTTCTGCTATTTCGTTCTTTCACTGGAGACTGTATTTTCCATGCATCGGCTTTCTGTAATAACATGTTCTGTTTCAGTTCTTTTTGAAAAACCTTTCGGTAGATTATGAAAACATGAAAAGCACGTTACCAAACGTCTGTCGTTATATAAATAGAACATAGCAAAACATGATGGGCAACGTAACTAAAAACTTCTGGTTTTGTGGACTTCGCTGTTTGTGTGTCTCGCTGTATATACAATATATGTAGGGCATTGTGGGTTCAAGAGGTTATATATCAAACACGAGTGCGAGTGTTTGATATAGCTTTTCTCAAACTCATTAATAATTCATGAGCTCAATAACCAATGAGCTCTTACGATTCGGGTCAGGTGGATGTATCTTGATACCGGAGGAAGAACTGATCAAGACACTGATCAAGACACTGATCAAGACACAGTTGAACAATGGAATTTTAATAACAAATTCACTCTTAATTAATGTTACATCCGAGTAATCCTAACGAAATATGTAACAACTAATTAAATCTAAGTAAACGAAATATAAGCGATATAGTGCTTATGAACTATTGCAAATCAAATACTTATTCGTTAGGTGCAGCTAAATAGAATGAGCAATTTGAAAACTCCCCGCCTTCAATGACTATGTTAGAATTTGAAGCCGTACTTGTTGAACTACTGCTACGTGCTATTTCTTCATCTTTCTTTGTCGCGTAATTAGTAGTTGGACCTAATAGTCCTGAAATCTTAGCGACATTTTCTTCACTAGGTTTTTCGTAGTTGAAAAGGGAATTTGAACGATGGCCCGTCCTTTGACGGATGAGCTTCTCTTCAACCCCAGCATTGAAAAGACTCGAAGCACATGTAACACGTAAACAATGCGCCGTCTTACGTCTCACGCCTACTGTCTTACACATGTCCGGCACAATTTTGCTTAAAGAATTTATACCGACGGGACTTTTTTCATAGGCAAACCTTTTAGCTGATGGTCGGAAATAAAACGCCGTAAATTGCTTACCAATTGTTTCTACCAGACCAATATATATCTAATAAACATCGATCATGTTTTGCTCCTCTTTCATGACACACATGCTTCACTACTCTAGGTACGTATTTTAGATCACGGAGACCACCATGGAAGGTTTTAGATGCATTTTCCGTGAATGTTAAAAAATTAGAACCAATCTCAAAATTGTTAACAACGATATTCCTGCATGTGCTCGCCACCACGTAAGCCGAAAAGCTTCCCATTATAAAAAATACAAAGTATTAAGTAAAAACTTAGCGGTACAAGTTCCTAATAATCCTTGCTTCCAAAACATTTCCTTTTCTTCCTCGCTTACAAATTCTTTCTCATCCTTCTTGAACTTGATATGAAGCCCATCCCTTGTGCTGCATTTCATTTCAGCGTCGAGGGCACGACGAAATAGGCAAAATCTACAAATACCAAGAGCGTTTGTTAATTTAAACCAAAAATAAATACTGCACTGAAGCTAAGTACAGACAGAATGAACAAAATAACGAAAGAAGTGAGTAAATAGTTCACATACCGTTTATCCGAGATATCAAGTGGATTCAACGCCTCCGAGCCATTTATATCTGCAAGATGTCGCTTGAGGGAAGCTATTATTCCGTATACTGTTTTGGGCGGATATCTTTCTCCAGACTCTTTCGCCACTTCCATCACAAATTTACTTAGCCAGTAATTCAGTGTCACATCATCCATGCCTTCGATTTCTACATCCAAAGATTTCACCTTATTCCATTGATATTCTTTGAAAAGACCCCACAGTCTAATTGTGGCATCTTTACCTCTCTCGTTCTTTGCCATTCTGTGAATATTTTTTGAGCCCAACGATTTTTATACTTTATCGAAGCTGGCGTAGCGGAACATCGCCAGAAATTTCGAATCGACATGCGCAGTTGAACGCGACACTTAGAAAAAATTGACCTCGATTACATTACAATAAATGTATGGAGTCAAAATACTTATATCTCATTCCCCTTTAAAATAAAATTGAACATTTTCTAGCTTTAGCTTAACGGTAATTACAGCATCTTACCTCCAATACTCGGCTCGGTTTTTACGTTTCTTCAATCGTTGAATTATAAGTACCCCATTATAGAGAAACATATGGCGGATGACTCAACTACAAAGAGTTCTGGCCCCTGGTGTTTGGCTGTCCTTGCACTGATACACTTCCTTTGCCTCTGGTTCGAAAGACGAAGAACTAACTTAGAATTTCAGCTGGTTTCCAATAGATCCTACAACAATTTCGGCTTGGTTTTGGACATGTAGTTTGTGCAATATCAAGGCTCGGTGCCATGCTTATATTAGAATTCATTATGGCCGATAAGCTCTAAAAATTGCCTTTTTGTGTTTGCCATTTCTTGCTTCCACGTCGATCGACGCCATGTTTACATATATTTCAGTCAGGCGTTCCTTTTTTGCACGAAAATAGACTAGAAACTAGCTGAATTCTGCTATCCAAAATCCTCCGCGCGCTCCTATGTTTTGAAATTTTCGCGCGAAAAAGCTAGGTATTACTACATGTTTTATTATGTCTTCTTTACAAAAAGCGTGTACTTTTCCTTACCGAAAGTTTAAATTCAAGTATTAGCTTAAGGGAACAACACAAGGACGAGAATGAAGTAGTTTTTTGGCTTCAAGTTATTTTTTCTTAGTCTGCCGCTGCTTTGGCTGAATGGAGCCGGAGATCAGTCAAATCGTCATCGATCAGAAATATCCTATATTTATTTTTTGAATCCTGCTATTACAGGCAAATAATTTTCGTTTTCATTAGTTTCTCGGTGTTTTGAACCCCTGATGAAACACTCGCACTCGTTGTTGATATAGTACCTCAAATTCATCAGTAATTTATTGCTTTCGATGTTTACTAAACAAAATCTTATATTCAATCAACATATTAAGAGATCGATAATGTAAAACTTTCGAAAATACTGATGTTCACCAACGAATTACCTCGTAGCGTAATGGTAGGTAACAGGGATTAGCTGCAAGTTGTGGGTTCGGGGTTCGGGGTTCGGGGTTCAAAGCCGCTCAGTGTAAAGTATATCAAAAAAATAACCGTTTTTTAACTCACTATAGCAGTTCAAGTTTGTATCATCACAAAAGCGATAATATTTCTAAGTGTCAGTTATGCATTTGGATAACCAATAGCAAGCCACAGGAAGACTCACTAGTGATTTTCCTCTGATGTTTCATTGGGTATCAAAGTGCGTGCATGTGACTAAAAAGGAAGATTCTCATTGGAAATTCACCTACAAAAATATTCATGAATTTGAGAAGTATTGATACAAACCATAACGCAGAGAAAGAAAACGTCTGAAGAAAAAGTCATCTAAAGTCATGCCTGTGACAGTTGGTAGATTCAGTTTCAGTTTATTGCAAATCGAATCTCTGATGACCGTTTTTGTGGGTGGTTGGCCCCAGCGTGATTAGAGCAACTCAGTTTATTTAGTGCCAATACTAAGCAATTATTGGACGAGGTTGAGCAAAATATCGTGATTTGTCAGTGGTGAGCAGATTAATTATTTGCCGATGCCGAAGGCAGAGGCAAATAATTAATCTGCGAGACACTGACAAAATCACGATATTTTGCGATAACCGAGTTCAATAATTGTTTTATCATTCGACTCATATCTATCAATAAGGAATTTATTGAATATAAACATCAAGAAAACATATTGTAAAACGAGCTGCCATGTTTACACTGTGAATGATCGATTAAGTGCGCATGCTCAGACCGTTATTTGCAGCGAACATTGCTTAATCTTCACTGCGCATGCTCAGACCGTTATTTGTACGCAGTTATTTGCAGGTCTTTCAGCCAATCAGAACTGCGGATAGAAATGAGTCGAATGATAATTTGAGTTGTTCTGATATCAACGGGACAATTTTACAATACAATAATACTCTTAGATTACCGTAATACTGAATAGGACAGAACAAGTTACGTATTACATGTAAACAATACTGATGTCTGTAAGTCATATGGTAATTTGTCGCTTGGTAATTGTTAACTGATATCTGATAAATGTTTGCAAAGTATTGTGGTAAATATTTACAGTCATCTATTAATATTTCTCTGGATTGCAATTTGTTTGGAATGTCGGTAAGAATGGGAATATATACCAGGTTAGAAACTGTAATCAGATTAACTTATTATAGGCAAGAAAAAATAGAGTGCAAACACTAAAACCATGAAACAGTGCTAACTTTAATTATTGCTAAATAGTGCTTTTGTTTTCTATTGTTTCATTGGTGCTATTTAGCACTAACTAGTTTGTACTGTTTCACGGTTTTAGTGTTTG
Organism: Actinostola sp. cb2023; assembly: GCA_033675265.1. Lineage (NCBI taxonomy): Eukaryota > Metazoa > Cnidaria > Anthozoa > Actiniaria > Actinostolidae > Actinostola > Actinostola sp. cb2023. The sequence continues at coordinate 48,341 of JAUJYZ010000876.1, read as the reverse complement.
CACTCTATCATGTATGAAAATGTAATCACATACAAAATAATACAGTGCAAACACTAAAACCGTGAAACAGTACAAACTAGTTAGTGCTTGAATAGCACCAATAAAACAATAGAACACAAAAGACATTGCACTCTTTAGTGCTAATTAAAGTTAGCACTGTTTCATGGTTTTAGTGTTTGCACTCACGTTAGCTAGAAACAATTAATATTTCAAGTACTCAGAGCCGTACACAACCCAAAATTCAAGGGGGGGCAGTACGTATTTAACAGCAAAAATTACGACGTGTTTAAATTGTTGCATACTCAATTAAAATTAGAAGATTTAAGGTTGTTGCGTTAATGTATAAGCGACACCCTAGCCATGCAAGTGCCTATGCAAGGTAATTATCCAACTACGTTTGTAGTTATTAGCCATTTCAAAAACGAGTGGAGGACTGGGAACAAGTTTTTATAATTAATGTCATTAAATCTCATTTCTCATTTTTGAAATGGCTACGTCCAGAGATTTTGTACAAACGTTTTCCACGTGATCAGCCCGCAGCAAATTATTTGTTGGTAAACTGTAATTCTCGGTAAGCTAAATGTGGTACAATCTTGCAGTAACGCATCCCTAACGGGTTGCCTAGCCATCTTATTTGTTGGTAAACTGTAATTCTCGGTAAGCTAAATGTGGTACAATCATGCAGTAACGCATCCCTAACGGGTTGCCTAGAATTCAGACAAAATATAACACAGTAACCGTTTAAAAATTGGAATATGACATGCTTAAAGAATAAAGGTGCAAATTGGCTTCCAATTCGAAAAAAAGAAACTGATCAAAATCACTGTCTGGTCTTCAAGCATAAAGTCACCGAGCTTTACAATAAAAGTAGAGAACATTTAGCCAGTTAATAAAGAAGAAGAAGAAGATGATGATGATGATGATTTTATTTCAAGAGGGTAAACACATAAAAGTGAAATACACTTATAAACTTGTGGCCCTCACTAAACTTAATAAAACTAGACTCCACAAGTGGAGTTAACTCGGGCTTCTTTTCTAAACATACAGTTCGTACTGCATACTAACATTAGGGACTTTAAGCATCGAGGACGGGGACGTGAACACGACGAAGTTCGAATGAAGTGTTTTGTTGTCTGTTGTTTTCATAATTGTTTCTTTTTTCGTGTTTTTCACTATATTTGCGCCCTCTTTGATGAATAACATCGTCTTTTTGTGGTCCGGTTGACTGAAAACAACTATCTGCACAAATAATGAACTGACGTTCTCATTCTCTTTACAACGCCAAACACAGGTATTTCACGTTGTAGCTTTGCACAGAATACCTGAAGTTAAGACCAAATCGAGCTCATTTCATGCATTCCGACAAGAAGTTATTGAATTTTGTAATTAGCGTTATTGTTTCTCTGCCATCGCCCTCACGTCCCCGTCCTCGATGCTTAAAGTCCCTATTAATTGGAACGATACAGAGAAGATTAGCATGACCCCGTGATTAACATACTCGACCGACCACAGGCAGCCCAAACAATAAACATGTACTGCAGTGAACCTAAAAATTAGAAAAATAAAAACGTGAATTAAATGAAAAATGGCTTTGTATCTTGTTGTATTATTTGTAGATAAATTCATTTCAGTTAGTTTTATCCACATTAGACGCTGTTTTTATTATCCCCCCCTCTCAGTACTATACAGTGACAAGGCAGGAAACTACGAGCGCTACCTCCAACGGCTACCGCTCGATTTTTACCCCAAAACTATTGCTGGTTTGCAATACACGTCACGGCGGCGGCCATCTTGGTTGAACTTCAACAAAAGATTGCTCATTAGTGTCTATTGTTTGTTCAACCAAAATGGTCGCCGTGTCTTTATGATTATCTTTTGATTCTCAAGGGATTGAATACAAACCAAGAATAAAGTTATAACACTCATGTTTTATTAATCAGTTCTATAACTAAAACCTGGCAGGTCTGTACGGGGGTATAAAGGTCCATGCACCTGACCAAATGGTCAGCTCCCATTGGCCTAATAGCTCATGAATTATTAATGAGGTTAGAATTATCGTTGCTATACAGAAAGGTGCTGATTCATCCTTAATTTGCTTCGGATTCAAACTAAGCATTCTAAAACTCATTAATAATTCATGAGCTATTAGGCCAATAGGAGCTGACCATTTGGTCAGGTGCACGGACCTTTATACCCCCGTACAGACCTGCCAGGTTTTAGTTATAGAACTGATTAATAAAATATGAGTGTTCTATCACTTTTAGCTATGACACTCATGCATAAACATGTGTGTTATAACTAAAAGTGAAAGAACACTCATGTTTCGTTAATCAGTTCTAGAACTGACTACCTGAAACACAGTCCTGTATGCAAAGGTCTCAGTTTTACTATCGCATCACTGACCTTCACATAGGCAATTTTGGAATGTAATATTACTAGGTTCCTAATGACACCTACAATACCTCTTTCAAATGTGGGACGAATTGTGGTGTTCAGTGCGCATGATCGCAGTGTCACAGACATCTCTTACCTACAAATTTGTGATTTTCTTTAACCTTTTCCATCGGAAATTATTAAATATCAGTTTAAATGACTGTTGGGTTTTAGAAGTCGTTTAGAAAACTCGATGCCGTGCATATAAGCTACAGTTATAACTCGGCGATAAATAAGTGTTTATACAATACAATACAATGTTGTTATTACCATTGCCATAGAGAAAGATCGATACTGATTCACCCTTTGCTTCAAATTCAAGCTAAGCTATATTACAGTTATAACCCGGCGATAAACAAGTGTTTATTGTTATTATAGTAGAAGCTAATTCACCCGGTTGCTAGTTTCAAACTATTTCGCAAAGAAGTAGAGATGTTAGTTGTTTTGACGCAAAGATAATATTATAATTAATAGTCAAACTTTGGTTCTGAAGGTGTTTTTACGACCACTGGGAATTCTTGTTCCCAAAGCAGAATGATTGACATGTGTAAAAACTACTACACTCCGGGATCCTTTGGGAAATGTCCATAACCAATCAAAATCGTCACAAGCAATCATACATATTAATTATGCTAGTTGGCCACTTGTAGCATTCTGCGCGATGAAGAATATATCACGTGTACAAAATTAGATGACTCTCCATAGGAATCCAAATAGTTTTGTTTCCGTCTTTGCAAAACTTTGAGCAGTGTTGGGCATTCTGTAATTGATGGGTGGACGTTATAGCAATAAGTGAATTGACTCTGACGTTCCTCGAAGCTAGACATTCTTGCAAGAGTAAAAAAGGTAGGAAATGCAGCTAAAATATTTGCAAAGTTATTGACTAGCTTGCAGCGCATGAGTAAATGTAGCTGTGTAGCTGTGTAGCTTGTGTAAAGCCGCGTCTATACGAGACAAGGAAAACTTGCTCGTGTAGACGACAAAAACATCGCCAATTTTTCCTTGTCAAGGAAAACTTGCTCGTGTAGATGACATAAAAATTGACAATTTTTCCGGAAAACTTGTCAAGGAAAACTTGTCAATGCAAGGAAAATTAAACTTAAGTTTACATTCAGTTTCAAGAGCAAAGCTACATGTATGTAATATCACGGTGACGTAGAAGTGATACAATTCTCCAAATTGAGATCTGGATTAAGCTAGTTTGAAGATGAATGTCTAAAACATACATGAACGGAATTAGAACTCTGAATGAATTCCATATAAATTAATGATAATCATTTTGGTTAACATTTATGGCGCAATGCGGAACTGCTGAATATCCCAAAAGTAAGATTACCAATTGATTCGACCAATACTTTACAAAATGATTTCCAGTTCTCGAGTAAATGCACAGTCCCCAAAACATCCCGAATTATAATTGATTATTTTTTTATTCTTGTCCCGATTGTTCAAAACGTGAATAAATCCTTCAGTCCAGTGGATCAATTTATTGGGATAACAGGATCACCGTATCCACTGGATAAAAAATTATAATGGATAGTGCCTAATGGATAGTGCTATCCGCTCTTCGAAATAAATAAATACATTTTAACGAGTGCGAGTGTTTCATCAGGGTTCAAAACTCCGAGAAGATATGCATGGCTTCTCAAACTCTTTAATAATGAATGAATTATCGGAATTGTTCTCGTGTCTCCTGAGAGAAGAACATAATATTAGGCGACTTGCATGATGACGTTGTTTTACTACAAGTACCAGAATGCTTTGGGAATTTTCTTTCTTATTCAGATTTGTATTCCCTCATGAGAATAGAGAATATTATTATTAATAGTAAGACAATTGGTGCTAATTATCTAAAAGAAAATGGGCAAAGCATTCTGGTACTTGTAGTATATGACGCCATCATGCAAGTCGCCTATTGCTTTTGTGGTTTGGCCTAATGAGTCACCTCGCAAGTATTATGTTTGTTAAAAAGAGCTTCAAAATCGAACAAGCAATTCAATTCAATTTGTTTTCAATCCCACAGGATTTACAATAATCAGTAAGCAGTAAGGCAGTCTAATTAGAATATGGCATTCTCACTCAGCCAATCAGTGCCGAGTGTTTTAGTGTTCTAAATACTCCAGTTTCGAGTTGTTAAGCGATGACCGCTGTCCTTAACAAATGACGCATTTGCTCAGGCTTAGCCTCAATTCAGTGTAAATTATTCACAAATAAAGTGTTGACATTCAACAATAGAAACCATTTTTAATTCCACGGGTTATTCTCTGGATTGAGGCTAAGCCTGAGCATATTTAGTAGATATTTACGGCCTCACCAGTGAAATACTATATAGTACTTCACTCTGCATAATCAGTACTGTATAGTACTCCACTATTTGGAAAATGAATGGTATATATGATTAAGAACAATTAGAATGTATAATACACCAGTCCCCCCCCCCCCCCCCCCCCCCCCCCAAAAATAATAATTAATAGTCCCAAAATATTGACATTTCAAAGAACAAATACTGATCTGCTGTCACAACGAGTGATTTCAACTTCTTTTAGTTCAATGTTAGTGTTAAACGAGTTTCCCCGTGTTCCAAAACAAGTAAGCTACCTCTTTTCTCGGCCGGTTCTCCAGATTTCTCTCTCTTGTCATCCAGTTTTGCGGTTTTACCAGGCCTGTGTCTGCTGGTGGCTGGAAGGCATTCACGATACAGCCTTGGTCAGAGTGCTGCTTGGCCTTTCGTACGCTCGCACGGCGGAGCTACGATGACCAGTGCGTGCCATTATAATTATAGTTTGTTCATCGATCGGTGTCAAGTACTGTAAGATTTTCATTTTCCATCTCAAAGCGAACTAAATCCTGTGATGCCACAAGGGCTTCGAGTTCTTCGAGCTCCGAATACTCGGCCATATTGGACCAGAATAATAGCACAAAAATACATTTTACTTGACGCATTTAAGCTAACAAGACCCAAAATAATCTTGAGGTAACAATAAACATTGCTGCAAGATTTGCAAAATTATTCGTGAGAATGCCATATTCTAAGATGGTTAGTTCGCCCTCGTGGCCTTCTATCTAATGCTCGGGAATCTATATCGATCCCATAGAACACTCGCATTCATTATCTAACCCTTACGTAGTGAACGTAATGTGCGAGGGGTCAGTGATTCACTTCTGGTTGATGATTTATGATCACTAGTTTTGTTTTCATGATAAGTAAGAGGTAGTAAGTCTACTAAGTTAAAGGTAAGTAACATAATGGTAAATATACAATAATTTCAGTGTCTTGATCAGTGTCTTGATCAGTGTCTTGATCAGTGTCTTGATCAGTGTCTTGATCAGTGTCTTGATCAGATCAGTGTCTTGATCAGATCAGTGTCTTGATCAGTGTCTTGATCAGTGTCTTGATCAGTGTCTTGATCAGTGTCTTGATCAGTGTCTTGATCAGTGTCTTGATCAGTGTCTTGATCAGTGTCTTGATCAGTGTCTTGATCAGTGTCTTGATCAGTGTCTTAATCAGTGTGTTGATCAGTGTCTTGATCAGTGTCTTGATCAGTGTCTTGATCAGTGTCTTGATCAGTGTCTTGATCAGTTCTTCCTCCGGTATCAAGATACATCCACCTACTCGAATCGTGAGAGCTGATTTGTTATTGAGCTAATTAATTATTAATGAGTTTGAAAACAACGTTCAACGTTAACTGGATGGTTTTTGTTCGCCCTTATCATGGCATACAGTAACGGTAGGCAGTGGACTGTACTGACAAATTCTTTCATTAAATTCACACGGTAAACTCTGTAATAAACTATAATTATTATATATAATTTCCCATTCAATTTTCCACAGTTTTATCAGCACTGATCTGAACAACTGGCGTAATCGACTCAGGTAACTTCAGTGGTAAAGCTAAAACATGCTCTACATAACGTTGGTGTCAGTCCTGCTCGTGCAAGAATCAGTATCCTTGTTGTGTCCACAACAAAACTGTGTGTACAGTAGTTGGTCGTGGTGGAGTCCATGTACTTACGAGTGTGGCCTTACAGGAACAATATATCGAACTCGAACGATTACTAAGCGGCAAAGTTGTGGTGGAACATGTAACCGTGTTAAGCAAACTAGAAGCTGTAACAGAGACCAATGCAAAAACGGTGGCACTAACTATTATGGCTACTGCATCTGTAAAAATGGTTATGCTGGGACTTGTTGCGAGGAAGGTACTACGCTTATCACTTGATTTAATAACGATGTACTTTGTGGACCTATGTTTTGCCATTAAGACTACAATGTTGTTAGGGACAATGCAGTATGTTTGTTACGTCACCAGTGTTTAAGGTATTGTCAACATCTTTTTGCATCAAATGAAATCCAAAATTCGTTTTTTGATTCTAACGTTTTAGGCAAAAAATATTTTTAGATTCTGTTTTTTTGGAGATGATAGATAATATTCAATTTGATTTGATTGTTAAAAAAAATCATCCTGACCCGTAGGTCACGCAACGGCGTGACTTTGGAAAATATACTTAGAGTATCAGTCAAATTCGCTCCTAAACACGTTCAATAAGGCTCCTATTGTGAATTAAACACCATTCGAATTGAAAGCAACTACCAAACTGTATGTGTTATGTATATTTAGAGCTCAATATTATCGAAGAAACATTTTAGAACGGAAATACTAACTCGGTTTGACGATTTTGAGCAATAGCACAGGGAGCCCAAGCGCCCTCAGGCCCGGACTTGGAGAAATCAAACTTACTTGCGACGGTATCCTTGTGCTTTAACAGCTATCCCATGGATCTTTACGGCAAATGAAAGCTGGATGTTTGGGCTTTATTGTGATACCAAACATGACGATTTTCGGTAAAGTTTCGACTTCAAACTTCACTCAGTACTTCGTCCACCGCAAGCGGACATTTGGTGTTCTCACGGTGTGATAATGTAGCATTTTCAAAGCCACAAACGAAAGGTAGAATTATCTCCAATCTAGACGTACTTTCGTGAGTGATCTTACTGGTATGTCTACTTTATAAATCCACCGCGGCAAATTGGACAGAGTTATCTGTATTTCGACAATTCGACTTGGAACTTCGCACTTTCGCATGTTTTTATCCAAATTTATAGAGGCAGTATGGACGATACTGACGTCGATCGAAGATTTTCAAACGAAAGGTAGAAAATTATATTTTTGTAATTTTTATTAGCCAGAACAAAGAATAAGGAGTAGTGGAATGCTATTCTACCGCGGCAAATTAATATTCTTCAGAACATAGACTTTTATTTGCCTTGATTTGATCGCTTCCCCATCAAGCCTTGTATTTGTATTCGCCATTTTCATTATTCGATTGGGGGGAGACCGCTGTTCATCGCGGGCTCAGATGACCGGAATAGTTGGCGATGAAAAACCGGTGGTTTGAAAGGTTATTGGGGTACCCTGATACCTTAAGGCAGACGGTCGCAGAACTCAGCCACAGAACAACAAATACTCAATAATAAGATGTAAATTTCGTTATGTAAAGTCATATTTCATATCTGGTTTTTGTAATTTTTCCAACTAATGATTGTAATGCTGTGCAAAGAATTCGAAAATTGTCCTTTATACTCGTGTTTTGTGTCAGACTAGATATATATACTGAGCTAATTGCATAATCGTTGTCGGGCCGGTTGAACTGATCACTGCAAACTGAAAGACTGATGTCCAAACAATACAGCTTTGCCTACGAATTTACAGACAATGTGATTTTCCATAAAATGTCATAACCCTGCTTGAATATGCTTGAGATTGATTAATTTGATCCAATTTAATTGTACCGGAGTCTTTTTCAAGCACTCTTTTTTGTGTGTGTGCGGTAAACTCGGCATGCTGATTCTCTTGACTTGAATGCCACTTTTCTTTACAGTTTTTGCAGCTTGTAAACACTACAAAGTGTTGAATGAAGCTGATCGCTCAGACATAGCGCCTAAAAGCAACGTCTTCAAGTGCGATCGTACGGATATAACCGCTGGCTGGTATCGTTTTCGAGACAAAGCTGGATCTCAAATAGCAACCTCAAGTGTTCCTACGTACAGCTGTGGTACCCAGGCCCCAGGATGGATGCAGGGCTCTCATCCAAGTCAAGGCGAAGGGATTGTCAGTCGTAAAGTCTGCTATCACTGGAATAACAACACCTGCATGTGGAGCAATACGATACGAGTTCAGAGTTGTGGCAGCTTCTACGTCTATGAACTTGGTAAAACTCCTGCCTGCCATCTTCGATACTGTGGAAACCACTCGGGTACGTACTGATATAACTAGATAAAGGTGCGGTAATACGAGCAACAAAATCGTGCAACTTGTCGCGCAACATTGTTCAGATTGCTGGATTGTTGCGTAGCAAGTTGTAGAGCAATGTTTCTTGTATTACCATCGTTCGCGCAATTTGTCGCGCAACAAATTACATTTTCGGTGTTGCAGGTTGCAAAACGTTGTTGCTTGAAGTAGAAAGAGCTTCTACTTTGCGCAACAAAGTTTTGCAATCTGCAACACGAAAATGTGTTGCGCGACAAGTTGCGCGATTTTGTTGCGTGCCCGTATTACTGCACCTTAAACCACGATAACTCTTAGTTGGTTAGTGCGCGGCCTACTATGCGAGAGGTGCCAGGTTCGATTGTTCATGACCTCACATCCTTGTTTCGACTTCTTTCTATAATTCCGTATAGCTCAATGCAGCTTTAAATACCCATAAAACGGACCTTTGAGCGCTTTATTTATACATTCTTTGTTATTTATGACCTATACTTTGATGGTTATTGGAATGCTACAAGTCGAGAAAAAAAAATGTTTTCAAAATAAAACGTTCGGCACGTGAATATTCAAATTACCTCGGAATCTTAAGATACATTCGTGAAAAGAAGATTGACTCGAAAAAGGTAGTTAAAGCTCTTACATTGGTCTTATTTTCAGTCCAACAACTGATATGTATGCATGCTGTTTATCGAAGTTTAAAGTTTGAAAATCCAACGAAATCGAGCGGAGTTATGGGAAGTCAAAGTGATCCATATTTCTATAAATTTTGCCGAGTTTGTCCCAATTCAAAATGGCGGACGACAGCGTGAAGTGGCTTATTGGAAATATGCTGCGTTTGCATGACTAATTCAGACTGAGAGATCATTAGACGATGGGTTTCGACTTTTATTTTCGAAAATTGTGCCGGCGCAGAACAGAATATGTCCATTTTTGAGATTTCCTAGGCCTTTCCTTTTCCATCGTCTATCAATGTGGAAAGATGCTCAGAGAATTCACCGGCCCTGCATATTTGATGTAATTTGTTGTCAATGACAGACAAATAAAACACTGATTTATTTACTTTTCGTTTATTTCCAAGCACCTTCTCAAGTACCAACAGCTTCCCTGCCTACCGGTGAGTAGACACCATCTTTATACACTAAGCTGAACTGTGTTTATTGTGAACAACAAATACAAACATAAATAATTAAACACTAAAGTAAAATGGAGATGGAGGGACTTTTCATTTGATACTTTCTACACCGACTGAAGAGCAGGGTACAAATCTTGACCTGCGCCTAGAAGGCACAATAACTCCGGTGGTGTTGGAGGAGCGTCCTTAGCTATGGTCCAAAACATCTGAGCTTATAAAATTGGCAGGATATTCCCAACTCCAGACAAACTATCCTCCAAAAATCAATGATTCAAAGATTCACACTCATGTCGCTAGTTCATTTTGGATTGAGAAAGGAATATGGGAGTACTCGAAAAAAATAAAAAAATAAACGGTCAAGCAAGGGAGAGAACGGATTGTCACACTGACTCCACTCAGCGATCTCCCCATGGATGGCACGACAACGTCAGTGATGTTAAGTTGAGAGGCGGGGAGTGTTCTTACCGCTCGACCCCATTACTTCTCATAACTATCATTTCCAAGAAAACTTTTAGTCAGCTGAAGACTTTAAAATAGAGACCGAATGTAAAATTACTCTCTCCGAATTATGCCTACTGTACGCGTTACTTTGGCAAATTCTATGATATCACCTAGTATGTAATTGTACATAATATGATTGCTGTAAATTTGTAATAAATAAAAGGCTTTAAATAAAGTTTTAACAAATGTTCAATTGGGTCATTTTCACTGAAGATGACCCAATGGTCGAAAACGTTTTGAACATTTGTTAAAACTTTTAAAGCCTTTTATTTATAATAATAATAATAATGATAATAATAATAATAATGTCTTTATTCCTAGATAAAATACATATCTATGGTTACAAATACTAAAAACACCTATGTAATGATGAGCGACTTGGTAAATGTTCACCAAGTGAACACTTTAAGTAATATATTCTGAAATATGATATAAATTTCGTTATTTACAGAATGCCAACACTACACAACTTTGAACTCTGCAGACCGAGCCCAGGAGCCACATACTTACAGATACAGGTGCGATAGAGCCATTGCCAAAGGTTGGTATCGCTTCATTGGTCAAGGAGGAACGAAGATGCCAACAACGTGTGTGCCAATTAGACGATGTAACACCGTTGCCCCAGGATGGATGCAGGGCTCTCATCCAAGTGAAGCTGAAGGGGTGGTCAGTCGCAAAGTCTGCTATCATTATAGTAATAACTGTTGTAGATGGAGCAACGTGATTCGAGTGCGAACCTGTGGCAGTTTCTACGTGTATGAGCTTCAAAAACCGCCAAAATGCTATCTTCGTTATTGTACAGAAGGAGGAGGTTCGTAAATACATACTCTAGGCTAACAATTAAGAAATAAAATAAATTGCTGTTTTTGAACATGTTTGAACACGTTGAACACGCGCGCAGTGCTGCTAATGGGGACACGACTCTCACACAGGCTCACTTATTAATTACATTCCGGCTATATTATATACATCCAACATTCATCTCACTAGTGGGACACAACTCTCACTCACTTCTTACTACATTCTATATTACATACACCCAACACTCATCTCACTAGTGGGGACACAACTCTCACTCACTTCTTACTACATTCTATATTACATACACCCAACACTCATCTCACTAGTGGGGACACAACTCTCACTCACTTCTTACTACATTCTATATTCTATACACCCAACACTCATCTCACTAGTGGGGACACAACTCTCACTCACTTCTTACTACATTCTATATTCTATACACGTACCAACACTCATCTCACTAGTGGGGACACAACTCTCACTCACTTCTTACTACATTCTCTATTCTATACACCCAACACTCATCTCACTATACTGTTCGGTTTTTATTGAGGGAGGAAAACAGGAGTACCCGGAGAAAATCCCAGTAGACTTCCCTTTATTACAGTTTTTGGAACGGTACTTAGTTTTAGTCTTCCTAAATTAGCTGGGCAAGACATAATTTCGTGAAAATGTAATACTGAAATAATAAATCTGCTGAAAAGCGAGTGGCATAACAACATTACTTAATATCATTATTATGCACATATGTATAAAATCATGTTCTATACTTTATAATTGCCACGATACCAGCAAGTTTGGACGAGAAAATCAAAGTTTACAAAAAGGACGTACAAGCAACACCCCCAAGATCTAGAAATAGTTATTCTTTTTTAAAATCATTTAATCGACAGGTTGTAAGAAATATTACAAGCTGCATTATCAACGTGCTTATGGATCTTGGCCAAATCCTGTAAATCGATGCGATATCTCCTTCACTAAACAATGGTATCGTTTCACTGGCCTTGCTGGCCCACAAATGCCGACAACATGTGTGCCAACGTATAGATATGGTCCAAAACATCTGAGTTTATAAAATTACAGGCTATACTCAACTCCAGACAAACTATCCTCCAAAATTAATCAATAAATCAATCATTCAAAGATTCACACACACCCAACACTCATATCGTTTATTAATTCATTTTGGATTGAGAAAAGTATATCGGAGTATTCTAAAAAAATAAACGGTCAAGCAAGGGAGAGAACGGATTGCATACCACACTGACCCACTCAGCGATCTCCCCGTGGATGACACGACAACGTCAGTGATGTTTTAAAAGTTGAGCTGCGGCGGGGGAGTGCTCTTACCGCTCGACCCCATTGCTTCTCATAACTAGCATTTCCAAGGAAACTTTTAGCCGGTCAACTGAAGACTTTAAGATAGCGGCCGAATGTAAAATCACTCTCTCCGAATTATGCCTACGTATTGTCGTTACGTTGGCAAATTCTATGATATCACCTATGTAATGATGAGCGACTTGGTAAATGTTCACTAAGAATCACTTATTTTAATGAATATATTCTGAAATATAATACATATTTCGTTATTTACAGAATGCCAAAACTACACAACTTTGGACTCTGCAGACCGAGCCCAGGAGAAACAGACGTCCAGCTACAAGTGCGATAGCACCATTACCAAAAGTTGGTATCGCTTCATTGGTCAAGGAGGAACGAAGATGCCAACAACGTGTGTGCCAATTAAACGATGTAACACAGCTGCTCCAGGATGGATGCAGGGCTCTCATCCAAGTGAAGCTGAAGGGGTTGTCAGTCGTAAAGTCTGCTATCACTGGAGTAATAACTGTTGTAAATGGAGTAACATGATTCGAGTTCAGAATTGCGGTAGTTATTACGTGTACCAGCTTGATAAGACGCCTGTCTGTCATCTTCGTTACTGTGGCAACCGTTCAGGTGATCACATTGCTCATTGGTGAATGTAATTATAGATTTGTCTCGCTTGAGTACATTAAAAATAATTCCCAAATCATTAAAAAAACGCATAAAAGAACCAGGCTGAAATGGTTCTTATATATTGGGTGTTTAGTGAGAAATCAGGCTGAATAGGTTCTTAACAGGTTCTTATTTACAGGGCAAAAAAAAACAATTGTTCCTGATACAGTATTTCCTTACAATTTGTTTTAATTTGTGAACTATTGACCCTGAAAGGTCTAATATTCACACTAAACATTAACAACCCAACTGTAGAGTAAATATAATATTTCTGAATATTCAGCACCGAATGTACCTGTGTGTTCTGAGCTTTAGTCAATTTTAAATTGATGAATATATTCTGAAATATAATACATATTTCTTTATTTACAGAATGCCAAAACTACACAACTTTGATCCCAGTAATTATAATTACTTGTAAAGCGCTAATGGACTTTACGGAATTAGCGCTATAAAAATAAAACTTATTATTATTATTTATTAGTCATTTTTCAGGCTGTACTGGTTCTTATATATTGGATGCTTAATTGGCTAAATTTCAGCCTGGAGGTTCTTTTAAACTGCACATTAAAATGTGCAGTTTCTTATATGCGGGTTTTTACTGTATTCCCAAATCGAAACGAAAACTTTGTTTTTTAATGATGAATAAATGGATGATTCAAAACAAAAATAAACCCGCGCTAATGGATTACTGATTTTGATATCTCTCTTTCAGACTGCCCAAAAGGCTGGATAAGTTATGGCGGCTTCTGCTTCAAGTTTATGGTAGTTAGCTTCACCTTTCGTGGCCGCAACTGGATAGATGCCGAAGACATTTGTCAATCACATGGCGGCCACCTTGCAAGCATCAGCAACCTGTTAGAGCAAAACTTTGTTTCCTCTCAAATCAAACCATTCTCATCCGAGCGGTTTTGGATCGGCTACAATGATCGTGCCAACAAATCTAACTTTAAGTGGTTTGATGGAACATCGTCTTCATACCAACGCTGGAGGCCTGGCGAGCCTGCTGCCAATGGCAGTTGTGTATCAACGAACAGCGGTAGTGGGATGTGGAGCGTTAGTGATTGCGAGAAGGAATTCAGCTTCATTTGTAAAGGTATAACTGATCGACTACACTGTACTAGTATAATAGAGTCGTTTTACCTAAGATACGCAGGTCACGGCACGGAATCGAAGACATCTCTTCGACCAATCACAGCGCGCTAAATCATCGCTCAACCAATCAGAATGCTTGGACACGACACGGTCACCGCACGAAACCATACGATATCTACTTCCCACTCATACGAAAACGACTCTATCATTTTTCGATTTAAGCCAACTACCATGACGTAATGGTATTTTCAAAGCAGTGTAACCTCGTTTACCCAGGCTTAACTGAACTATTAATCGCAGTTAGGCCAAGCAATCATCGAATTAGAGCAAAAGCCTGGTTTGGCAATTAACGACCAATGAAAAGCTATACACCTAAATATACTTCTTTCTAATCCTAGCTACTAGAAAACGTTCAAAGCTGAGAAAGAGATCGTCGAAGGACAAATTAATGCCGTTTTGTGATAATGATTTTTCTTCAGCAATATCTGGTTGTTCCCATCATAAGGTGTTGGACGAAGCTGATCGTTCGGTTTTCGCGCCGAAAAGCAACGTCTTGAAGTGCGATCAGAAGGATATAACCGCTGGCTGGTATCGTTTTCGAGACAAAGCTGGATCTCAAATAGCAACCAAAAGTGTCCCTACGTACAGCTGCGGCACCGCTGCCCCAGGATGGATGCAGGGCTCTCATCCAAGTCAAGGCGAAGGGATTGTCAGTCGTAAAGTCTGCTATCACTGGAATAACAACACCTGCATGTGGAGCAATACAATCAGGGTTCGAAAGTGTAGCAGATACCATGTCTATGAGCTTGTGAAATCGCCTGTCTGCCATCTTCGTTACTGTGGGAATAGTTCATGTAAGTATGAACAAGTTGTTGGCAATCCCACCACGTACCAGCACCATCATTATTAGCATACACGTGTTTATCATTCACTTCAGCACGGCAACGGCAACATCTTTCTTCTCATTAGTGGCAGCATCTGTAAATTCTCATTATTTTCTTGATTGTTTTCATCCTCATCTTCTCTTTACCTTGATTATCGCTATCGTCATTGTTTTCAAGAGCACATTATCATAATATAACTTCCATATTTTGCGTTTTCTTTGGGCCTAATAGAACCATCGTATACACCTAATTCAATTAAGTTAGTCACCCTGGACTCACAAAGGTGCGACCCCAGAGAGTCATGGGAGATACTGTTTACCAAGTCTTTCTACCTGAATTCCCTGACATTTCGACAAAACATTCGGCCATCTCATTTTGAATGTCACTAGAATTTGCTTCACCGCAATGTTCTTGTTTAGTACAAGACGTTCATGAAGAACATGGCTGCAAATACAAAAAAACATGATCCTTCAGGGTCGCACCTTTCAATCTTTTTGGGGGACTAACATAATTGAAATAGGTGTATATCATATCGGAACTGTTAGAACAATCACTGTTACATATGGTTACCGCTCGTACTCTATTGCTACACCAACATTTTAGAACACCCTGCCACCTTAAATGAAAGAAAGTACGAACACTGATAATTGTAAGAAAGATTTAAAGACATTATTATTTAGAGAATTTAAAGAATTGTCATTATCAATGTTCGTTGTTATGGCAACTCTATGATATATTTTAATTATTTGATATTGTTATCGTTTTCATACAAGCATTCTACAATGCCTCTTCGTGTGCATCTCCACTTGGTATGGAAAGTGGTGCAATCCCAAATAATCGAATCACAGCCTCTTCGATGTGGGACATAGACCTTTCCCCATCAATTGCGAGGTTACATAGTCAAGCCGGCGCGTGGTCAGCACGAATAAGTGATCTTGGACAATGGATACAAGTAGACTTGGCGAGAGTGACAAATGTCACGCGTGTTGTCACGCAAGGCCGACCGGATATGGACCTATGGGTGACCAGCTATAGCTTGCAGTATAGTCTAGGTGGAGGGCATTTTAAGGACTACGAACAAGGAAAGGTTTTGGCGGGAAACAGAGATAGATCTACTGCTGTTGGTCATGATCTTAATCCTAGTATGATTGCAAGGTATATAAGGCTTATTAGATAGATCTACTGCTGTTGGTCATGATCTTAATCCTAGTATGATTGCAAGGTATATAAGGCTTATTAGATAGATCTACTGCTGTTGGTCATGATCTTAATCCTAGTATTATTGCAAGGTATATAAGGCTTATTAGATAGATCTACTGCTGTTGGTCATGATCTTAATCCTAGTATTATTGCAAGGTATATAAGGCTTATTAGATAGATCTACTGCTGTTGGTCATGATCTTAATCCTAGTATTATTGCAAGGTATATAAGGCTTATTAGATAGATCTACTGCTGTTGGTCATTATCTTAATCCTAGTATTATTGCAAGGTATTTAAGGCTTATTCCCAAGACATGGCACAGACATATCGCTGTTCGAATGGAACTCTATGGATGTCGGGATGGTAAGTACGCTGTAGTGGCCACTATAAAAGTTTTGATAGTAATTGTATGCATAGAGTATTAGAATTAGTGCGCAAGCACTAGAACACATTGGACACTTTTTAAAAATAAACAGTTATTTTTTCACCATTGCTGACAGCGTAAGTTAGATTCTTCCACAGAGTTCAACTGAAATAATACTGAACCAAATAAACAATTAGAACAAAGCGAACAAACTGACAAATAAGCAGGCAGTTTAAGTAAACAAACGTAAATCAAAACGCAGTAACCTTACAACAAAACAAACATTACCAAATGAATCCACCCCACCATAATCTCTCACGCATAAAAACATGATTATTTAATATTTACATAATTTTTCAGGTTTTACTGTCATTCCTACCACCCCTCCGTGTGGAGCAGAGTTCTCACTGAAGGACGTCCAGTTTTCTGCCTCAAGCGAATGGGATTTGAATCATGCTGCTGCTAATGCCAGGTTGCATTACAATCCAGGATCTGGAAGGACTGGGGCCTGGTCAGCGCGCTCTAACGACAGAAACCAATGGCTTCAAGTAGATTTGGGACATTTCTCCAAAGTTACAAGAGTGTCGACACAAGGCCGTATGGACATGGACCAATGGGTTACAAACTTTACTGTACAATACAGTGAACACGGAAAGTCATTTATAGATTATGAAGCTGCCAAGGTTCCGAAAGTAAGTGCGCTTGTTTGTTAAGAGTTACGATTAAAATAGTTCATACAGCTATATCAGAGCAGTACTTTAATAATCATGGCTGGAATGATCCAATGGATGAAAACTCACTGATCAAGGTGGTGGATATCATTACCATCCACTCGTTGAACAGCAGGAGCTATAGATGTCAGAGAAACAGAAAACTCACAGAGACAAATAGAAAACCACAGACTAGAATCAGACATTGGCTTACAGGTAGTTGCACAGACATACATGCAGACAGGCAGACATGCACACAGAAAGAAAAGACAATAAAACCTATATATATAATTTTAGATAGAAAGTGGATATGTGACATTGTTTATTATTAATAATAATAATACTACTAATACTATTATAATAATAATAAAGCGCTATTGACATACTATGAAATAGCGCTATATAAATAAAGATATTATTATTATTATTATTATTATAATAATAATAATATTTTTTATAACATATCATTGATATAGCGCGAGCTCTGATTGGCTAATTAGCGTGTGCGAGCATGCATCCATAATTCAATGGATGCACGCACACTCACGTCATCGGCATAGCGCACGCTCTGAAATCAATTGGAAAATAAAATTGCTTTAACTGCAGTGACTATGTTATAAAAGAAATGGTCAACGATTCAGCTATGCTTCCATCGAGTTATGGATGCACTTGGTCGGCTGCTAAGCACTCAAGAAGCTAGAGTCGCACTCGGCCTCTTACGCTTCTCTCGTGCTTAGCAGCCTCCCGCGTGCATCCATAACTCGATGGACGCACGCTGAGCGTTGAACATTCCTTCAATAACACTACTCGGTTGAAATTTATTTTCCACTTGAACCACGGGCTTATCCACTTCGAAAGAGTACATTAACACTACTCGGTTGAAGTTTCTTTTCCACTTGAACCAAGTGTTTATCCACTTAGAAAGAGTACAATAACACTACTCGGTTGAAGTTTCTTTTCCACTTGAACCAAGTGTTTATCCACTTCGAAAGAGTACATTAACACTACTCGGTTGAAGTTTCTTTTCCACTTGAACCAAGTGTTTATCCACTTAGAAAGAGTACAATAACACTACTCGGTTGAAGTTTCTTTTCCACTTGAACCAAGTGTTTATCCACTTAGAAAGAATACATTAACACTATATACTCGGTCAGTGAAGTTTCTTTTCCACTTGAACCAAGTGTTTATCGACTTAGAAAGAGTACAATAACACTACTCGGTTGAAGTTTCTTTTCCACTTGAACCGAGTGTTTATCCACTTAGAAAGAGTATAATAACACTACTCGGTTGAAGTTTCTTTTCCACTTGAACCAAGTGTTTATCCACTTAGAAAGAGTACAATAACACTACTCGGTTGAAGTTTCTTTTCCACTTGAACCAAGTGTTTATCCACTTCGAAAGAGTACATTAACACTACTCGGTTGAAGTTTCTTTTCCACTTGAACCAAGTGTTTATCCACTTAGAAAGAGTACAATAACACTACTCGGTTGAAGTTTCTTTTCCACTTGAACCAAGTGTTTATCCACTTAGAAAGAATACATTAACACTATATACTCGGTCAGTGAAGTTTCTTTTCCACTTGAACCAAGTGTTTATCGACTTAGAAAGAGTACAATAACACTACTCGGTTGAAGTTTCTTTTCCACTTGAACCGAGTGTTTATCCACTTAGAAAGAGTATAATAACACTACTCGGTTGAAGTTTCTTTTCCACTTGAACCAAGTGTTTATCCACTTAAAAAGAGTACATTAACACTATATACTCGGTCAGTGAAGTTTCTTTTCCACTTGAACCAAGTGTTTATCGACTTAGAAAGAGTACAATAACACTACTCGGTTGAAGTTTCTTTTCCACTTGAACCAAGTGTGTATCCACTTAGAAAGAGTATAATAACACTACTCGGTTGAAGTTTCTTTTCCACTTGAACCAAGTGTTTATCCACTTAGAAAGAGTACAATAACACTACTCGGTTGAAGTTTCTTTTCCACTTGAACCAAGCTAGTGTTTATCCACTTAGAAAGAGTACAATAACACTACTCGGTTGAAGTTTCTTTTCCACTTGAACCAAGTGTTTATCCACTTAGAAAGAATACATTAACACTATATACTCGGTCAGTGAAGTTTCTTTTCCACTTGAACCAAGTGTTTATCGACTTAGAAAGAGTACAATAACACTACTCGGTTGAAGTTTCTTTTCCACTTGAACCGAGTGTTTATCCACTTAGAAAGAGTATAATAACACTACTCGGTTGAAGTTTCTTTTCCACTTGAACCAAGTGTTTATCCACTTAAAAAGAGTACATTAACACTATATACTCGGTCAGTGAAGTTTCTTTTCCACTTGAACCAAGTGTTTATCGACTTAGAAAGAGTACAATAACACTACTCGGTTGAAGTTTCTTTTCCACTTGAACCAAGTGTGTATCCACTTAGAAAGAGTATAATAACACTACTCGGTTGAAGTTTCTTTTCCACTTGAACCAAGTGTTTATCCACTTAGAAAGAGTACAATAACACTACTCGGTTGAAGTTTCTTTTCCACTTGAACCAAGCTAGTGTTTATCCACTTAGAAAGAGTACAATAACACTACTCGGTTGAAGTTTCTTTTCCACTTGAACCAAGTGTTTATCCACTTAGAAAGAATACATTAACACTATATACTCGGTCAGTGAAGTTTCTTTTCCACTTGAACCAAGTGTTTATCGACTTAGAAAGAGTACATTAACACTACTCGGTTGAAGTTTCTTTTCCACTTGAACCAAGTGTTTATCCACTTAGAAAGAATACATTAACACTATATACTCGGTCAGTGAAGTTTCTTTTCCACTTGAACCAAGTGTTTATCGACTTAGAAAGAGTACAATAACACTACTCGGTTGAAGTTTCTTTTCCACTTGAACCAAGTGTGTATCCACTTAGAAAGAGTATAATAACACTACTCGGTTGAAGTTTCTTTTCCACTTGAACCAAGTGTTTATCCACTTAGAAAGAGTACAATAACACTACTCGGTTGAAGTTTCTTTTCCACTTGAACCAAGCTAGTGTTTATCCACTTAGAAAGAGTACAATAACACTACTCGGTTGAAGTTTCTTTTCCACTTGAACCAAGTGTTTATCCACTTTGAAAGAATACATTAACACTATATACTCGGTCAGTGAAGTTTCTTTTCCACTTGAACCAAGTGTTTATCGACTTAGAAAGAGTACATTAACACTACTCGGTTGAAGTTTCTTTTCCACTTGAACCAAGTGTTTATCCACTTAGAAAGAATACATTAACACTATATACTCGGTCAGTGAAGTTTCTTTTCCACTTGAACCAAGTGTTTATCGACTTAGAAAGAGTACATTAACACTACTCGGTTGAAGTTTCTTTTCCACTTGAACCAAGTGTTTATCCACTTAGAAAGAGTACAATAACACTACTCGGTTGAAGTTTATTTTCCACTTGAACCAAGTGTTTAACATCCATACTTAGAAAGAGTACATTAACACTACTCGGTTGAAGTTTATTGTCCACTTGAACCAAGTGTTTATCCACTTAGAAAGAGTACAATAACACTACTCGGTTGAAGTTTATTTTCCACTTGAACCAAGTGTTTATCCATACTTCTAAAACTCATTAATAATTCATAGCAGCCTTAGCCAATCTAATGCATTAGAATATACCACGTGACGATATCTATAAACCTCAATAGTAAATCCAGCACACTAAAAGTCGGGGGCGGCTTTGAATATTGCAGGGGAGTGCGGGGCTGATTACTAATTCCATGACCTATAATGCTCACTGAGGTGGAACACATACACAACAATATATTACAATGAATTGGGGGACGGGGAAGGAACTTGCAAATAATGTCAATCCTTATTGATTTTTAGTCAAAATATAAGGATCTCAAGAGCAAAAGTCTTTGATTGTACGTAGCTAATAATGTTTAGATTGACCGATAAATATGGAACATACATCATTGTATTAATGCATCTTTATAATCCAAGATATTCCAAGGAAACACTGACCGTTACACTGTGGTGAGCCACAAACTATCTACACCATTTTTTGCACAGTACGTTCGCTTTCGTCCTGTTTCTTGGTATGGTCACATATCGATGAGAGTAGCAGTATATGGATGTCCTTCAGGTAGGCCTTTATCAACATTATTGTACACTATCTTGATCACTATCATCAATACCACTACAATCAACGGCATGCATCATCATCATCATAATCACCATCGCCCCTCTCTCTGCTATCATCAACACCATTACTACAAATTTCATGGATCACCATCATCAATACCACTACCATCAACGACATCATTATCATCATAATCACCATCGTCCCTCTATCTGCTATCACCAACACCATTACTACAAATTTCATGGATCACCATCATCAATACCACTGCCATCATTGACATCATCATCATCATAATCACCATCGCCCCTCTCTCTGCTATCACCAACACCATTACTACAAATTTCATGGATCGCCATCATCAATACCACTGCCATCATTGACATCATCATCATCATAATCACCATCGCCCCTCTCTCTGCTATCACCAACACCATTACTACAAATTACATGGATCGCCATCATATCAATACCACTACCATCATTGACATCATCATCATCATAATCACCATCGCTCCTCTCTCTGCTACCATCAACACCATTAATACAAATTACATGGATCGCAATCATCAATACCACTCTCTTCAACGACATCAACTGTTATATCATCTGTTACATCCTCATTAAATAAAGTGAATTATTATTATTATTATTATTATTATTATTATTATTATTATTATGATTATTATTATTATTATTATCATCGTCATATAATAATCACCATCGCCACTATTGCTGTCAATATCGGACGCCATTACTACAAATTACATGGATCGCCATCATCAATGCCACTACCGATCATTGACATCATCATCATCATCATCATAATCACCATCGCCACTCTTACTGTCATCATCGGACGCCATTACTACAGTACAAGTGGCATACATAATCGTCTTGTATATCGCTTAAAGTGTATATCACCTGAAATTTTTTGTTATTTCTATGAAAAGTCTTAGATAAGTAGAAAATAATTTTAAAAGTTTGGAACGAAAATCACAACATTATCATCGTATTTTTGGCTCGCAAAGTCCGTAAAAGAGCTAGATTTGGGCTTCCTGTGCAAATAATTTCGAGAAAGGAAGTAAGAATGGGTCGAGCATTCTGTGACGTCATCTCAGGGATGAGCTGATTCAAGCAGTGATTGTTTTGGTTTCTTTCAGTGTGAAAAGTTTCTGGTCGAGTAAATTTTAAAAACTAGTAGTCTTGTTCTTGTTTTACGAAAATGCCTGATCGTTGTGTAGTTTATAACTGCGACAATGAAGCCAGTCTACAGAAGAACATCTCATTACACAGAATTCCGTATTTCGAAGATCAGCGGCCCGAAGCTAAAGCGAGGAGAAAACATGGGTTGATTTTGTTCTGCGGTATCGCGATAAATGGAAAATCACAAAAAACTCGGTGATCTGCTCCGAACACTTTCGGTCTGAGGATTACTGCAATATGTTTTCTAAATTGGAAGGGTAAACAGCAGCTATTCGTCCTCGGCTCAAGCGTGATAGCGTGGGTATTTGTGTAGTACCATCAATCCACAAGCCAAAAGAGGTCACGACAATGTCTGCACGATCACGTCGTATGGTAAGCAAAGTTGTGATCGAGTTAATCTGTAGTTTCATCATGGATAGTTATTGCTCTTTTTTACCCCTAGGTGCTGAAAGAGACCATTTCTGCCATAAAAACTGACGAACTTGGCCTGAGTAATTCTAAAGCGGGAGATCAAGCTGTTGGGCCGAGTGATGATCAAACCATCGAGATTGATGTGGGGGATCGAAGTCTTAGGAGTTTTGAAATATATATTTATATATATTTTATTTTTGAAATATAAATTTTACAATTCAATGTGGCAAAACAAGAAAATAAAATGACAATTTTTTAAATATTATATGGTTAGACTTAATACACGTCTTCAGATCCACTTTGACTGTACTTCTTTCTGTCCAATCGTCTAAATTTATCAGCTGCAAGCCTCAAAGTCCATTCATTGAGACATACAGCATCGAAACCTGGGTGTTGTGTAATGCATGGCGGTATAGTCTCGACCATCTTGTGGACACGTTCGTTGTTAAGAGCCTCGACACACTGCTCGATTTCTTGACAACAACAACACTCTTTGGCGCTCTGAAGATATGTGATCTCGCACTTTCCACATTGGCACCTGAAATAAAATAGAGGAGATATAAAGGACTACATAGAGGTTAGCACACGTACTTGTTGAGCAGATTTCATATGCTTGTGGTACTTTCGTGACTACAAATGTAGGCCTGTGTATGAGTGAAGTAAAAAGTCACGGCATGGCACGTCCGTGCCGTGACTTCTTTATACAGCGAATGTAAAACGATTCAACAGTTAATAGGCTCCTTACCACGAACTAACAGCTTCATCTCCATCGAGACGTCTTTGAAGTTCATGAACTCGTTCTTCTTCCTGTTCTTTTTCGTCATAAAATTCGGAAAGCCAGTCTTCGTCAGCGAGAGGTTCATCTGAATATGGCTGGTATGAATGGTAGGCACCTACCATGTAGGTGTTCGAGATCTTCAGCCACAAGGGAATTTATATCCTCGCTCTCCAGTACGTAATTTTGTTGGAAATTGACTTCAGAGTCAACTTCGCTTTGTTCTGAGAGAGAAATATCGCTATCGCTCGACATATTCAGGGAAAACTAAACCAACTGAAACCAACTACAAGTAGACTCTCGTGAACTCTCGTGTGTTTCTTTGTTGACCAAGAGAAGTGATCCCTGCGATGACGTCACGAGCCACTCGTACCAGTCCTCTTTGTAAGCTCGGAAATTTGGCTCTTTTACGAACTTTGCGAGCCAAAAATACGATGATAATGTTGTGATTTTCGTTCCAAACTTTTAACATTATTTTCTACTTATCTAAGACTTTTCATAGAAATAACAAAAAATTTCAGGTGATATACACTTTAACTATATCAAAGGGTCAAACTCTTATACAAATCTTGTCAATCGTTTAGTGAAATTCCATTACGATGGTGTCTTCACATACGAAGCAAACAGAATAGCAAGAGTTGGAATACACCGTAGTGGATCAACCGATATCATATCCACCATCATGTTGTATGTATCTTATGGATAATTTTTTATCAAACTCTTTTAAAATCCCATTTTTTTACTATTACAGGACTCTTACGAACTGAATACTATTACAAAAATATTACAGACTTCTAAATGACATTTAGGCTCTTTTAAAAGCACAATGTTCACCCAAACAGTACAAATACATCATTTAGTGAGCCAGGGTACTGGAATTTACTCTGAAGTCAAAGTTGGATTGAGTAATGATAAAAAATATAAGCACATTAGCTCGGTCAACTGAGCGAAGGGTACACGTTAGAAATTGGGCTTTAATGATAAATCGCTTTGCTGATTCGCCGAAAATTGATCGTATGATCAAAGCCTCATTCCTCGTCACTTTTAATATTTTCCTCATTCCCCGCCTTTTCCTCCGCCATCTTTATTTATTGATGAGCCCGCGCGCGCTTTTTGAAAACCGCAAGCACGTCAGTACGTGCCACTGGATCATGTCGTATTCTTATCTACCGTAGGTGCAGGACCCGAGATGACAGCGCTAAGCATCCAGTAGACTATCAACGAATCTCTTCCACAACGTACCTGTACTTCCATTCTGGCGAAACATCAAAATATATCAATGTGCAAATCAACGATGACAGAGTCGTCGAAAAGGACGAGAACTTCCACTTGCAGTGTGTAGTTGGTGACTCGCGTGTCGATCTCCCTCCGTATCAAAATGTGACGATTATAAATGATGATAGTAAGTATGGAATGAGAACTTCCACCTGCAGTGTGTAGTTGGTGACTCGCGTGTGTAGATCTCCCTCCGTATCAAAATGTAACGATTATAAATGATGATAGTAAGTATGGAATGAGAACTTCCACCTGCAGTGTGTAGTTGTTGACTCGCGTGTGTAGATCTCCCTCCGTATCAAAATGTGACGATTATAAATGATGATAGTAAGTATGGAATGAGAACTTCCACCTGCAGTGTGTAGTTGGTGACTCGCGTGTAGATCTCCCTCCGTATCAAAATGTGACGATTATAAATGATGATAGTAAGTATGGAATGAGAACTTCCACCTGCAGTGTGTAGTTGGTGACTCGCGTGTGTAGATCTCCCTCCGTATCAAAATGTAACGATTATAAATGATGATAGTAAGTATGGAATGAGAACTTCCACCTGCAGTGTGTAGTTGTTGACTCGCGTGTGTAGATCTCCCTCCGTATCAAAATGTGACGATTATAAATGATGATAGTAAGTATGGAATGAGAACTTCCACCTACAGTGTGTAGTTGGTGACTCGCGTGTAGATCTGCCTCCGTATCAAAATGTAACGATTATAAATGATGATAGTAAGTATGGAATGAGAACTTCCACCTACAGTGTGTAGTTGGTGACTCGCGTGTAGATCTGCCTCCGTATCAAAATGTAACGATTATAAATGATGATAGTAAGTATGGAATGAGAACTTCCACCTGCAGTGTGTAGTTGGTGACTCGCGTGTAGATCTCCCTCCGTATCAAAATGTAACGATTATAAATGATGATAGTAAGTATGGAATGAGAACTTCCACCTGCAGTGTGTAGTTGTTGACTCGCGTGTGTAGATCTCCCTCCGTATCAAAATGTGACGATTATAAATGATGATAGTAAGTATGGAATGAGAACTTCCACCTACAGTGTGTAGTTGGTGACTCGCGTGTAGATCTCCCTCCGTATCAAAATGTAACGATTATAAATGATGATAGTAAGTATGGAATGAGAACTTCCACCTGCAGTGTGTAGTTGGTGACTCGCGTGTCGATCTCCCTCCGTATCAAAATGTAACGATTATAAATGATGATAGTAAGTATGGAATGAGAACTTCCACCTGCAGTGTGTAGTTGGTGACTCGCGTGTAGATCTCCCTCCGTATCAAAATGTAACGATTATAAATGATGATAGTAAGTATGGAATGAGAACTTCCACCTGCAGTGTGTAGTTGGTGACTCGCGTGTGTAGATCTCCCTCCGTATCAAAATTCTAACGATTATAAATGATGATAGTAAGTATGGAATGAGAACTTCCACCTGCAGTGTGTAGTTGGTGACTCGCGTGTGTAGATCTCCCTCCGTATCAAAATGTAACGATTATAAATGATGATAGTAAGTATGGAATGAGAACTTCCACCTGCAGTGTGTAGTTGTTGACTCGCGTGTGTAGATCTCCCTCCGTATCAAAATGTAACGATTATAAATGATGATAGTAAGTATGGAATGAGAACTTCCACCTGCAGTGTGTAGTTGGTGACTCGCGTGTGTAGATCTCCCTCCGTATCAAAATGTAACGATTATAAATGATGATAGTAAGTATGGAATGAGAACTTCCACCTGCAGTGTGTAGTTGGTGACTCGCGTGTGTAGATCTCCCTCCTTATCAAAATGTAACGATTATAAATGATGATAGTAAGTATGGAATGAGAACTTCCACCTGCAGTGTGTAGTTGTTGACTCGCGTGTGTAGATCTCCCTCCGTATCAAAATGTAACGATTATAAATGATGATAGTAAGTATGTAATGAGAACTTCCACCTGCAGTGTGTAGTTGGTGACTCGCGTGTCGATCTCCCTCCGTATCAAAATGGGACGATTATAAATGATGATAGTAAGTATGGAATGAAAACTTCCACCTGCAGTGTGTAGTTGGTGACTCGCGTGTAGATCTCCCTCCGTATCAAAATGTGACGATTATAAATGATGATAGTAAGTATGGAATGAGAACTTCCACCTGCAGTGTGTAGTGGGTGACTCGCGTGTAGATCTCCCTCCGTATCAAAATGTGACGATTGTAAATGATGATAGTAAGTATGGAATGAGAACTTCCACCTGCAGTGTGTAGTTGTTGACTCGCGTGTGTAGATCTCCCTCCGTATCAAAATGTGACGATTATAAATGATGATAGTAAGTATGGAATGAGAACTTCCACCTACAGTGTGTAGTTGGTGACTCGCGTGTCGATCTGCCTCCGTATCAAAATGTAACGATTATAAATGATGATAGTAAGTATGGAATGAGAACTTCCACCTGCAGTGTGTAGTTGGTGACTCGCGTGTGTAGATCTCCCTCCGTATCAAAATGTAACGATTATAAATGATGATAGTAAGTATGGAATGAGAACTTCCACCTGCAGTGTGTAGTTGGTGACTCGCGTGTAGATCTCCCTCCGTATCAAAATGTAACGATTATATATAAATGATGATAGTAAGTATGGAATGAGAACTTCCACCTGCAGTGTGTAGTTGGTGACTCGCGTGTGTAGATCTCCCTCCGTATCAAAATTCTAACGATTATAAATGATGATAGTAAGTATGGAATGAGAACTTCCACCTGCAGTGTGTAGTTAGTGACTCGCGTGTGTAGATCTCCCTCCGTATCAAAATGTAACGATTATAAATGATGATAGTAAGTATGGAATGAGAACTTCCACCTGCAGTGTGTAGTTGTTGACTCGCGTGTGTAGATCTCCCTCCGTATCAAAATGTAACGATTATAAATGATGATAGTAAGTATGGAATGAGAACTTCCACCTGCAGTGTGTAGTTGGTGACTCGCGTGTGTAGATATCCCTCCGTATCAAAATGTAACGATTATAAATGATGATAGTAAGTATGGAATGAGAACTTCCACCTGCAGTGTGTAGTTGGTGACTCGCGTGTGTAGATCTCCCTCCTTATCAAAATGTAACGATTATAAATGATGATAGTAAGTATGGAATGAGAACTTCCACCTGCAGTGTGTAGTTGTTGACTCGCGTGTGTAGATCTCCCTCCGTATCAAAATGTAACGATTATAAATGATGATAGTAAGTATGTAATGAGAACTTCCACCTGCAGTGTGTAGTTGGTGACTCGCGTGTCGATCTCCCTCCGTATCAAAATGGGACGATTATAAATGATGATAGTAAGTATGGAATGAAAACTTCCACCTGCAGTGTGTAGTTGGTGACTCGCGTGTAGATCTCCCTCCGTATCAAAATGTGACGATTATAAATGATGATAGTAAGTATGGAATGAGAACTTCCACCTGCAGTGTGTAGTTGGTGACTCGCGTGTAGATCTCCCTCCGTATCAAAATGTAACGATTATAAATGATGATAGTAAGTATGGAATGAGAACTTCCACCTGCAGTGTGTAGTTGGTGACTCGCGTGTGTAGATCTCCCTCCGTATCAAAATTCTAACGATTATAAATGATGATAGTAAGTATGGAATGAGAACTTCCACCTGCAGTGTGTAGTTGGTGACTCGCGTGTGTAGATCTCCCTCCGTATCAAAATGTAACGATTATAAATGATGATAGTAAGTATGGAATGAGAACTTCCACCTGCAGTGTGTAGTTGTTGACTCGCGTGTGTAGATCTCCCTCCGTATCAAAATGTAACGATTATAAATGATGATAGTAAGTATGGAATGAGAACTTCCACCTGCAGTGTGTAGTTGGTGACTCGCGTGTGTAGATCTCCCTCCGTATCAAAATGTAACGATTATAAATGATGATAGTAAGTATGGAATGAGAACTTCCACCTGCAGTGTGTAGTTGGTGACTCGCGTGTGTAGATCTCCCTCCTTATCAAAATGTAACGATTATAAATGATGATAGTAAGTATGGAATGAGAACTTCCACCTGCAGTGTGTAGTTGTTGACTCGCGTGTGTAGATCTCCCTCCGTATCAAAATGTAACGATTATAAATGATGATAGTAAGTATGTAATGAGAACTTCCACCTGCAGTGTGTAGTTGGTGACTCGCGTGTCGATCTCCCTCCGTATCAAAATGGGACGATTATAAATGATGATAGTAAGTATGGAATGAAAACTTCCACTTGCAGTGTGTAGTTGGTGACTCGCGTGTAGATCTCCCTCCGTATCAAAATGTGACGATTATAAATGATGATAGTAAGTATGGAATGAGAACTTCCACCTACAGTGTGTAGTTGGTGACTCGCGTGTAGATCTGCCTCCGTATCAAAATGTAACGATTATAAATGATGATAGTAAGTATGGAATGAGAACTTCCACCTGCAGTGTGTAGTTGGTGACTCGCGTGTAGATCTCCCTCCGTATCAAAATGTAACGATTATAAATGATGATAGTAAGTATGGAATGAGAACTTCCACCTGCAGTGTGTAGTTGTTGACTCGCGTGTGTAGATCTCCCTCCGTATCAAAATGTGACGATTATAAATGATGATAGTAAGTATGGAATGAGAACTTCCACCTACAGTGTGTAGTTGGTGACTCGCGTGTAGATCTGCCTCCGTATCAAAATGTAACGATTATAAATGATGATAGTAAGTATGGAATGAGAACTTCCACCTGCAGTGTGTAGTTGGTGACTCGCGTGTCGATCTCCCTCCGTATCAAAATGTAACGATTATAAATGATGATAGTAAGTATGGAATGAGAACTTCCACCTGCAGTGTGTAGTTGGTGACTCGCGTGTAGATCTCCCTCCGTATCAAAATGTAACGATTATAAATGATGATAGTAAGTATGGAATGAGAACTTCCACCTGCAGTGTGTAGTTGGTGACTCGCGTGTGTAGATCTCCCTCCGTATCAAAATTCTAACGATTATAAATGATGATAGTAAGTATGGAATGAGAACTTCCACCTGCAGTGTGTAGTTGGTGACTCGCGTGTGTAGATCTCCCTCCGTATCAAAATGTAACGATTACAAATGATGATAGTAAGTATGGAATGAGAACTTCCACCTGCAGTGTGTAGTTGTTGACTCGCGTGTGTAGATCTCCCTCCGTATCAAAATGTAACGATTATAAATGATGATAGTAGTAAGTATGGAATGAGAACTTCCACCTGCAGTGTGTAGTTGGTGACTCGCGTGTGTAGATCTCCCTCCGTATCAAAATGTAACGATTATAAATGATGATAGTAAGTATGGAATGAGAACTTCCACCTGCAGTGTGTAGTTGTTGACTCGCGTGTGTAGATCTCCCTCCGTATCAAAATGTAACGATTATAAATGATGATAGTAAGTATGTAATGAGAACTTCCACCTGCAGTGTGTAGTTGGTGACTCGCGTGTCGATCTCCCTCCGTATCAAAATGGGACGATTATAAATGATGATAGTAAGTATGGAATGAAAACTTCCACCTGCAGTGTGTAGTTGGTGACTCGCGTGTAGATCTCCCTCCGTATCAAAATGTGACGATTATAAATGATGATAGTAAGTATGGAATGAGAACTTCCACCTGCAGTGTGTAGTGGGTGACTCGCGCGTGTAGATCTCCCTCCGTATCAAAATGTGACGATTGTAAATGATGATAGTAAGTATGGAATGAGAACTTCCACCTGCAGTGTGTAGTGGGTGACTCGCGTGTAGATCTCCCTCCGTATCAAAATGTGACGATTATAAATTATGATGATAGTAAGTATGGAATGAGAACTTTCACCTGCAGTGTGTAGTTGGTGACTCGCATGTAGATCTCCCTCCGTATCAAAATGTGACGATTATAAATGATGATAGTAAGTATGGAATGAGAACTTCCACCTGCAGTGTGTAGTTGGTGACTCGCGTGTAGATCTCCCTCCGTATCAAAATGTGACGATTATAAATGATGATAGTAAGTATGGAATGAGAACTTCCACCTGCAGTGTGTAGTTGGTGACTCGCGTGTAGATCTCCCTCCGTATCAAAATGTGACGATTGTAAATGATGATAGTAAGTATGGAAATACCCGGAAAACAGGTCCTTGCGTTCATATTACTACTCGCGCTGGCATAATGTAGAGAACAACACATATTTTAAAGGCTTGATTACATTTTCAAGATGCCTTCTCCAATTATTGGCGCCAGCGTACTCGCCAACTCCCTGGCTCAGCATCCACCATTTTGGAATGCGTTCATTTTATGGGTGTATGGGGAGGTGGTCGATGGAATGGGTTATGGATGAGGAGGAGTTGCCGTTTACTATTAAACGGCATCCACATATACTTTTTTCTTTCTTGTAGTTGATATCGGATGCCGAAATGTGTCAGTCAAAGAGGATGACGGTTCCGCTTCCTTTGTGATTTATCGAATAGGAGCAACTGATCTTTTGTCTTCAATAATTTGGTAAGCAAGCAAATTCTGGCCGGTAATTCAATATTATAAAAACAAAGTATTGTGTGGAAATAATGTGTCTCCCAAAACAACAAACAATTCGAACACGTAAAAATATATAAAGATAAATAATATCACACTCATAATAGGTACTAAATGGTAAGATATAGATTTTCCCAAATAATGCAATAATCTTTGGAAGTGCATCAATATCGTGTCCGCAATCTTGGATGATGGAAGAAGCGAGTACGTTTTTCGAAAATAAATACAATTAACGGTAAGAGTTTAGCTATAAATTATTGTAATTTGTATGTTATTTAAGGTGTGAGACACGAGATGGCACTGCAAAACAGCCCAGCGATTACGACCACAACCGTTCAAGTGTGTATTTTGCTTTTGGCGAGAAGACAAAGAGTTTCACTGTGAAAATTAAAGTTGATGAAGTGGTTGAAAAAGACGAAATCGTCCAAGTCAATTGTTCTACGAGCAACTCGAGGGTAAATCTCTTACCGTCCTGCAATAACGTGGAGATTAGAATCCAAGACGATGATTGTAAGTACACTGTACAGTGAAACGGAAAGTGAAAACGTAACAACCCGATCCCTTGGTCCAATGAGTATTTGTGGCATATGAAAGTATAATAAAGCCGCGTCTACACGAGTAAGTTTTCCTTGACAAGTTTTCCTTGACAAGGAAAACTTGCTCGTGTAGACGACAAAACATCGCCAATGTTTCCTTGTCAAGGAAAACTTGTTAAGGAAAACTTGTTCATGTAGATGCGGCTTAACAGTGGCGGCGGAGACTTTCTATCCCAAAAGCAAGTTTAATTTTTAACCGGCTAAGCCATAGTCGTCTACTTCAAACTGTGGCTCAGCATGGTAACTACCCTACATGGGTGCCAGATCTAGAGCCACTCTTCTCATTCAACATTGACATCGCCTTCACTTTAACAGTAGTATAATAGTTTGTAGAAAGTACTCAACTATTTTGTAAACTGCTGTTTTTACCTCGATAGTCTATGTCTACTTCTGTCTCCCGTTCCAAACACACGTACAAGAAAGTGCAGGTTTCTATGCGGTCAAACTTTGTCGTGTTGGATATCTTGGTGCAAAGTGTGCCTTCAGGTAGGTAGTGTCACGCAATACGTTCGCCATATTATATCGAACAATATGTATGTCACGCAATAGGTGTATCCAACAGAACTAAAGAATGTACGGCGACTATTTTGATACTGAAATAATGTCCTGTCACGCAATTTCTTATCCAGGTTATGCAGAACCACTGATCGTGACCCCGTGCAGTCACGCTATGACTTTCCATCAGTCACTTCCGGATGTGACGTCATTACGTTTCTGCCCAATGAAAGCAGAATAGACAACAGGATTGTTCTGTTAGATGACCAATGGGGAGAACTGGAGCACAAGACATTCCAGATTTCATTGGAAAACGACAATACCTCTGTGACTTTCAACGGCACGAGGAGTTTTAACGTCACTCTACTTGACGATGACAGTGAGTACAATGCAATTCAATTGATATATTCACAGTTCTTTTCTGGATTACAGTTCTAATCGGCGGTAGAAATAATTAAGAAACATTCGCAGAGGAAAATATATATAACTAAAACGGCGTATTTCAAAACATAGAAGAGGACAAAGTAACATAACTCTTCCTCTTGAAAAATATTTATTTGTATTATGTGAAATGTTATCATATGGCAAGATATCAAAGGACTAAAAGAAAGTAACTTCTGCAGCCGATAGAGTTGGAGGATACATGTCTACACTTGTCTAGATTACAATCTGATATGATTTTGTATTCTCCTCGGTCCTCCATCGGTTGTAAAGCGCATTGATTGGGACGAATGTGAAATGCGCTATATAATAAGAACGTCGACTATTATTATTATTATTATTATTATTATTATTATTATTATTATTATTATTATTATTATTATTATTATTATTATTTCTTTCTTGGAACTTCTTTGTTTTATTTGAAAAGGGTATTTCTTCCCATATTTTTGTAATGTAGTGGCGACTGAGAGGTGGTCTCTATTTCCAATTCGGCTTCCACCAGTGTTTCTCGAAAGATCCCAGCCTACCCTGCTTGACAGGTGCCTCCTTCTTTTCTTTTCTTCGCGGAAAAAGAAAACTTAAAGAACCAAACCTGTCAAGCAGGGCACAGACAAACTAGGCATCAGCAATTTATCCTGCCGGTTTTTTTCCACGAGTTCATCCACGTTACCTTGCTTCTTGTTTCTAGATACGTTTTTCTTCGGTGATGTACAAAACATGGTCGTACTTGAGAATTGTGGAAATGTGGTTGTAACGATCAAAAGACTTGGTAAAATATCACAGGTCTCCTCGGTCAGGTGAGTTTTTACTGAGGAATTTTGAACGTTCAAAGTCATATTTACCCAGAAGCCTTCTAAGACCTCTTCTTCTTAGAATTGGATTGGAGTTTGTGAGCGCTACAAGTGCTGACTGCATGGGATCGCACACTCGCTCTATTGAGTTTAAAGTCAACGAAACATCAAGAAACGTCACCGCTTGCACTGTGGTGAATGGCAGAACTGTAGAGAACGACAAAACCTTCAGAGTCAGGTTGTTTGGAGTGAACAGCAATGTTCGACCTAGGAAATCAGAAATCACTGTCACGATAAGAAGTGACGATGGTGAGTCACGAGTAGGCCGTTCGATTCCTTGGGCACGCTCTCCTGCCTCCTGGCCCCACGAGAAAGGATAGATAGATAGACACCTTTTATTATTTAAAATTAGGAGAATCAGTAGTAGTAGTAGTGTACGAGGAAAGAGCATAGGAAGGAGTGAGGAGACTATGAGGAGTCTGTGCACAAGGGAGTGTTATTGAAGTTGTAGTTAAAATATAATTGAAAGTTCGTGTCATCAGTCAAAAAAAAACAAGCATGCAAAGCGTTTTACCAGGGACCCATGGTTTTACTTTCAATTGGTTGAGTCATGTTCCAAGAAAAGTGCCAACAATTCCTAATATAAAACAGACACTTACCCAATTACAGACATACAGACATATATAACTATCACATTTGAACAAACGGATATATTAACTCGTCTGTTGCAGTTAATGTTGACTGTCAGAAGGTTTCACCACATAAGAGCGTGGATGGTCGTGTAGCAGTTACGATACGACGTAGTGGAGCAACAACTTTCACTTCCAGTACTATTATGTAAGTATAAACAATGTTGGTAGATAGAAAGTACAGAGTGACAAATAAACGAACATATCGCAGGCAGGCAGGCAGGCAGGCAGGCAGGCAGGCAGGCAGGCAGGCAGGCAGGCAGGCAGGCAGGCAGGCAGGCAGGCAGGCAGGCAGGCAGGCAGGCAGGCAGGCAGGCAGGCAGGCAGGCAGGCAGGCAGGCAGGCAGGCAGGCAGGCAGGCAGGCAGGCAGGCAGGCAGGCAGATAACAAAACTGTAATTATTACGTTTATGTAAATGTTATGTATGTTGCTATCTTTTCTTGATTTCAAAGGTGCAGAACACAATACGCAGCACTACCACGTGACTACCATTATAATCGTTCATTAGTCCATTTTGCTGTACGTCAAGAAACAAATAACTTCACAATCCGAGTTGAGGATGAGAAACTAAACACGAAAAAGAAGACTTTGAGGATTTCTTGTGCAGCGAATGATATCCGCGTTAATATCCTACCATCTTGTAGAGACATCGTCTTTCATCTTAGAGGTAGGTGATGACACCAAATCAAAAAAACTGGGTAGGTAGAAGAGGAGCATGGGTACGAGGGATGTTTGGGTTCTCCTTATCCTGATTAGGTGAAAGTGATGGGGAACGTGAATTACAATTCAATGGCGGAATTTGCCTGACTTGAAGTTGACTGACGGGTTTTCTGTAGTGATGGAGTTATATCGGAGACTAATTGCTGCTCGCCCCAGATTCGAATTCATCCGACAAACTAAGCACAAACAAGATGGCATTGTTATTGTTGTACACGTGTTACCCTCTTTAAATAAAGTCTTACTTACTTACTTACTTTTTTTTTTTTTAATAAGATTTAATGTCAAATAAAGATTCATTACAAAGTCTATTTACAAAGCATATATAACACGAACTGATACAACTTATTTTGTACAATACAGTTGTTTTTTTTAACACTGCAGGGTTTAAAAAAAAAAACTAGAATACTTTTCACAATAAAACTTACTTACTTACTGATCCATATGACCATAACAATATTGCCATAGCAACAAGTAACGCTGATGATGATTCTATAACTATTAATGATATATCTTTCTCTATTAGACGGTGAAGGTAGACGGCGACAGGAACAGTCCAGTGAAGGTAGGCGCCAAAATACATGAGCTTGCAGGGGACTATTCCCTGCCCCGTGTTTATATATATTGTAAGTGGTTCTTCTAAGTTATTTTCTCTCATTGCGTTTGCCTGCCTTCCTGCAGTTTTTCAGGCAATCAGTCAGTCAAACGTCAGTCAGGCAATCAGTCAGTCAGGCAATCAGTCAGTGAGTCAGTCAATCAGTCAGTCAGTCAGTCAATCAGTCAGTCAGTCAGGCAATCAGTCAGTCAGTCAGTCAGGCAATCAGTCAGTCAGTCAGTCAGTCAGTCAGTCAGTCAGTCAGTCAGTCAGTCAGTCAGTCAGTCAGTCAGTCAGTCAGTCAGTCAGTCAGTCAGTCAGTCAGTCAGTCAGTCAGTCAGTCAGTCAGTCAGTCAGTCAGTCAGTCAGTCAGTCAGTCAGTCAGTCAGTCAGTCAGTCAGTCAGTCAGTCAGTCAGTCAGTCAGTCAGTCAGTCAGTCAGTCAGTCAGTCAGTCAGTCAGTCAGTCAATCAGTCAATCAGTCAGTCAATCAGTCAGTCAGTCCGAGTGAGTCAATCAGTCAGTCAGTCAGTCAGTCAGTCCGAGTGAGTGAGTCAGTCAGTCAATCAGTGTGACGTGTTTTGCTACAGGTGACTATCGCCGCACAGGTAGCAGCATATGATGACGAACGACCCTCTTTAAAATATATACTGCAACCACGTATCACATTAAATTATCGTCATTATACAGGTGAAAATGCTCTTGTATTTCCACATGAACACGAGGCTACTCAGTCCAGAACAATGGCAATTGAAATTGGACGCCATTATTGCATTCGGTCTATACCGAGCATGGACTAATTTACCTAGTTATAAGTATGTTTTTATTCGTAAGAACCAAACCAGCATGGAATAGTATAATATTCTGTCCTGGGTATTGTTATTCATGAGATGGTAATGAGGTATGGACCATCAATCTGGCCTGGGACAAGCCTAAGCCAGACTGAATTGAATGTTGAATAACTTAGTACCCGACTTACTCGACGCTAGGGTGGGTGGGTGGGTCGCCAACCGTCCTTCGTAGCGGACACAGTGAATTGAAAGGGGTAGGGCGTGCCTGTGTTTTCCTTTATATACTCATCTGCATATATTAACTAATCCCCAGGGATCATATTTACAATTCAAATGATATGTGAATAGTATAATATTCTGTCCTGGGTATTGTTATTCATGAGATGGTAATGAGGTATGGACCATCAATCTGGCCTTCCCCAAGCTGTCACACCATACAGCATTATATGAGATCCCAAATACCCCCTCCAAGCGCCCTCTCTTCCCAAACCTTATCCTAACCCCCTAAGCGGTCATACGTGTGGTATCCTTCTGTTTCACTTTATTTTGCTGCTAATCTTACTGTTGCACATTCTCATACGGAACTCCGCCTAAAAGGCCTGATAGAATCCCTTCAAGGCATCGATACATTTGTAGTCCTTGCCAGTATCAGAATGTAGATCCGCTAGTGCGGCAGCTGCGCCCGCTGGATTAACCACTTCTCTCAACTTGATGTAGTGTAAAGCTGTGTTGCTCCTCTTCCAACCAACATGATCCATAATGTCATGAAGGTTCACACCTGCTAGGGCCAACGAGACTGCTGCCCCACTGCGGAATCCATGAAGCGTAAAGCGTTCACTTGTCAGTTGTCGGCCTAGGGCTGAAGAGTAGACATTCAGCCTTGTCTGGGCAGCCGCTGAGTTCATGCATTGAGGAGAGACTTTTCCAGCCTTTGTCAGGGGGCGAAAGAGATATCCCGAACCAAGTACTATTCCCAGAAGGCCACAAATCCCAACGTACAGTTCTAGACCCCCTACAGGACATACCACCTTATTAGAACCTCTCTTGAAAGCGAAGACATTCTTGTCACCCGACCTCAGTGTTTTCGTCCAGACGTGGTTGAGCAGGAAACCCGAGTTATCCGGGAAACGCAAGATATCTGTCATCTTCAATTGCAACAGATCAGCCGCTCGATCCCCTGCAAAGAACAGCGCCTTAAATACTGCCTGATCTCTTGCCAGGACGAAGATTTGAGCAGGTTCTAAAGATGAGCTTCGCAAGAGCTGAGATTCAATATGCCGTGAGATCACCTCCAGATCAGCAAGGAAAACTGGTTCCGCTTGACGGGGAACAATTCGTGCCTTTAACTGCTCTTCCCTCACGTCTGCCAGGTAATGTTTGACTGTTCTACATGCCGCCGAATTCCCCACCCCTAACAGTGGTTGCCACTCCGAGCCCCTTCCCTGTGTGGCAAAAATTGCTCGTAATTTCCCTATCAAGGCGTCCACTGTTCCAAACGCAAGGCGCTTGGGACAGTTACACGCGCACCCTAAACCTTGAGGCGGCGCGGGACTCCGACATTCTGGCAAATGAACCTGGGTTTTCCCACTTCGGTCCTTCCATATCAGGAAAGCTATGACATCTGATGGCAGAGCAGACGCCAACGATTTCGGGATTGATAAGCTTGACAAGAAACCTGCGTGCTCCTTCTCCAAAGAACTCTTTTGTTTGGCATACCGCGATGAACTACGTTGTTTTGAAAGCTGTTCCAACCGCTCACCAATCAGTTTCTCATTAATCTCTACTTTCGTAGAGGTATCTAGGACAGAAACCTGCCTCCTTGCATACCCACATTGCTGGCAGAAGCGGAAATGTTCGTCGTTTGCATACGCGCACTTCGGACATGCCACTGAAGGTGTAAACAGCTTGGGCACCTTGGGCAGCGGCTGAAAGATAGTGCATCAGAAATAGAAATGAATACAATACCATATCGCTTCATATTTTTATTTGTACTTTTCAAGGTCAAAGCATTGGATTCTCCTTTCTTTCTTTCTTTCTTTTTTTTTTTTTTTTTTTTTTTTTTTTTTTTTTTTTTTCCTTTCTTCCTTTTATCACTTATTTAATGATTTACAATTGTATTCGTGGCAATCACCCGACCAGGCGTACTCTGCCTGCTTTATATAAAACGAGAAAAGGCCTGAATAGTATGACTACATGATTCTATGATTACCACTAAGTACAACAAAGTTAAATGTCCCACTTAGAACCAAGACACCCGACATGCCCACAAGAGAACTGGACAAGGAATAGTCTTGTAACCTGACTTCGATGGTGCCAACAGGACATCCATGTCACCCTGTACGCCGAGACAGACTTTTGCCGAAGAGTGGGCCATCAGTTCCGGCCACCAATATGCGTGTGGATGGAATTCTGGCACGACCACAGTGAAGGGGATCGCAAAGCCATAGAGGAACTTGAACACTGGGCCCAACAAACCAAATGGCGGAAAGACATAAGGATTCGACATGTTATCCATCTCCTCCAAGTTCTGACAAAACAGGTTAACACCTTGTGAACCCGGGCTTGGATGTGGGGAGAAATGTGGCAGCTGATCTCCATCTCTACCAATAACTGCATTGGAATCCAACGCCATGAGGTCAAATGAGTGACCTGTTATGCCACCAAAGGCCTGCTCTACTCGTTCCCATGCACCCTTCGCGAGCTTGGAGTCCGATCTGGAGATACTACGTGACGGGCCGTCAGCGCTGTTTTCTTCCGACGGGACATGAAATAGATTAAGCTGCACGTTACGAGCTGCCAAGACGAAGAACAGGTCCTTGGTAGCCCTCGTCAACTCAGGAGACCTACTCCCTTGTCCTTCCCACGCACCGATCAGAACACGGCTATCCACAAATGCATCTACTCTAAAATCCCGCACATCTCCCGGGACAGCTTTGATGGTGTTCACTAAGGCCAGCATTTCCTTTGTGGAGATATTCAAGCTCTTCTGGTATTCATCCCAGTAATCTCCAAGCACTCGGTCACCGGATGATTTATGTATGATGCCGCCCCAACCATAACCCGAGGCATCTGTAGAAACTGTGAGCCGCAGGTGTTTCTCATCTCTCCATGGGACGCATTCCTCCCACGTGTCTAAGAACCGCCAGTGGATTAACTCATCTCTCAAACCCTGGGACAGCGAAACCAGTCCACTCGTCGGAGTCGAAGCGATAGCATAACTCATGTCCCTTATAAACAACTTTGCAGCTGGCACCGCCAAAGACACTGATATGCATTTTCCCTGGAAACGCTGCAGAGTCTTGACGTCCACGTATTTCTTGCACGCTAGTATCTTTTCTCGTAGGGACGCCCAGGCGACAATCTTGCGCTGCGGTATCATGAATGATTGCTTTTTAGAATCTATCACAAAGCCCAAGTACTCTAGCGATGTCGTGGGACATAAAACGGACTTGCTAATCCCAATTGTATAACCGAGTTCTAGCAGTATGGATAGGACGATAAATATAGCCGCTTTCGCTGCCTTGGCTCTCAACTCCTCCGGCCTATTGGAATAGAGGACCGACCACGGTCCACATTTCGTCAACAGTTGTTCCCCATTAAGGCGATCGTCAATGTAGAGCGAGCAGGGTACCCCCTGCTCTCTAAGAAAACCAGATACCGCCAGACCTGTAGTGTGGTATATGTAAGGAGACACTTTCCACCCGAAGGGTAAAGTAGTGCACACAAACCATAATTCCCTCCATTCGAAGCCAAAGTACGGCTGCGAGCTCTCTGTTAGCAACACATGGTCGTACCCCGACTTATCGTCACATTTGGTCATAAACGAGTCCTTGTAAACATATCGAGGAACATCTGCTAACTTATCCAGCGTAAATGGTGTATCCTTCATCCATAAGTTCAGGAAACGTGCGTCTAGGCAAAGCCTAGGCTTCGTAGGTTCTACTGTCAAGGGTAGTATCAAGTGTGGAGGAGCAGACGCTCCCACTCGTCCCCATACTCTAAATGCTCCTGTGATGAGACGCTTCAAGATTTCTTGAGAGATGAATTCTGAGAATTTCTTGCAAGACCCATGATTTATAAAACGTCGTGTGGGCGGCAGATCTGAGCAATAGTGGGATCCTTTGTATGAGCCGGTGAAGGGTCGGCTGAACTGTAAAATGTCGACTTTATTACGTATCCACTCGAGGATTTTCTCTGCGAACGGGTGCTGACTTAAAATCGCTTCCCATGCACTGACATTTTTATGGAGGCCACCCGCCATAAACTCATCCGGGTTCCTTAACTTTATCGTCCCCAATTGTGGCACCACTTCAGATATCAACACATCTCTCCAATCCACATTGAACTTCGGTCCTCCCTCCCGATCGGGAGCCCCATCTATATTAACCCACGATTGAGATGTTCTGGGTTTCAAAGACATGGCTTGCTTACTGAACTCTTCCAATCCCCCTTCATTTCCGTTTTCCACTCCACTCATTTGCACTCTTCTTCTCTTTTCCGGTTGGATCTATGATATATAGGGAAACGGAAATAAGGAAAAGGAACAATCCCTTAGCAAAGAACCCCCCAGAAACAAAAATATAGATAGGGTTCCCGACCAGGAGGGAGTAACTTCACACGCCTGATGTCAGAACGTCCATCGGCTACTGAGATATGCAGTAGGTCGACGGGAGCTACTCACCCTGATTCGGAGAACAAAATCATGGAAGTAAGACCCCTTCCCCGAAACAAACAGGGAACCCATGCGCACATAACAAAACAAAACAACAAAAAAAATCGAATAAGCATATGTATTATTCTTTATTGAAACAAATTGCTGTATGGAACCACTTGCACAACGTAGTCAATAGGGTGGTTCCTACTTAGGTTGATCTGAAAATCTCCCTCTCTTAGCTGGTGGACCAGCAGAACCTGCCCCTCGAGACTGGCGAACCGGGCAGAAATTCTGGTAGTGGCCAAATTGGCGACAATAATAGCACTGCACCAAAGCACGGTCTACACGCCCACGACCTCTATAGCTAGAATACCCGCGAGTGGCCCTTGTTGAGGACAGCCTCAATGCCTTGTCCACTTTCGCCATTGTTTCCAATACTTTTTCGTGGTCCTTGTCACCCAACAAGACCTCCAAATACTGCTTGAACTGTTCATCTGTACCGCTGGTCTGCTCTCTCAAAGCCCGGAGGACAGCTTCAAAGAATCCGCTCTTTGGGTGCTTATCTTCTTTCGCCACCATTTTGAGGTTTAACAACCGATCTAACGCGCGATCCTTTGTGAACATTGGACTCTTCACTAGGTGTCTTAACTCATCCAAACATGAGTCTACTGTGGCCTTTTGCGCGTTTTCAAGCTTTTTAAGACGCTCCATCATGTCCTCCAAATTATGACCACCCTTCAAACAAGATAAACAGTACCTGTTACAACTACAGATCAACGAAATTATCGCACATCAAATATGATAAACCGACCATCCCTATGCATAAACCGTAATGTCAAACAATTTATCGCATACTGCACAGTAATGTCAAACAATTTATCGCATAACCCGTTTACAGCCCACCCCCCCCCCCCCCCCCCCCCTCCCCGGGTGGAAATGACTGGAACCCCCCCCCCCCGGTAAAATAACTGGGACCCCCCCCCCCCCCCCCGGTACAGTACTGGACAATTTAAATCCCGCAGCCAAAGTCATTAAACTGTTGTACAGCCTCACAGGCATAATTCATAAACTGCATGCTCACTGCCCCACAGGC
Source organism: Actinostola sp. cb2023 (assembly GCA_033675265.1). Classification (NCBI taxonomy): domain Eukaryota; kingdom Metazoa; phylum Cnidaria; class Anthozoa; order Actiniaria; family Actinostolidae; genus Actinostola; species Actinostola sp. cb2023. Next base: position 5,781 of record JAUJYZ010000876.1, on the reverse strand, counting down.
ATAATTCATAACTGCCTGCTCACTGCCCCACAGGCATAAGTCATAAACTGCATGCTCACTGCCCCACAGGCATAATTCATAAACTGCATGCTCACTGCCCCACAGGCATAATTCATAAACTGCATGCTCACTGCCCCACAGGCATAATTCATAAACTGCATGCTCACTGCCCCACAGGCATAATTCATAAACTGCATGCTCTCTGCCCCACGGGCATAATTCATAAACTGCATGCTCTCTGGCCCACAAGCACTATTCGTAAACTGCATGCTCACTGCTTTACCAGCATAATTTTGAAATTTGTCAACCCCGGCCCCGTTATCTTAGCCCCCCAAGTAAAAAGAAAATATAAATATATTATTAGCCGGTCCTCTCGGTTCGTTGCCACGCACAAGCACAAATTTTCAGCACACAATTTACAACAATTACACGCTCACAGACTTAGTCCCGTGCCCAGCGAACCGTTTACATGTTACACGTGGCGACTTAATCTTCGTATTAGAAACTGAACCTTATAAGAACATAAACCCCTGAAGACACCGTTAAAACCCTACTGAATAAGGTGACTCAAAGTTTCACGAAAGATAGTTCATACAGAACTGATATATATACGATACCTCATCAGCTGGAACGTTGACCGCTCGAACTTCGCCTTGAGCTTCAACTTGCTGCCGGTCCGGCACCGCTTGACCGTCCGCCTGGCCATCCTGGTTACCCGCGTTCGCCACAGCTTGTTCCACCTGTCCAGCCGCTGCTGGACGAGGCGCTTGCTCATTCTCTGCCATCTTTTTTCTTCTTTTTTGACTGATTCCGAGTAAGTCGGGTTCTACAGCGGTTCACCAACCGTCCTTCGTAGCGGACACAGTGAATTGAAAGGGGTAGGGCGTGCCTGTGTTTTCCTTTATATACTCATCTGCATATATTAACTAATCCCCAGGGATCATATTTACAATTCAAATGATATGTGAATAATATACCTAGTTCAGTTGTACAGGCATTCCCGCTTATTTTCTTTAAATCTCAGCTTTTTTTGTAAATGACATTAGTTAATGTATCAGTTACCGCTGAGCAGTGCTAGGATTAGTTGTGCTATATATAATTATTGAACTTGTTCAAACTATCTGTCAGTCAATTAGGTTTTTTGTATACCTACTGTATGCCCTTCTGTCAATCACATTGATAATAACATTTGTAATGGTTTGTATTTCAGGGTTTGGTGTCCTTGAGAAATTAGGTTTGGGCGTTGGCATATTTGTTATTTTAGTAATCGTGGCAGTCATCGTATATTATAAACGGTTCAAAAGACGAAGAAAAGAACCACAAGACAGGTACTCACCGCACTTTATTTCAACGAGCATAGCACGAATAGCGTTTGGCTTGATGGTTCTCGAACTAACATTTGAAATGCCGTCGTGCTTTTAAGTCGAGTCATCATCATCAATATCATCACTGTCATTATTGTCATCATATTTCATCATCATTATCGTCATCATCATCATCATCATCATCATCATCACCATCATCATCATCAATATCATCACTGTCATTATTGTCATCATATTTCATCATCATTATCATCATCATCACCATCATCATCATCATCATCATCATCATCATCATCATCATCATCAATACCATGACTGTCATTATTGTCATCATATTTCATCATCATCATCATCATCAACAGCAATAAACTTTGTATCACCATCATTGATCATCTTCATCATATCCACCAGTACATTTATGATTATATATATTTGATTAAAATCAACTGTAATGATGTCCAGACTCATGCAATTACATGTAACTGTTTGTCTGTCTGTCTTTACATATCTATATCAGAAACGAATCAGTTACCAATTCAAGTTACGAGATGCACCAGATAACTTCCAATCAGAACGTACGGGATAGAAAGTAAGACTCTTTTATTCAATACTGTCATCTAAACCTGGGCATTACTAACTACACCATTACACACTATTAGACACTCACTCTTTTCTTTTCTTTTGGTTCTTTACATCTAATAAACACTGACAGCTAATTAGTAGTGCCCAGGTTTAGAGTGATTCCAATAAACCTGGGCATTACTAACTACACCATTACACCGCACTATTAGACACTCACTCTTGTTTTCTTTTGGTTCTTTGCATCTAATAAACACTGACAGCTAATTAGTATAGTGCCCAGGTTTATTATAATAATAATAATAACAATCTTTATTTTAAGTGGGTATACAACAAGCAATACAATAATACTGGTTTCCAATTTGGCCCACTAGATACAATAACTACTGATTACAATAATTACAGAACAATACTAGTTACAATTGAAAACACTGACTTAATGAAACAATAAATAGAATTGGAATCACTCTAGCACTGTTTCATGTATGGCTTTAGTGTTTGCACTCTATCGCTATTTTTTCTTATAGAATGATTCCAATAAACCTGGACATTACTAACCACACCAATACACACTATTATTATTATTATTATTATTATTATTATTATTATTATTATTATTAGACACTCTTTTGTGTTAATTTTTTTCTTTGCATCTAATAAACATTGACAGCTAATTAGCAGTGCTAGTCAGGTTTATTGGAATCACTCTGTACTGTTTTACGAAACCTTTACTTATTAGTTCAATGAAGTTGTTATATACAGTATATATGTGAGATTTTCATGTGTCAAAAACGAATTATTGATCAATAGCTTGCATTGGGGATCCAGAAAATAGACCGCGATTGTACATTTCACGCCATTTACTACTACTACTACTACTACTACTACTACTACTACTACTACTACTACTACTACTACTACTACTACTGCTGCTGCTGCTGCTGCTGCTCAGTGCTGCTGCTGCTGCTGCTACTGCTACTGCTACTACTACTACTACTACTACTACTACTACTACTACTACTACTACTACTACTACTACTACTACTACTACTACTACTACTACTACTACTACTACTACTACTACTAATACTAATACTAATACTAATACTAATACTAATACTAATACTAATAATAATACTAATACTAATACTAATACTAATACTAATACTAATACTAATACTAATACTAATACTAATACTAATACTAATACTAATACTAATACTAATACTAATACTAATACTAATACTAATACTAATACTAATACTAATACTAATACTAATACTAATAATAATAATAATACTAATACTAATACTAATACTAATACTAATACTAATACTAATACTAATACTAATACTAATACTAATACTAATACTAATACTAATACTAATACTAATACTAATACTAATACTAATAATACTAATAATAATAAATAATAATAATAATAATAATAATAATAATAATAATAATAATAATAATAACGGTTAATGATGACTTTTCTACAGAGTAGCTCATTGGTTAATCGTTTACCTAATTCATATATTAACCTTCGCTAATACTTTACACTCCCTCTTACTCCCTCCGACGAAGAAGTAAGGCTCGAAATGTCAGTAAAGTTAAGCATACTCTTTGTACGGTGCCATAGCTAGATTTCCTTTAACCATTGAAATACACTGCCTTCTTTTCCATCAAGATAAATTAACACAAAGCATCAAACTACAATCCAACCTGGTACCGAGGCTTTCTCTCCCATCCTCCCTTAAAGAGCCTGGACACGAATGTGGGGATAAACATGAAACAAAAAATATAATATTTTCTTCTTCGTATACTAGGGCTGCAGTGTACAAGCCTGCCGTGGATGGAAGTGAGCAGGAAGACCGTTGGGAAATAGATGCTGTGAATGTGATGTTTCTTGAAGAAGTTGGTAAAGGAGCGTTTGGGAAAGTATTCAAAGCGGTCGTTAGACTACCGCAACCCAAAGACGAGGAGGTCGTTCTGGCTAAGCTGAAGGGAATTTCGTTGGATAGAAAGCAAAGCAGAACTAACCTCATTGTGGCTGCCAAAACTTTGCACGGTCAGTTGTTGATGTGATTATATTTACCGTCTTGTAGAGCGACCGTTAGTATCACAGGTCAAACCAATTGTGTTATGTTTGCCTCGATCCTACCCACGCAACCCATTCTGCTTTTTATGGTTAACTCGAAGTCGAAGTCAAAGTCAAAGTCAAAGTCGAAGTCGAAGTCGAAGTCGAAGTCGAAGTCGAAGTCGAAGTCGAAATCAATCCAGGAAAAATGAGCCTCTCGCTCCTCAAACACACATTGCCGGTTGATAATACGTTTACTTCTATTGCACGTTCGTAATTTTGAACGAGCATTTGCTCCTGGATCGGACGATACGTGTTAAGATAAACGACTTTACTTGAACTCAAATGAAGGAAGAAGCAGGGATCAAGTGAATAATGAATGAATAATTAACTTTATCAGTTTTGTGAGGGTGGCACACTAAACAGTCTCAGACTGATACATTTGTGATCCTTTCCGGCCGCAAACAGTAAAGGGTCTCTAGAAACGGTTTGCATGCGTGCGGAATAAGAGAATATCATTATGTAGAATTCGAAAGCTTTCTCGTAACGCTTTCGTTGTGGCTATCATGAGTTCATTGTGTGAAGTCAAACTGATCTCACTTGATATAATTCCATTCTTCAGAAATGGCAAACGCCGATCAGAAACAAGATTTTCTAGAGGAGATCAACCTGATGAAAAAACTTGGCTCTCATCAGAACATTGTGAACTTCTTATACTGCTGTACTACAAGTGAACCCAATTTCCTGATTGTGGAATTTTTACCCAAGGGGGACCTACAGAGATACTTGAGGACCTACCGGCACAAGGTAAGCATGTGGCTGTACAAGACTGAGGACGTCATTGTAAACGAGGAATTGAAATGCAGTTTGCTTGACTTTGTTCAACAGCTCAAAGGTTTTAAAAACGAGAAAATGCTGCCAAGAAGTCTTGAAGCAAGTCTGGGTAACAATGATAAGTCAGAGAAACAGCTCGAGGTAATTCCATTTTGTATACATCTATTTCAAAAAAACGTTGGCATCTCAGGAAATCTGAATCTGAAATCTGAGACCGAGAGGGATTTTAATACACAAGAACTTTATTATTATTGTGGGTATAAGTTGTGATCTATCTTGTAATTACTGGAATATGCTACGACCTTTAGGCGAAGACCTGCGTTGGCGAATAGTGTGGCTACGGGCGTTTTTAGGCCAACGTTTTTTTGAAATAGGTGTATACAATCCTGTACTATCCGTCCATGCATTCTCCACCTATCGAATCAACCCTCCATCCATCCATACGCATACTCATACAACTATTTAGGGAAGCTACGTATTTTATTGAGGGAAGAGCTGGGGCCGGTATATATTGTTCGCATATTCCCTGTGGAAAATAAAACAATAGAATTGTCCCTACTGCTAGGGTTATCTCTCTCTCATGTTCGCATATTCTCTGTGGAAAATAAAACAATAGAATTGTCCCTACTGCTAGGGTTATCTCTCTCTCATGTTCGCATATTCCCTGTGGATGATAAAACAATAGAATTGTCCCTACTGCTAGGGTTATCTCTCTCTCATGTTCGCATATTCCCTGTGGAAAATAAAACAATATAATTGTCCCTACTGCTAGGGTTATCTCTCTCTCTCATGTTCGCATATTCCCTGTGGAAAATAAAACAATAGAATTGTCCCTACTGCTAGGGTTATCTCTCTCTCATGTTCGCATATTCCCTGTGGAAAATAAAACAATAGAATTGTCCCTACTGCTAGCTCTAGGGTTATCTTTCTCATGTAAACGGGGCCTAACGCATATAAACATAT